>CANTUQ010000150.1:5257500-5745000 GCA_947683425.1 Excoecaria cochinchinensis | reverse complement strand
GTCAATATTTTATTACATATTTACCATTATACCACTAATTTCACTTTTACAGCCAAATTACCATTTTATCCTTTATCTTAAGGTTTTATCACATAATTACCATTTTGCCACTAAACTTTACTTTTTACTATTAAATTACCATTTAGCCTTCAAATTATTACTTTACCTACTTAATTGCTATTTTATCCCTTAGTTTATAAATTTTTTACATAATTATCATTTGTTATTTAATTTATAATTTTGCCCTCTAATTATTATTTTAATCCATATTACCATTTTATTCTTTAATTTACACATTTATCCCATAATTATTATCTTACCACTTAAATTTATCACTTATTCCCTTCTCATTTCATAATTATCATTTTATCACTTAAATCTACTATATTGCCCCTAAAATTCCATCTTTATCCTCAATTTACATTTTTTGCTGCTTATTATACATATTTAACCATAATTACAATTTTCCACTAGCTTATTCGCTTTTATCAAATATTTGTCGATTTACTCCTTAATTTATATTCTTTTTACATCATTATCATCAAATTTCTAATTTTTATCTTGTATTTACAGTTATACCAATATTATTCATATCTTATTACATAACTATTGTTTTGCCACCTAAGTCAAGAATTTATGCCCCTAATATATCCAATATAAATCTTCAAAACGGATATACATGACATAAACCTCATAGGTCTAAATCTATCAAAGTGAGCACTTAGGAGGCCAACGCTTTGACAATGACGGAGTGACCCTTAGAGGGCCAACACTTTGATGATTCCATAATGTTCCTGCGTGACATATAACATAACATACATGTGTAAATCGCCATTGGCCTACAAGTGGGGGTTTCCATGACTCCTTATTGTGGTATACCATGATATCCCTATGACTAGCCAATACTATCTTATACTTCTGATTTAACTACTAGTATACTAAGGGCAAAACTAATAATTACTTAAATTACATGTTGTGCTCTTTTCTAATCTTAATTCATCATATATCTTCACATTTAATCACATGTCATCATTTTTTTTATTGAAATGCATCATATTTTATCATACATACCATTCTGCCACTATGGCATGCTAATATTCCATTTTATTTTTCTTGCCATAATTAATTCCATACATGTTTTTAAGGTCTCTTAAGCTTTTTTCTACTAATTATTCATCATAATACTACATGTACATATATATTCCTATACTTACATAATTATTTTAATTTAGGATTTTCCGTATCACTTCCATTTTCATGCATTTAATCATACATTCCTATTGATTTAATATTCAATTTTACCTATTTAACATTAATTTCAATTTAGCATATTTATTATGTAAGGTCATGTTATCCATAATTACAATTTCACCATTTCTCATCAAATATTTTATAGTTACATCAAAACTAAATAAAATTCATGAAAATCATTAAGTTTCCATTTACCACACCATTCTGCCACATTCATTATTTCCATCTACATTGCTCTTTTCTTTTTACCATTAATTCCCATTATGTTCTTATGATATTTGTAATGGCCGGAATTGTACCCTAGCTGTAATTGGTCTAATTTGGGGTGTATGTGTGATTAAATGTGTAGGGTTGGACTTGATTGTAATAAAAGAGGGACTTAATTGAAAAGATAAAGGAAAGTTTATTATAAATCTTTTTCAACTCTCGAGGGAAATCTAATCTATAGGCCATTGGTCCCACAAATTCAATAACTTCAAAGGGATGAATAAACCTAGGATTTAATTTACCCTTCTTACCAAATCAAAGCACTTTCTTCCATGGTTTGTCACCAACAACATATTCAATGCCCTTTCTTTTCAAATCTACATATGACTTTTGGCGATCACAAGTAACCTTTAACCTTTCTTTAATAATTTTCACTTTATCTTTGATTTCCTTTATCAATTCTGGGCCTATAATTTTACTTTCACTGAGTTCAGTCTTGCATAAGGGTGTCCTACACTTGCTTCTATAGAGAGCTTCATATGGTGCCATCTGAATGGTAGACTAATAGCTATTATTGTATACGAATTCTATCAATGGAAGGTGTTTATCCCAACTTCCTTCAAAGTCAATCACACAACTCCTAAGCATATCTTCTAACATTTGAATCACTATTTCCAATTATCTACCTATTTGAGGATGAAGAGCCATACTAAAGTTCAATTTAGTCCCTAGTGCTTCTTATAATTTCCTCTATCTTGAAGTGAATTTTGGATCTCGATTATATATAATGGATGATGGAACTCCTTGCAACCGTACAATTTCATTGATATGTAATTCTGCTAACCTTGGGAGTTGATAGTCAGTTCTAACAGGTAAAAAGTGAGCTAACTTGGTTAAGTTATCCACTATCACCCATATACCATTGTGCTACTTCCTTGTTTGAGGCAATCCAACTACAAAATACATTATAATCCGGTACCACTTCCATTCGAGTATTGATATTTTGCTTTTACTTGTTGACATCTAAGACACTTGGTAACATATTTTGTAATGTCTTTTTTCATACTGGGCCACTAATAATGGGTTTTCAAGTCTTAATACACTTTGGTGCTTCCTGGGTGCACAACATATGGACTGCTATGGGCTTCTTTTAAGATGTTCTTTTTCAAATCATCATCATTAGAAACACAGCCTATCCTTGAAATACAAGCAGTTATCCTTAACCATATACTCACTGTCTTTCCCATCTTGAATTTGTTTGAGAATAGTGACTAATTTTTCATCTTGTTGGTGAGCTTCCTTCACTTGTTGCACCAAATTTAGCTTGAGCTTCAACTCAGTTACAATGGCATCATCACTTGCTACAGACAATCTAGCATTTATAGCTCTTAAAGCTGTACAAAAATATTTAAATTACTATTTATATATAATCTTACTACTTGCTTAGTTTAAAAGTTTAATTTAATTATTTAAGATTTTACCTGATCATGATTTTGTACTAAGAACATCAGCTACTACATTTGTTTTGCCTGGATGATAATAAATGATGCAATCATAATCTTTGATTAACTATATCCATCTTCTTTATCTTAAGTTCAATTCTTTTTGTGTAGGCAAATATTTGAGATTTTTGTGATCTGTATAAATATATCATTTCTCTCCATATAAGTAATGTCTCCAAATCTTCAAAGCAAAGACTATGATGATAACTCTAAATCATAGGTCGCATAATTTCTTTTATGGGGCTTAAGCTACCTAGAAGCATACACAATTTCCTTCTTGCATAAGCACATAGCCTAGTCCATTATATATGGCATCACTATAAATCACAAAATCTTTGCCAGGTACTGGCTGGGTGAGAATAGGTGCTTCAGTCAACATGACCTTTAGCTTCTCAAAGTTTTTTTTTTTGACATTTTTCATTCCACACAAATTTTGTATTCTTTTGAAGTAACTTAGTCATGGGTGCTGCAATTATAAAAAATCCTTTAATAAATCTTCTATAATATCCTGCCAACCCTAAGAAACTTATGATTTTTGCGAAATTTCTAAGTGGTTTCCATTCCAGAATAGCTTATACCTCCTTAGGATTAACACTAATCCCATCTGCTATTATGATATGACCAAGAAAAGAGACTTTATTAAGATAAAATTCACATTTATTGAACTTGGCATAAAGTTGTTTATCTCTCTATGTCTGCAAAATAATTCTCAAATGCTCATCATGCTCTTCTCGATTCTTAGAATATATCAAAATATCATCGATGAAAACTACTACGAATTGATCTAAATAAGGGCAAAAAATGCGATTCATAAGATCCATAAAGGCTGCCGGGGCATTTATGAGTCTAAAAGGCATCACTAAAAATTCATAATACACATATTTAGTTCTAAAAGCTATTTTGGTACATCTGCATCCTTTACTCTCAAGTGATAATACCCTGACTTCAGGTTAATCTTAGAGAAAATACCTGCACCTCAAAGCTGGTTAAACAGATCATTTATTCTAGGCAGTGGGTATTTGTTTTACACAGTCACTTTATTCTATTGCCTATAATCCATACATAGCCTAAAAAACACATCTTTTTTCTCAACAAACAACACCGATGTGCCCCATGGAGACACATTAGGGCATATAAAACCTTTCTCCAAAAGTTTTTGCAATTGGATTTTGAGTTCTTTAAGTTCTGTAGGTGTCATCCGATATGGAGCAATAGATATTAATGCTGTACTAGGCAACAAATCAATGGAAAACTCCATTTTTCTTTCTGGTGGTAACCCTGGCAATTCCTCAGGAAAGACATCTTGAAAATCACGTACCATTGGTATATTTTGAACTTTAGGACCATTCTTCTTGGCTTTAATAACATAAGCTAAATAGGCTACACACCCTTTCTTAATAGATCTTTTGCTGCTGTTACTGATATAATATTTGAGAGAAAATTTGACCTTTCACCAACAATAATAATTTCCTTATTATCAACTGTCCTAAGAGTAATTCTTTTAAAATGAAAATTCATTCTTACTGATGTCTAAACAACCAATGTATACTAAGAATTATGCCAAATTCACGGAAAGGCAATTCAATCAAATTACTAGAAAATTCATAGCCTTGTAATTTTAAGGGATAGTGCTTGTAAACCTTATTGACTAATACACTATACCCCAAGTGATTTATAGTTCAATATCAAAATTTTAGTATCCAATTCAGTACTTGTAATACCAATTTCATAAAATTCCTAATTTATACTTAAAAACCTTAATTTATATAAAGTATATACGTAAAGAAAAATGAATTTGCTTGAACACTTACCTAATTTGTTATCAATTCTTTAATTTTTATTCTCCACAAGCTTTAATTCATCCTCACTTCTCCAATTCTTTCTCCTTCATATTCATCTCGTCTTCTTTTTCTTCATAAATCCATAAATTAACATAAATACCTTAAAAAAATATGCAGAATTTAGAAATTAAAGCAATTTGGTTAATTATTTACTTGAATTTTCAATTGATTCAAAGAATAATTAAACTCCTAAATTTTTTCCCAAAATCTCAAAATCCCTAGGTGCAAGTTTCTTCCTTTTTCCTTAAATTTCTGTCATAATTCATCAATTAAGGGAATAATAAAGCTTACCTAAAACCAATGATAAGGGAGGAAAAAATGGAGGAACCCAAAATAAGGAAGAAGAGTAGCAAGGAGAGGAGTTGCTCCCGCACAGTGGGGAGGAGAAGAGAAAGATACCGGAGTGGCGGGGCTACCACAGGTGGAGACGGCAGTGCAATGGTGAGGGGAGTTCGGCGACAGTGAACGGTGATGGAGTGATCGAAGAAGAAGAAGGAAAATAAAAAAAAAAAGAAAGGAAAAGAAAAGTAAATGTGAAGGTTGGCCTCCACTGGATCATGCAGCCAAGAATAAGTATAAAGCCACTCCCAAAACGTTGTTGTTTTGGGAAAAAAATTCAATTTAGTCCATGAACAATTACCATTTGCTCCCTAATATTTTATACCATCTCAATTAAATCCAATTTTAAGTATAAATTGTATTTTATTTTATTTCATGATCATCGAGTCATGTCTAAGGTCCGGTTTGGCTACACACCCTTTCTTAATAGATCTTTTTGCTGCTGTTGCTGATATAATATTTGGGAGAAAATTTGACCTTTCACCAACAATAGTAATTTCCTTATTATTAACTGTCCTAAGAGTAATTCTTTTAAAATGAAAATTCATTCTTACATGATGTCTAAACAACCAATGTATACCAAGAATTATGCCAAATTCACGGAAAGGTAATTCAATCAAATTACTAGAAAATTCATAGCCTTGTATTTTTAAGGGATAGTGCTTGTAAACCTTATTGACTAATACACTATACCCCAAGTGATTTATAATTCAATATCAAAATTTTAGTATCCAATTCAGTACTTGTAATACCAATTTCATAAAATTCCTAATTTATACTTAAAAACCTTAATTTATATAAAGTATATACGTAAAGAAAAATGAATTTGCTTGAACACTTACCTAATTTGTTGTTAGTTCTTCAATTTTTATACTCCACAAGCTTTAATTCATCCTCACTTCTCCAATTCTTTCTCCTTCATATTCATCTCGTCTTCTTTTTCTTCATAAATCCATAAATTAACATAAATACCTTAAAAAAATGCAGAATTTAGAAATTAAAGAAATTTTGTTTAATTATTTACTAAAATTTTCAATTGATTCAAAGAATAATTAAACTCCTAAATTTTTCCCAAAATCTAAAAATCCCTAGGTGCAAGTTTCTTTTTTTTTTCCTTAAATTCCTGTTATAATTCATCAATTAAGGTAATAATAAAGCTTACCTTGTGATTATGGAGGGAAAACCAATGATAAGGGAGGAAAAAATGGAGGAACCCAAAATAAGGAAGAAGAGTAGCAAGGATAGGAGTTGCTCCCGCAAAGGGTGGAGACGGCAGTGCAATGGTAAGGGGAGTTCGGCGATAGTGAAAAATGATGGAGTGATCGAAGAAGAAGAAGGAAAATAAAAAAAAAAAGAAAGGAAAAGAAAAGGAAATGTGAAGGTTGGCCTCCACTGGATCATGCAGCCAAGAAGAAGAATAAAGCGACTCCCAAAACGTTGTTATTTTGGGAAAAAAAATTCAATTTAGTCCATGAACAATTACCATTTCCTCCCTAATATTTTATACCATCTCAATTAAATCCAATTTCAAGTATAAATTGTATTTTATTTTATTTCATGATCATCGGGTCATGGCTAAGGTCCGGTTTAGCTACACACCCTTTCTTAATAGATCTTTTTGCTGCTGTTGCTGATATAATATTTGAGAGAAAATTTGATCTTTCACCAACAATAGTAATTTTCTTATTATCAACTGTCCTAAGAGTAATTCTTTTAAAATGAAAATTCATTCTTACATGATGTCTAAACAACCAATGTATACCAAGAATTATGCCAAATTCACGGAAAGGCAATTCAATTAAATTACTAGAAAATTCATAGCCTTGTATTTTTAAGGGATAGTGCTTGTAAACCTATTGACTAATACACTATACCCCAAGTGGTTTATAATTCAATATCAAAATTTTAGTATCCAATTCAGTACTTGTAATACCAATTTCATAAAATTCCTAATTTATACTTAAAACCCTTAATTTATATAAAGTATATACGTAAAGAAAAATGAATTTGCTTGAACACTTACCTAATTTGTTGTCAATTCTTCAATTTTTATTCTCCACAAGCTTTAATTCATCCTCACTTCTCCAATTCTTTCTCCTTCATATTCATCTCGTCTTCTTTTTCTTCATAAATCCATAAATTAACATAAATACCTTAAACAAATATGTAGAATTTAGAAATTAAAGCAGTTTTGGTTAATTATTTACTCTAATTTTCAATTGATTCAAATAATAATTAAACTCCTAAATTTTTTTCCAAAATCTCAAAATCCCTAGGTGCAAGTTTCTTCATTTTTCCTTAAATTTCTGTCATAATTCATCATTTAAGGGAATAATAAAGCTTACCTTGTGATTATGGAGGGAAAACCAATGATAATGGAGGAAAAAATGGAGGAACCCAAAATAAGGAAGAAGAGTAGCAAGGAGAGGAGCTTCTCCTGCGCAGTGGGGAGGAGAAGAGAAAGATGCCGGAGTGGCGGGGCTGCCATAGATGGAGATGGCAGTGCAATTGTGAGGGGAGTTCGGCGATAGTGAACGGTGATGGAGTGATCGAAGAAGAAGAAGGAAAATAAAAAAAAAAAGAAAGGAAAATAAAAGTAAATGTGAAGGTTGGCCTCCATTGGATCATGCAGCCAAGAAGAAGAATAAAGCCACTCCCAAAACATTGTTGTTTTGGGAAAAAAAAATTCAATTTAGTCCATGAACAATTACCATTTGCTCCCTAATATTTTATACCATCTCAATTAAATCCAATTTTAAGTATAAATTGTATTTTATTTTATTTCATAATCATCGGGTCATGTCTAAGGTCCGGTTTAACTAACAATATTATTCGAGTAATTAAAATTTGGGATGTTATATTAAGTTTATGTCTCATATTTAAAAAATATATATTCTAAGGCAAATTAACTAACTATTTATCATTCTCTCAATTTAAACACTTTATATACATTATTTTATCCTGAATTAACATTCTATCAATTTAATTTTAATTATTCCTATCCTTTATCACATATACACACATATACACACACATATATATACACATATATACTCATAAAAAAAGTAAAAAATAAAAGTTTGCTTATCCACTAACCTTGTTTTCCTGTGTTCCATGCTTATTCTTCCCTTTCTCTACCTTTACACCTTTCCTTCACTTAATTCTTCACTTGGCCGAATTCAAGGAGGTGATTTTTTTGGCAATTTTTCACCTTTAAGTTTCTCCCACTTTTCTTCAACTTTTCTTCACTATATGACTACCAAATGCTAGGAGGAAGACTATTGGTTGGTTTAGACATGAAAATTTGGTGGGAAATTAGGGTTTTGGAAAGGAGAGAGAAAGCTTGGTTTATGGCTTTCAATGGTGGAAATTTCAGCCTTAAGAAGAAGAGGAGGAAGATGGCATGATATTTCTCTGGAGAAATTTAATTTTTAGTATAGTCCAAAATGAAGGGCTATGATTAGTCCAAATACTATTCAATCAAAGGGCTAATATGGTGCCATTTGTCATACCCTTATTGGTCCATATTTTTTCCTTCATATTTCTATGAAACTATGTCTAAAAATATTAAAAATTATTCCTAAAGTTGCACAAAAATATTCGGGTCAAAAAGGTGTCGTTTCGACAATTGTTCCATGTTTGGTGAAATTTTATCGATTCGGTAATTCATTTTCTTTCTCAACCAAAAATTAATTTTTCACTTCAAAAAATTCCTTTATAATATTTCCAGTGAGTCTAAGAAATCGAAAAATTTTTCAGAGGTCTATATCATTTTTTTCAAGTTTGGTCAGAGTTTGGTCAAACTAGTTACTATTCAAACTGATCCATTACTTATTTTTATTTTTGACTTTTATGGGTCAATTTAAACTCAAGTTCACCTCGAATTATCTCTTCGGATTCATTATGAATTGTATTTTTCAATGGTTAAATAATAAAATTTTTGACCCCAGATGGTACTATTCACCTCAAGTGATACTATTCATGACCCATAAAATACTATTCACAAAAGCCAAAATTTTGGGGCTTTATATAATGTTTGTTTGTTTTAATTGATATCTATTATTGGTAGCCAGTGTAAACAAAGGTGTAATATGAGGGAGGCCTTGGCCTTCCAAATTCCCAAAAAAGCCATGTAATTTTATGTTGTTTTTCTCATTAAATCCTTATAATCTTTATCTTTTATGGTTTGGCCTCCTTCATTTTTTTTTTAATTTTATAACATATTTTAATTTTGGCCTCCTCTTCAGTAAATATTGCATTCACTCCTGCTGGTAATTGATGGCTATTATTGGTAGCTGATTGATAATTAATGAATGTTTAATAAAGTTATATAAAACTTCTATTGATACATTGTGTAATTATCAATATTGATTTTAATTTTCAATGTAACAGTATTTTTTATACCATATTAACAAACAAAGTAATAAAATATAATATAAAAATTTAAATGTTACTCAAACAGACTACTTAGTTTAAGAAAAATACTAATTAATGAATATAAATTTTTACAAGTGAATGTTGGATATGTAATTGAAATTAGAGATTGAACTAGAAAAAATAATATATGGATTGAATATGAATATCTCAGCAATTACTAGTTTACTACTGCGTTGTAAATAGAGAAGGCAGAAAAACTCTAAGAAATTACACGAATGCATATTTATATGAAAATAAGAAAATAAACCTAAACTAATGGATAATTTTGTCTTTTTATAAAATAAATGTGTAACATCTCTTTGAGAAGCTCCAATCCTAGTGCTTTTTGGAAAATGAGGTTGGTTCAATTATACAATTGGAAAACCCATACTTTTATCCCTGAACTTTAATGTTTTTACACATTAGATCTCTATAATTTAAAAACTATATATTGGGTCCTCGAACTTTTTGACGAGAGCACATTAAGTCCAAAATGGACGTTACAAACGACACTGTAATACAAACGAGGTTAAATTCACGTGTATTTTAACAGAACAATATTATTTTTATCGTCCATTTGGACTAAATGTGTTCTCCTTGAAAAGTTTGAGGACTCAATGTAAAGTTTTTAAAGTATAGGGATCTAATGTGTAAATAAGTTAAAGTTTAAGGACCCAATGTATAGGGATGACTGTCTAAGTTTTCGGTCCATCAATTGGGGCAAGTCACCTGAAAAACACAAAATTCAACGATTTTTGATAAAGGACACTCCGACGGTCAAGTCAGAAAAATTGACAAGAAAGTATATGTGATATACTGAGAAAAATTCTAGAGAGATTTAACATACCTTGATTCCTCCTTTTATAGAGTTTTTTCCTCATCTCGGAATAGGAAAGAAATTCTAAATAAGAGAGAACTCTTCTTAATCCTTGATTTGTGCTTTATTCCTAATTTACAGGGATCTCATTAGATAACGGCAAATAACTTTCCTTATAATAAGATTAGAATCTTCTTAATATCCTGTAAATATCCACAAATAATAACTTTTCAAATGCTCATTTTGAGCTGTTGAAATAGATCGAGCTATTGACGTGGAGAATATCTGGAGGAGCTCGGTTACCGAACTCCTAGATAGAGTGTTCGATTATCATAAGTCCCCCCTCAGGATATGACATTTATGTCAGATGTTGAGATGGTGATTTGTTTTTAAAGAGATAGTTGTTAGGCGAATGGTGCATTAAAAGGTCATGATGACAGGACAGGCTAGCATCTCGTTTGATGTGTTTCGATGGCGGAAGCAGTTATGAAAGGAGCGAGGCACTTCGAATTCTGTGCTGGTGTCATGACGCGCTTCGACTTTCATGCCAACAGTTATGATGACTGACACAACCACTCCTTTATAGCCACATGTTTGTTTTTTAGTGGATCGTATTTGCTATATATACCTCTTCCTTTCCCTATTTTTGCCTCTTCTCACACATTTATTTTTTGTTGCCTTATTCTCCTGTCAATCAGATTTGTTGATTCCAATCCTCTATTTTTCAAATTTGACTTCTTCATCACCCTTTAGATTCTCAATCCCTTATCTTGCTCTCTAAGCGCTCCCTATTTTTTTTAACCTGAAGTTTCGTCTTCTCGCTTTTGCCTCTTTCAGGGTCTCAGATACCTCATTCTGATTAGATAAAATACTCTCAGGTTAGTATTTTCTTATTCTTTTTCTTCCAATGAGTTCTTCTAAAAGTTTCGGTAAGAGAGTGAGAGTGGCAAAGGGGCTTTTTGATGACAGCCCTCCCGGGTCCCTTAGCACTAGCCAGCTAAAGTGAGGAGGTAGGAGAGAACCCATGAGACTTTATTGAGTAGGGAGTATTAGTTAGACTGTGAAGAGTAGTGAAATGGTTGAACTTCATGATTGTCTAGGCATCCCACATAGTTACAGGATTTGGGCTCCTGAGGCCAACGTTTGAGCTAATGCCAAATTCTCTACAAAGAAGACCCTAATTGTTTATGAGGCGCATTTTGAAGCTAGAGTGAGCCTTGCCCCCACCAAATTCAAAATTGATTTCCTGAACCACTACTGGCTGATCATTGGTCAAGTTCATCCCAATGCATGGCGAACTATCTCACTGCTATAGATGTGGGCAACTGAACACGACATCGATCTCACACTTCGGCTATTTTAGGCTACTCATGTGGTGGGACTCCAAATAGTAGTGGAGGATCACAATTATATTCAAGCTCGTGCTAGTTACAGTCTTTTCTTAGGCAACTCAAAGTCCTTGAAGAATTTGAAAAACCGTTGCATTATCGTAGAATCTGATAGTGAGTCCAGTTTTCGAACAAAGTGGGGCTGGTTTGTTAACAACAATAATAACCCCTTGTACCTTTCTAATGAAGAGGAGTCGACACTTGCTCGATGGAAACAGCTGGCTCAAACTAAGAAGGACACTAACGAGCAACTTCAGCTAAGGATAGCTATGGGATAATCATCCTGAAGACATAGAGAACGTAGACTCTTTTAGTCTTCTTCTATTCTAATATTTTCTCATTGTTTGCTTTGTTGTAGGCATGAAGAGAGCCGATTAATCTAGCATAGCCGAAATGATGAAAGCCAAAAGGCAGAAGGCTCAAATAAGCCAGGCGCCTACCACAGCTCCACAAGAGGCTAACATTGTGACATCTCCTCATAGTTCGGTCAAACTAGCTTTGAGCTCCATTTCGGCCACAAGCTCTGCTCCCATTGAGGTATCGGGTGATACTCCACCTCAAATGCACATCACTGACGCTCGCTCGACCGAACATCACCATACCCCCACACCCCTTTCTCCCGAGGACGATACCGAGGCAGGAACACCTGCTCTAAGGTTCTCCAGAAAGAAGGATATAAAAGCTCTTGCTGATAAGATATCCTAATTTTGGGGGGAGCAGGGGACGCTTACTCCTGGGATAACCCTGCCTTCAATAATTTCATCCATCAATTGGCCTGCGTTCAGAAGGAAGTTGCCCAGTTGATGCGGTTGAACGCTGAGGAGCTAAGTTTTACCATTAAGAGGCATCAGATGGATGTGAATTCCCCTATGCATTGACAAATATCTTATTATAGTTCTAAATCTTCGTCTGTTCCTTTACAAGGATCCATACTGGGTAAGGCTGTTATCGCTAAAATTAACAGGTTAATCATGGCTTGGAAGAGAGAGATGCAGTTTGTGGCCGAGCAACATTTTCGAGCTAATGCTGCTGAGAGCATATTATCTAACTGTGAGAAGAGGGCTTTAGAGGCTGAGGCCAAGGCAATTGATGCCCTGAACAAAGTTACGAAGGCTGAGGAAAGAGCAACTGTTGCTTAGAGGAGAAGAGCCGAAGTAGAAGCCAAGTTGGACAAGCTCAAAGTCGAGCTCAAAGAGGCACAAAGGGAAAAAATTGACCTGGAAGAGAAATATTCTGATATGGATTTCAAGTCCTTGGACTTGGTAGTCAAAAAATGATTGGCCTTTATTCAGAAACTTTCTGCCATTGTGAAAGGGTGTTACCCAGATATGGACTGGTCGTGGCTGGATGAAGTGTATCTAGATGAATAAGTTGCCCTCCTTATATTGTTTCTTTTTACTTTGAATTACTTTACTAATAACCGTGTTCTCCGAGCACTTTAACATCCATGAGCTAATAAGGAAGAAGTACTTTGATTATAAATAACAAGAACTTGTTGGTTTATCTGAGAAATAATACAAAATAAATGGTGATATAGCCTAAGTAGTGTAATGCACTAGATTTTGACTGAAGCCTTTCTTTATTGATATAATTGATACTACAATTGCTTGAATAGCAATACAGCTGAACTAAACAATAAATAATAGAATAAAAAATGCTTGGATGTGTAGACGCCGGGTCCCGTGGCGGTCCAAGATCAGGATTATCCGATGATGAAAATGATACTTGCCACAGGCAAAGATGTCGAAAATGATGTTCTCCATGTCGAGAGTTTTTTTTCCCCTTTAAAAAATTTTAATTTAGAAAAATCTTTATTTTTTCTCTCATTTTTATCCTTCTTTACTTTTATTTTTGTTTTTATTATTTATTTATTTATTTTATTTTTAATTTCGGAGGGGTTTCAAAGCCCAAAGTGCGGCGCTCGAGTTCGGGTCCGCGCGGCGTGCGCACAAGGCCGAAAGGCCTTGCGCGACGTGCGGCCCCGCGCCTTGCGCGGAGCTGTGGCCCCCAGGCCGCAGATGCCCCGTGCGAGCTGCGGCTCTCGGGGCACAAGCACCTCGCGCGGCTATCATCATTTGTTATCATGATTTTTATTATTGTGATTATAATCATTATTATTATTAGTCTTATTATTCTGCTGCCATGATTATTATTATTATTATTATCACAACTTTATTGTTATTATTGTTATTATGCAGCCATTGCCTTTTTGTTATTATTCTCAGGCTCTTGCATGATTCATTTTTATTTCCTTTGCATGTAAACTGTTTGCATATTAAATTAACATGTTCTATATTTTTTTTGTCCGTATTTGATCAATTTTTAGATTTATTACTAATATCTTTTAATGTTACTTTTTTGTTTGGAGATTTAAATGTGAATTTCCTTGTGTGAGCGTTCTCATGACCACACAAAGGGATCACGATGCGTAGGAGACTATACTGTTTGGGTGAGATATTTCTTGCCCCCTTTCTGTGTTTTTGTTTGTCTATAAGTCAAATATTTATTTTCATTTTTATGCACTCGTCGGATAAAAAATCATAAAAATATTTTTATAATTAAATTGGGATTTATACTAATAAAATTGGGACCAATGTCCCTTGTTTTAGCCAAGGAATGTAAAACGTCACAATCAAACGAAGAGTTAAATTTTCTCCAAAATGGGATCACTCATCCTGGTTTTTCAAACTAATAGTCGAACAACTCTTCGATCCCTCTTTAAGTGAGTGTGAAGGAACCAATATTCCTAAACCAAATGAATGTCCCGATTTATGTATGTTTTTCTTATGTTTGATTTTGTTTGTTTTAAATTTATGTTCATGTATTTTTGGGCCCTTGTAATTAATTATTTTTGGGGCAATGTTATTTAGCATTTATTTGGGATTATATTCCGTCCTAACTTCCATTTTAGTTTCTTTTCGTTTGGAATTGTAATCTATCCCAATTCTTCTTGTAATTGTGTACTTGGTGTGTTTATTATTTTTTTATCGCTTTATTTACCGCTTTCTCTACTGCTTTCCTTTATTGCTTTTGAATGCTTATAATGCGCTTTTGATTAAATGCATTAATCGTGCGAGATAAGAGATAGAATTTTAGGAAGTTAAAAACTCATTTATAATTAAATAAAACATAAATAAGAGTGAAGTTCCGAACACCATATCTAGTTTAGACCAATAAAGGTTAGATGACCTTTCCCAATTTCTTGTAAATTGGATGGTGACTCCAAAATACCTCAAAGGTGCCTAAAGGTGTCATGAGGCTAAATGATTCTTTCTAATGTTCTATTGGGAAGGAGGCGTCCAAGATGTCTCATGGCACCCAAGATCAAAAAGACGCGAACCAATCCCTCGAGCCCTAAAAGCGGGTTTTATGAGGGCCTTTGCTAGGTTAGACGCGTGTCACAGGATGGTGATACTGCCGAATGAGCGATTATCATGGAGTGGCATACTCAGTGGCGAAACTGCTGAGCTTGAGCGATAGTTCACTGATAATACAATTTTAAATTTTTAATATTCCATGAGTAGGGAAGTATTTTCCCTACAAAGTCCTTTAATTTGTAAGCTCCTCTTTTGACTTCATGTATCAAGTATGGGCCTTCCCAATTTGGGCTAAGTTTTCCCACTCCTAGTGCCTTCTAGGCTGCAACCACCTTCTTAAGGACAAGTTGTCCGATTCAGAATGACCTCGGCTTGAGATTTCTATCATGATAAGAAGACATGGATTGTTTGTGTTTATCTAGCCGATACAGTAGGCTTGCTTTTTTTTCCTTAGCCTCAAACCTTGATGTTTGGATATTTAGTATACTGATCTCATATGGAATAATAGCTTCCACCCCGTATGTGAGGGAGAAGGGAGTGGCTCCGATTGCCGATCTTGGAGAAGTTCGGTGTGGCTCCGATTGCCGATCTTGGAGAAGTTCGGTCAGCCCAGAGAACATTATTCAGTTCGTCGACCCAGAGTCCCTTTGCTAAATCAAGTCCTTTCTTTAGCTCTATTAGTATGGTTCGATTGGTTACCTTGGTCATACCGTTTGATACGGGATAGTATATTAAAGTAAAGCAAAGTTGGATTTTCAATTCCAAACAGTAGCTCTTAAATGCTCAACAATCGAACTGTTTACCATTGTAAGTGATGATAGCATGCAAAATTCCGAACTTTGTGATAATGGACTTCTTGAAAAACTTGATTATATTTGCGGGAGTGATGGTGGCTATGGGTTCTACTTTGACCCACTTGATGAAGTGATCAACTGCAACAAACAAGAACTTTCACTGCTCGATAGCTAATGGAAAAGGGCTTAGAATATCGATTCCCCACTGAGCGAATGGCCAAGGGTTGTGAATGGTAACATGATAGCTTGACTTCTGATGTATCATATTACTGAAATGATTGCAGTTGTGGTATTTTTAAACGAGCTCCTTAACATCTTTCTCAATGCTAGGCCAATAATATCCTTGTAATAAAGCCTTCCCAGTTATTGCTTGTGTACCTTTATGTGCACCACAGATACCTTTGTGGATTTCTCTAAGCACATAATCACCCTCCTTCGTGCTCAAAAACTGTGCCTAAGGGGCTAAAAAAGATTGCCTATATAACTTGTCTTCCAAAATTGTATAGAGACCATATCGCCGAACAACTTTTTGAGTTTTAACCTGATCTTCAGAGAGAACTCCTGTGCTCAGATATTGGTAAATTGGTAATCGCCAGCCATTCATTGGTTCCTACAATTGGACCTTGTAAGTCTCCTAAGTTGGTGCTAACAGGATTGACTAGATAATGTCCATTGAGGATGTTCGGTTCTGAAGGCAAGCCTACTTAGCCAGGGCATTGGCTCCTTCGTTCTCTGCCTTAGGTATCTACTGGATGGACCATGTGCACCCCTGTTTTCCCAATTGAGAGAGGAGTGCAGCAAGCAACTCTCTGTATCAGACCATCATCTGTTCCTTAGCCTCAAACATTCCAAGCATCTGGCTGATAACTAGTTGTGAGTAAGAGAAAATAGCCAATGAATCTAGTTTTACCTTAATGGCAAGCTGTAATCTGAAACTGAGAACTTCATACTTCGTGATGTATTAGAGGCTGGAAATGATATATGAGCCATTCCTTTTATGGTTATCTTTCCTGACCCGATAAGGATCACTCCGGCCCCAGCACCTGTTGACGAAATGCTCCATCAACAAACATATTCCACGAATAAGTAACCAGCTCTGGTGGTGGGGTAAAGTTGGCTGGAACCTGAGCTTTCATAGAAGGGCAAGCCTCATACCGAACATCGAACTCATCCAAACAAGCTGCCCATTCTGTAACTCTTCCAGATGCTTCCGACTTCTGGAGAACTTTTCTAAGGTTAGAGTTTATTCGAACCACAGTATGCCCCTGGAAATATGGCCGAAGTTTAATGGCTGATGTAACCAATACGAAGGCTAGTTGCTCCAATATGAGGTACCTTAGCTCGGCACCCCTCATCACCTTATTGGTATAGTAGATTAGGAACTGCTGGCTAGCCTCTTCTTTGACCAAAACTGAGTCGATGGCTCCGAATTAGACCGTTAGATACATGTACAGAGTTTCGCCTAACTGGGGCCTATTTAGCAATGGCGGCATGCTAAGGAACTATTTCAATTCTTCAAAAGCTTTCTGACAATTTGGAGTCCACTCAAAATTCTTCACCCTTTTGAGAGCATTGTAAAATGGGAGATAGCATTTAGCCGAACAAGAGATAAATCTGCCAAGGGCTGTTACCTTTCCATTGAGTTTCTGCACCTCCCTAACTGACTTTGGTGGCTCCATCTCTAGAATGGCTTGGATCTTTGCAGGGTTGGCCTCTATTCCCCTTTTTGAGATCATGAACCCCAGGAATTTCCCGGATTGCACCCCAAAAGCACATTTATCTGGGTTGAGCTTGAGACCAAACTTTTTGATGGTTGTGAAAGCCTATATAAGCTCAGTTGGTAGATCCTTAGATATCTTACTCTTCACTATCATGTCATCTACACAAACCTTCATGTTTCTTCCGAGATGGCTGGCGAACATCCTGTTCATCAGTCTCTGATAGGTGGCACCAACATTCTTGAGCCCAAATGGCATGACTCGATAACAATATGTTGCCTGGTGTATAATAAATGCTCTTTTCTCTTCATCAACTAGATCAATAGGTATCTGGTGATAACCAGCAGATGCGTCTAAAAAGCCATATTCTTCAAATCCGATGATGGAATCAACTAAGAGGTCTATGTTGGGTAGCGAGTAGCTATCCTTAGGGCAAGTGTAACACCTTTATAACATACATTCAATAATCATTTACATTATGCTTTCTAAACCGATTACCATGATTGTTTGGAAAGCTATTAAATATTCTATTAATATAAAGACAGGTACTTTTTTTTTAATTATCAATTTTATCATTTCTTTAGATATTTAAGTCTATTAATCAATAACATTGTAACTTAATATATATATGTATATATAACCTTTATTTACCACTTAACGGTCAAATTTCTTTACTATTCATTTGGTCAATTTTTTTCTGAACATATCAACTGTACACTAAACCTACGTTTACTACAATCCATACAATCACATTTCAACATTTGGGCTGATAATCACAATAATATATCACAATCATAATCATTCTAAATTAAACTATTATGCAACATACGATTTTATGATTCATCCATTAAAATTCTATATGTGCCAATACCCAAAGTCATACTAATTTAAGTTCATATACATGCCATAAAACTTAACATACTTAATATTCTTCAGGGTATTTTCTTCAATTTAGCTACCAAAATTTTGGCATATGCTTAAGCTCCACTTCTTATGGAGTACCTACACGCAGTCAAATAAAACTACGTGCTGAACATTAAATATGCTCAGCAGTGATTGCAAATCCAGGGACTCCCACTAGACTAAAATCACATGCATGATACATATATATTCATAACACATAAAATATAAAATTAAATTAATATTTTATTCACTAAAATTTTATGCATGCAATAATGTTCATAATTACAATCAAATCCTTCATTTTATCACATATAAACAATTAATACACATAAAATTCCAAATTTACATTTTAGTCCTTTAAATAAGGCAAAATTATAATTTAGTCCCTAAACTTCTTCATATTTATAAAACTACCATCAATTCATTTTCTTTGCACATTTAATCATTATTAAACATGCAAAACACCATTCGGTCCCTAAATTACCAAAATCACGCCAAATTACATTTTAGTCCCTAAAGAGTCACCAATTTACATATTTACCCATTTAATTCCATTTTTACCCTTTATAACCCTTATCACACTCCCTAAACTTTTTATTTCTTTCAATTAGGTCTTTTTTCAAAATAGATTTCATTTTTACTTCAACTTAAGCATATTATTCACATTTTTACCATTTTGCCCTTGTATAATACTGATAGAAATCTTTAAACTTGATAATCGAGACATGATAGGTTCAATACACTTTAGAGGGACATCGAAAGACCACCTCTACATTACATTTCATTTCATTTGGCATTCTTGACAGTCAATACATTGAGTAGGACCGTTATTGGCCTACAATAAGTGAGACGTCCTGCTCACTCACGCGATTTGGTGTCTCTATGGCTAGCTACTATATCCCGAGCTAGATTTGACAACCAGAATACTACATAGGGCATTAATTATCCCAATTATACATTTTTATGTTCCCATATGTACAATTAATGGAATCTTAACATACTATTCCATTCTTTTCAATTTAAATCAATCATTATACCATTAAACTCATCATTTCATCATGATACACCATTCGGCCAACATGACATGCATTCACTATAAATTATTTTTACTTCATTTATCATTCATTTATTTAAAATACATGTTAATTAACCTAATTATACATGGCATCATAACACATAAAAATCATGTCTTTCATCATGTTCACCATTCGGCCATGACATGTATCACCTATCATATTTACTTTTCTTTGCTTTATTAATTCAATTAACTAAGTTTCATGCCAAACAACACATATACATCATTATATGGCATAAACATCACATATATTAAGAAAATTCCAAAGCATATCATTCGGCCAACATAACATCATCATCACCAAAATGTTATCTTTTCATTTTTATCATCCAAATCATCATTTCTAACCTTCCTAAGCATGTTTATAAGGTTAGATTCAATTAAACATGCATATTTCACATACTTTTTTTTAGACATAACCTAAAATCAAACTTAAGTCCTGAAAATAGATGGATTTTGCAATCACTAACCTTAGATCATTGTTTCACACTTCTTAATACTCCTTTTTCTTACCTTTACCCTTGGAGGAACCTTCCTCACCTTGGTTGCCTAATGGAGGCCGAATACACACATCAATTTTTACTCAAAATCTTGCTTCCTTTTTACAAGATAATCATATAAACATAACTTGTACATCTTAAAGTATCTATAGGAACCCTTGAACCAATTTAAAAACACCTAAATCACTTACCTCAATCTTACATCCAAACTTTCAAGTATTGGTTTTTCTTACTTAATTCACTTCAAATGGACTCCAATAATCACTATTATGTTGTAGAGGAGCTGAAATACACTTAGGAGGCAAAGATTTGAGATGAGATAAGGAGTCAATTAAAGAAAGATGGAGAGAGAGGAAGAGAAGTCAATTCAATCAAGGAAGTGGGAGATAAGGCTGCTAGATTTTCATGGTCTTATCTTGAGAACTATGATATTTAGGCTATTTATAAGTAATTTAATTGGCTGGGCTTGGCCCAACCAAAGTGGCTCAATCTACATAAGCCAATTTTTAATTTTTAAGCCCATTTTTGAGCCCAAAGTGAAATTTATCATTTTCTTAATTCATTTTCTCCCCAAACCAATTCTAACATTCTTAGAATATAGAATATAGCTTCCATACAAAATTTCAGTTCAATTAGAGTCCGTTTGAGGTCCGGTCTGATTAGACACTTTTTTGTGCTACCGTTAAAATAAATTTTTCATTGTTTAAAATCTCTAATTATCATCTATAGTTATTTTATACCTTTAAAATATTATTTTGACTCCATATATCATCTTTGAAAAATTAAGTCAAAGCATAGTCAAACTTGGTTACTATTTGAACCGAACAAAGGGCCAACTTCAGTTTGATTTTCGGAGACTTATTTGACCTCATTTTTTGCATCAAATTTTACCACTAAACTCTTGATAGTCTATAGATCAAAATAGGTAAAGAAAATTTTTTTAGCAGATAGCTGCATTTTTTAGCTATATTGCTTCCCAGTAGTCACTCATCTTAGGATTTCTATGCCTAGGGCATGCTTCACTTTTTAACTCGATTATAATTAAAGATACTAAAGCTATCACTTGCATACCAAAACCACATTAGAGACTCTATAGATTTCACTGATCAATGTTAAGCTAAAATCTAGGCCATTACAATTCTCCCTTACCCGTTAAAAATTTTAACCACAAAATTTTACCTGTATTGAATAATTGTGGAAACTGCTATCGTATTGACTCTTTTGGTTCCCACGTCGCTTCCTCAATGTTGTGGTGGTAACAGAGTACCTTTACCAGCGAAATCTATATGTTTCTGAGTTGTGTAACTTTTTTGGCTAGAATCTTCACTGGATACTCTTTATAAGTCAGATTAGGCTGAAGAATAATTTCTTTAAGTTTGATCATATGGCTAGGATCTGATCGACATCTCTGCAGCATCGATACATGGAAGACATCATGAATCTTTTTCAGTTCTCGAGGCAATTTTAATCTATAAGCCATTGGTCCCACTCGCAGAATGATCTCGTGAGGACCAATAAATCTTTGACTCAACTTGTGTTTCTTTTTAAACTACAAAGCTTTCTTCTATAGAGAAACTCTTAGAAATACTTTATCTCCAACCTGAAATTCTATATCCTTTCTTTTCAAGTCTGCATAAGACTTCTATCGATCAATAACCTCTTTCAATCTATCCTTGATCACCCGTACCTTTTCTTTGGTTTCCCGAACCAAATCTGACCCCATAATCTTCTTTTTGATTAACTCTATCTAACAAAGAGGAGTTCTGCGCTTTCTACTATACAGAGTTTCATAGGGAGCCATTTTATTGCTGGATTGGTAACTGTTATTCTATGCAAACTCTGCCAAAGACAAGTACTTCTCCTAACTGATACCAAATTCAAGAACACAACATTTTAACATATCCTCCAATACCTAGATTACATGCTCTAATTGCCCATCAGTCTGGGGATGGAAAGCTGTGTTAAAGGGGAGCTTTGTTCCCAATGCTTCCTGCAGTCTCTTCCAAAATTGAGAAGTGAACGTCGAATCTCTATCAAAAATAATAAAAGATGATGGCACATCATGCAATCTCACAATCTCACTGATATACAATTCTGCTAACCTAACAAGCGGATAGTCCTTTCTAACAGGTAGGAAATGAGCTGATTTAGTGAGCCTATCAATAATAACCCAAACAACATCATGCTTCTTTCTAGTAAGTGGAAGCCCTGTTAAATAATCCATGGTTATCCTATCCTATTTCCATTCGGGCATTATAATAGGTTAAAGCAAACCCGAAGGAACTTAATATTCTGCTTTCACCTGTTGGCATATCAAACACTTGCCCATAAATTCAGTCATATCACATTTCATGCCTGGCCACCAATAATGTATCTTCAAGTCCTGATACATCTTATTGCCACCAGGATGCATTGCACATCTACTATTATGAGCTTCTGTTAAGATACTCTTTCATAATTAACTACTATGACTACTTCATTGATTATCATCCTGGAAAAGCTAATATAGTGGCTGCTGCTTTTAGCAAAAAGTTTATGGCAGCTCAGTGAGCTATGAATGTCAGATTATGTATGGCAAATGATGCAGCCTTAATTGCAGAAATGCAAGTAAAGCCTAATTTCCTTCAGCAAGTAAAAGATTTTCAGAAATAGGATGATTGGTGTAGATGTAGCATTTCTTTGAGTAGGCAAGTATTTTAGGCTTTTATAATCTGTGTAGATGTAGCATTTCTAACCATATAGATAATGTCTCAAGATTTTCAAAGCAAAAGAAATAGCTACTAACTCAAGATCATAAGTAGGATAGTTTTTCTCATGAGTCTTAAGTTGCCGTGAGCAATCACCTTGCATTTTCCATTAATACACAACCTAAACTATTTCTGAAAGCATCACTATAGATCACAAAGTCTTTACCTGGTTCAGGTTAAGTCAACTCCTTTAGTGAACAAACTCTTAAGCTTCTTAAAGCTCACTTGACATTTTTCATTCTATTCAAACCTAACATTCTTTTGTAATAGTCGTGTCAATGGAGCGGCGATGGTGGGGAAACCTTTTACAAACCTTTTGTAATAATCTGCCAATCTAAGGAAAGTTTTAATTTCTGTAACACTTTTAGGTGTCCTCCATTGAAGAATTGCTTCAATCTTTTTAAGGTCCACTTTAAAACCCTTTGATGACATAACATGTCCCAAAAGTGATACTTTATCTAGCCAAAACTCACACTTACTGAATTTAGCATAAAGCTCTTTTTCCCTTAAAGACTGTAGAATAATCCACAAATGCTCATCATGCTCTTTTGGAGTTTTTAAATACACCAGAATATCATCAATGAAAATCACCACAAAATGATCCAAATAAGGATGGAAGATTCTATTCATCATGTCCATGAAAGCTGTTAGAGTATTTATCAATCCAAAGGACATGACCAAGAATTTATAATGACCATACCTAGTACGAAAAGCCATTTTAGGTACATCTACTTCTTTAATCTTCAGCTGGTGATAGTCAGATCTCAAATAAATCTTTGAAAACACACCGACACCTTTCAATTGGTTAAACAGGTCATCAATCCGAGGAAGAAGATATTTATTTTTGCTGGTCACCTTATTCAACTATCTGTAGTCAATACACAATTGAAGTGATCCATCTTTCTTTTTCACAAAGAGGACCGGTGCTCCTTTTGATGCGCGCGAACCGCCGCTCAGCATCCGGGTTGCTCTCAGAAGTTTGCTTTTAGGACTCGAGACCAGATGGGGGTTTACTAAAATTCGTGAAAGCTGGTCGCTTTGCAATGGACATGGATTCACCCTTATCCCATTATTGGCAATCAACCTACGACGGCATCTGTTGGGTATCATAAGGTAGGTATCATGGAGTAGCCATCCAATAAAATATTGGGAAATAAATTCTAACCTTATGATGCCAAAACCAGAGAGAGTTCGGAACCTCACTCTTATTTATACCTTTGGTTAATGTTATATGATTGAGTTTTTAGAGTTAATTATTTTATCTCTCTTCTCACACGGTCATGCAATAAAATTAAAGCGCATTTCAAGCATTTTTAGAAAGCAGGAAAGAAAATAATAAAGAAAACAATAAAATAAATTACAAATGAAAAATAAGACAGAACAATCCCCCAAAATAATAAAAGCATAAATAAATAATGGAATAAAATTGCCCCAAAATTAATTACAAGGGCCTAGAATAAATGAACACACAAAAAAGAAAAAAGTAAAATACATAATACATAAATTGGAACATTTATTAGATTTTAGGAACATTGGTTCCCTTGTGTTAACTTAAAAAAAAACTGAGAGTTATTTTGGGCAATAAAAATAAGGATAATTGGATCTCATTTTATGAAAATTAACTCTCTTTTGAAAATGAAGGTTTATTGGCTAAAATCAGGACATTGGTCCTATTTTATTAACAAAAATCTCAATTTTTATTATTGTAAAAAACATGAGTTTTTTAAAAATAAATGCATCTAAATACCACTTTGTATGAAACATACAAAACAATAAAACATGGGAAATATAGAAATTAAAATGCAAACCAAATTTTGAAGGCTCTTAATTTCTTGATTCTCCAGCTTGCCCAGGAACGTTACTCAAAGTGAAATAAGTAAGTTTGGTAGACGACAAAAACAAGAATAAAAAAATGTTAGCAAATTAAATCAAATGTGCAGAATATGATATAATAGAAATAAGCAATTAAATGAAGCAAATATAATAAATAATTCTAATTGAGAAAAACATTAATGATTATTACCGAAAAAATAATGTTTGATAAAAAACTTGAAATTAAAAAGATGGATTAATGACTCGACAGTATAATCAAATAAAACTCAATATTAGATATCCTACAGATTCAACTTATGTTCCATGCATCATACCAATAATTTGATTAAATTAATCTAAATTCATGTTAATTACAACAAACAACAATGCAAATGAACTAATAATTTACAGTAATTGCAATGGAAGAACAAGGAACAACACAAAGTAAGGAAAGAGAGAGGATTGGCTCTAACCTGTGAAATTACCCTCAAAGGTTTGATTCTAGCTGCAAAAGAAGAAAAGATTGATTTCCTGTTGATTGCTTAAAAAAAGAACAAAGAAAGTTTAAAGCAAAACTTTCTGTCACTCGAAATTGCAGTTAAAAAAGAACTCTTATGTTTCTTAAAGAAACCGGGTGATGATGAGAATTGAATCTTAAATACAAAGAATTATTTTTTTTTTGGCTCAAGAACAATTAAAATCTTCGGATGAAACTTTAGCTTTCAAAAATCTTATTTTTCAAAAATTTTGTGTCCCCCTTTCTGGGGTCCTAACTTTTCCTTTTTATATGATCCTCGAAAAATTAGGTTTTAGGAGTTTTAATCACCTTTAAAATCCTTAATTATCTTTTAAAAATCAAGTTTTATCCTTTTGAAAATTGGAAAAAAGAGTTTTAGTTTAATTCTAACTCAAAATAAGAGAAAATCTAGAAAAAATAAGTCCTGGCGAGGTAGGAGATGCATGAGGTGCGGCCCTCGCGCTGGAGGCCGTGCTTCATAGGTGCGTGGTGCGGCCTCGTGCTGGAAGGCTGCGCCCTGCATGCACGGGGTGTGGCCTAGAGCATGAGGCTACACACCTCCTACGCGAGGTGCGGCCTCACGCAGGAGGCTGCATGCCTCCCCCGTGAGATGCGGCCTTGGGTAGGAGGCTGCGCCTCGCATGCACAAGGAGTGGCCTCGAGCAGGAGGCTGCATGCCTCCTATGCAAGGTGCGGCCTAGCGCGGGAGGCAGTGCACTCCACGAGGGGTGGCCTCACGCGCGTCGCCTGTAGGCATAGTGCCTCACGCCTGCAAGCGTAGTGCCTTATGCATGCAGGCGCTGCGCTCCGTGCGTGCTACCTGCAGGAACTGTGCCCCGCACATGTTGCCAGCAGGCGCTGTGCCTCACGCACACCGGTAAGCCACCGAAAACCCCAAAAATAAAATAATAATAATTTTTTATTTAAAAAGATGGGTTTCTACAAGGAAATCATTGCTTCTAACTTTTTTGCCTGTTAACAAGCATTATTTTCATCACTAGGTAACCTTGGTCTGGGCTACCTCAGGACCCAGTGTCTACACTCCTCATGTAACACCCTTATACCCTATATGTATACTGCCGACCTAGCGATACTGTGCGATTACCATCATCGATTAATTATTATCACTTAATGAAATTACGGGTCATTTTTTTTTTCTACACCTGTTATTAATACTAAATTAACTTAACACTTTATTCACTTATTCGTTTTACTCATCCTTAGCATTCACATTACTTAGTTACCAATGACATATAACTGTCTTATTTACTATTCATTTGGTATAAATTTCGGCAGCATAACGGTTTGTAAATTGCACTACCCAAACTTACAAATAGAAATTTCCACAGCCCCGACAAGGGCACAACAATATAATCATCCTATATCCATACAAATCCCATCCGCCTTTCACCACACAGTCATAATAAAATTCACACAGATGATATAAGTATTATAATATTACGTGCCAAAACCAAATACTAGTTTAAGTGTATATACATGCCAGCTTCCAAAACATACATAAAATAAGAATAACTTCCTCTTCATCCACTTGTTCCTCCAAAATACTGAGGTACGCTGCTCCGACCTAAAGGGTACCTACATGCAGTCAAAAACAATTACGTGCTGAGCATTAGAATGCCCAGTGGTGGTTACCAATCTATAAATTTCCTAACTAACTTATATTAAATTAACATATTATAATTACATAAACTTATTAATCTCACATATATATATTTATTATTGTTTCCCTTCACTTAACATTTCACTTAATTAATTCACTTAATATTAATAATCACTTAATTATACTTATATCACTTAATTACATTATTTACTTAATTACTTCACTTAATTCTTTATATTCCATTAATTACCTATTAGTCACTTATCTTTTCACTTAATTCCACTTATGTCCTTATCATTTCCATTAATTCCATTTATATCCCTTTCTTTTCTAATTATTACCTTTATGTCCTTACAATTACATTTATACCCATTATATCCCATCTTTCACTTTAATTACACTTATGTCCTCATTTAACATTTAATTATCAAAATACCCTTATTTATTAAATATTTACATTATTAGTTTCATTTATGCTTTTTTTCCACTTTTACCCTTAATTAACTTATTTAATTACAATTATACCCTTATTACTTCATTTCTTCACTATTTAACTTACAATTTGGTAAAATTACAATTTAGTCCCTATGTTATCACTTTTTCACTGTTTCACTATTTTAGCATCATATTTCTTCAAAATTACCATTTTACCCTTTCATTTACACTTTTAACTTATTTTTACCTATTTTTACCAACTTTTAGTAAAATTACCGTTTTACTCCTAAACTTCTTATTTACTTCATTTTAGTCCTGTTTTCACTCATTTTCACCAATTTAACTATTTTAACCAGATTTAACACATATTTACCAGTGTGCCCCTAGTATGAACCCGATAGAAAATCTACAGACCGGATATGCGGGACATGGGCCCCACAGACCCATTTCACTATAAAATGATCCCCGTAGGGTCATTTTCACTGCATTGCACTACACTGAACACTGATTATCACTGAACACTATGATAAGCCCTCATTGGCCTATTAATAGTGAGTCGCCGTGACTCATACCGCGGTGTGGAATCCCTATGGCTAGCCAATTATATCCTGGACTAGATTTCACTACCAGACAGCTACTAAGGGTAATATTTCCTCAAAATTAATATAAATATCACTTTATATCAATATGTAACTTTCATCATGCATCTCATTTTCACATGCCACTTTACATACCCATTCATTCATCATTATATTATCATAAAATGCCACTATATTACATATACAATCAAAACACACATATATCCATTCACTTATATCATTCGGCCAAGGATTCAATTTTCCATATCATACACTATAATTTTATTTAGTCACGCAATTACACTTATTTCATGTTATACATGCCTTATATACCAATTTCATGCCATCATTCATCACAAAACCCATTTATTTCTCTTGTATTATATTTGCCTATAACACTAAATTTTCTTCATGAATTCTTTTCCACTTTTTAATCATTCCATTATGCAATACACATGCTATACTTACTATATACACCATTTTCATGCTATAAATTATCTCAAAATTCATTAAATTCCCTTAGGTTCAATTCGGCCTCACTTAGGTTTTACATACCACTTTGATTTAATTTCATCTAATCATGTTTATATACTAATTTAAGTCCATTAAACATGAATATCACATTAGATTTAATTAAACACATCATTTTCATATACCTAACCTTAGATATAACCTAAAAATCAACCCAAACATTAGGAAAAGTGTAGATTTAGTAACCACAAACCTCTTTTTCAAGCTTTATTTCACCCTAGGATTGATTATCTTCCACTTGGGTGTGAGGAGCTTCCCTTTCCCTTGAAGTACCTACCATGGCCGAATATAAAAGCATATATATCATCAAAACCAAGCTTCAAATGTAAAATCTAACCTCATAAACGTGTTCTACAGGCCCAGAAACCTCTTTAGGGACCAATAAAATAAATTAAAAACCCTTGACTCATAAACCCAAAAACTCACCCTAAACTTTGCTCACTTGATTTCTCCACTTCCAGTACACTAAATGGACTCAAACCACTTCCAAAATGTTTTAGAGGAGCTGATATTTATTTAGGGAGCTAAGATATGAGAAGAAATTGGAGTAGAAGAGAAGAAAAATGGAAGAGAAATTGAGGAGAGCAATGCAGTTTTGAAGGGGGAGGAGAATTCCGACTTTGGCTGGATATTTCTAGATAAATCCAGCCATTTATCCCTTTATATAGTCCTCTAATGAACCGAACCGGTCCAACCGAGGTGGTCCGACCTATTTAGACCAAAATTTTGGTTTTTCGGTTTATTTGCACTTTTTCAAAGGATCTATATGTTCCCCTAAATATTTTCACTTCTAACCAATTCCATTGATCTTAAAACATCAAAAATAGGCTTCCTACAAATTTTCAGCTCAATCGGAGTCCATTTGGGCACCGGTCCACTTAAACCGGCCCGATTCGATCAATTTTCCTTCTGCCGTAAAATAGAACTCTACAGCTATAAAATTTCACAGAAATCACTTCCATTACATTATTTAACACACTTAACTTCTATTGGGATACATAAGCCTCTCATAACCCCTTGGTCAAACCTTGGTCAAACCCCGGTTCAAATTGAGCCGAATCGGAGGCTAACTTCTGAATGACTTTCGGGGGTCGATTTAGCTCCGTTTTCAGTTCCGATTTCACCACTAGACTCCTTATGACCCACAGATCATTTTTACGAAATTAAAATTTTTCGGGCACCGGACAGCCGGGTTCACTGTATAGCCAGCCCGGTGTCACTTGACCTGGAACCACTAAAATTTTAACACGCTTATCACTAAGGTTTAACACTGGCAAACTCACTACCTACACTGTTCGACACTGCGATTCTCATGATAACACTAGAATTACACTCTGACACTATTAGACCGGTATTTAGGCCGCTACACCTCAAGGTGAGACACTCGATCTGATGAAGACTTTCTCAAGCAATTCCTGCAGCTGGACCTTCAATTCCTTAAGTTCTGATGGTGCCATTCTATAAGGAGCAATAGAGATAGGTGCATTACTAAGCATTAAATCAACAGTAAACTCTATCTCCCTATAAGGTGGCAAACCTGGAAGTTCTATAGGGAAGACACGTACAGTGGGTACATCTGTCACTTTAAGATCTTCTTTCTTGGCTTCCATTGCATAACACAAATAGGCAATGCATCCCTTCCTTATAAGCCTCTTTGCAGCAGTTGCTGAAATCACATTAGAAAGAAAATATGTTCTTTTGCCAACAATCATTATCTCCTGACTATCTGGAGTTTTAAGAGCCATTCTCTTTCTATTGCAATCAACTGTGGCCTGATGGGTAGATACCAGTCCATTCCCAGAATAACATCAAATTCTTGAAAAGGAAGTTCTAGCAGATTTGCTAAGAATACACATATCTAGGCACTAATAGGACAATCTCTGTATACCTTGTTCACCACAACACTAAGACCCAAGGGATTACTCACTAAGATATCCTGGTCTAACAGAGAATCATGTAACCCTTTACCCCGTGCTATATCAGTGCTAATATAGGAATGTGTAGAACCAGGATAAATCAATGTATAAACTGAATGAGAGAGTAAGGAGAATTTACCAACTACAACATCAGGTGCATCCTCCTGATCTCGAGCTCTAACTGCATAAGTGCATCCCATGGCATAGCCTTGTCCTTGAGGAGGCTGAACTGATGGACCTGAAGCAGTGTACTGGGAGGCTGCTCCTTTACCTCGACCTCTTTGCGGAGTATATCCCGCTCCAAGAGCTTGTGAAGCAGCTGTAGAAGGTTGTGCTTCTGGACAATCCCTCATTTGATGTTCCTTGGACCTATATTTAAAGCAAGCTGTAGTCAAGAATCTACATTCACCTGGGTGGAATCTATTGCAATGCTCACACTGTGGTAGGTTGCCACGACCTCCAGCTCTCAGTGCACTGCCAACTGATGTAACCAGTGTGCTGCTACCTGCTGGATTCTTCTGAGTGTGGGTAGGTGCTGAAGATGCATTGCTCTGTGACTAAAGAGGCCCTCTAGATTTCTTTCCCTAACTAGGAGCTCTAAAGGATTAACCTGACTTACTCTTTTAACTGAATCGAGACTGTATGCCAATCTCATCTACTTGAATGGTGTCAACTTTGATAGCTGCTTCAATCAAAGATCTCATATCAGGATGCCTTTGAACGCCCACAATCTGTCTGATATTGTTATGGAGACCTCTTTCAAATCTTTGACACAATTTCTCCTCTGTCATGGAGTTATCACCTAAATAGGCATTGAGTCGCTCAAACTCACATTCATATTCAGCTATTGACTTGTTACATTGACTGAGTCTCCAAAAGGCATCTTGCATTGAAGCTTTATATTCTGCCCCAATATATTTCTTCTCAAACTGAGACAAGAAGAAATCCAATGTTATTTAATCAGTAGGGGTATGTTTACATATTGCACTCCACCATGTAAAAGCAGGTCCTTGCAATAATGCCACTGCTCCCTGGAACATCTCTTCAGGTGGACTCCGAGTAGTCTCAAATATTCTCTTTACTTTAAATAGCCATTCTTCGGCTTAAAATGGAGTCAAAAGGTTTCGTTGATTAAAATCTTCAGCTACTCCTAAATCGGCTTTCTTTTCGATAAAGCTGGAGGTTGTTCAGGAGCTTGGGTTAAGGTGGCTGTTGTGCCTGCAACCGCTACTGAATATAGTCTGCCATCATATTCAGAAAATTAGGCTGAGGTAGAGGGGGAGGTGCAACTGGTGGGGTAGCCTGTTGCTGCGATGTCTCAGCTCGCCCAAAACTCACTGAAGCTGCACTTTCTGCATCAGCCTCGCGATGCCCTTCTTCAGAAGCCACTTGTACTATCTATCAAAGGAGCAAGCATACATTAATGTCACAATATCAACAATTCATTATTTGGCATGTATATGTACTTAACCCATCCCAATAACCCACTTCAATTTTAGAATCATCTAAACCACGCTCTGATACCAATAAAAATTATAACGCTTTTATAATGTACATTCAATAATCACTTACGTTATTCTTTCTAAACCAATTACCATGATTGTTTGGAAAGCTATTAAATATTCTATTAATATAAAGACAGGTACTTCTCTTTATATTTATATATATATATATATATATATATATATATTCAATTAACATTTATTTACCACTTGACCTATAACTACCAAATTTCTTTACTATTCATTTGGTCAATTTTTTTTTTGGAACATATCGACTATGCACTTAACCTATGTTTACTACAATCCATACAATCACATTTCAACAATTGGGTTGACAATCACAATAATATATCACCATCATAGTCATTCTAAATTAAACTATTATGCATCATACGATTTTATCATTCATCCATTAAAATTCTATACATGCCAATACCCAAAGTCATACTAATTTAAGTTCATATACATGACATAAAACTTAACATACTTAATATTCTTCAAGGTATTTTCATCAATTTACTACCAAAATTTTGGAGTATGCTTAAGCTTCACTTCCTAAGGAGTACCTACACGCAACCAAATAAAACTATGTGCTGAGTATTAAATATGCTCAGTGGTGATTGCAAATCCAGGGATTCCCACTAGACTAAAATCACATGCATGATACATATATATTCATAACACATAAAATATTAAATTAAATTAATATTTTATTCACCGAATTTTTATGCATGCAATAATGTTCATAATTACAATTAAATCTTTCATTTTATCACATATAAACAATTAATACACATAAAAGTCCATATTTATATTTTAGACCTTTAAATATGGCAAAATTGTGATTTAGCCCCTAAACTTCTTCATATTTACAAAACCGCCATCAATTCATTTTCTTTACACATTTAATCATTATTAAGCATGCAAATTACCATTTGGTCCCTAAACTACCAAAATCGTGCCAAATTACATTTTAGTCCCTAAAGAGTCACCAATTTACATATTTATCCATTTAATTCCATTTTTACCCTTTATATCCATTATTATACTATTTATCACCAAATTATCATTTTACCCCAAAACTTTTTTTTTCTTTCAATTAGGTCTTTTTTCAAAATAGATTTCATTTTTACTTCAACTTAAGCATATTATTCACCTTTTTACCATTTTGCCCTTGTATAATACTGACAGAAATCTTTAAACTGGATAATCAAGACATGAACCCTATAGGTTCAATACACTTTAGAGGGACATCGAAAGACCACCTCTACATTACATATCATTTCATTTGGCATTCTTGTCAGTCAATACATTGAGTAGGACCGTCATTGGCCTACAATAAGTGAGACGTCATGCTCACTCACGCGGTTTGGTATCTCTATGGCTAGCTACTATATCCCGAGCTAGATTTGACAACCAGAATACTATATAGGGCATTAATTATCCCAATTATACATTTTTATGTTAGCATATGTACAATTAATGGAATCTTAACATACTATTCCATTCTTTTCTATCTAAATCAATCATTATACCATAAAATTCATCATTTCATCATGATACACCATTCGGTCAAAATGACATGCATTCACCATAAATTATTTTTACTTTATTTATCATTCATTTAGTTAAATTACATGTTAATTAACCTATACAATGACATGGCATCATAACACATAAAAATTATGTCTTTTATCATGTTCACCATTCGGCCATGACATGTATCATCCATCATATTTTCTTTGCTTTATTCATCCAATTAACTATATCTCATGCCAAACAACACATATACAACATTTATATGGCATAAACATCACATATATTATGAAAATTCCATGGTATATCATTCGGCCAACATAACATCATCATCACCAAAATGTTATATTTTCATTTTTAGCATCGAAATCATCATTTCTAACCTTCCTAAGCATGTTTATAAGGTTAGATTCAATTAAACATGCATATTTCACATACTTTGTTCTTAGACACAACCTAAAATCAAACTTAATTCATGGAAATAGATGGATTTTGCAATCACTAACCTTAGATCCTTGCTTTACACTTCTTAATACTCATTTTCCTTACATTTACCCTTGGAGGAACCTTCCTTACCTTGGTTACCTAATGGAGACCGAATACACACATCAATTTTTACTCAAAATTTTGCTTTTTTTTTTTTGCAAGATAATCATATAAACATAACTTGTACATCTTAAAGTACCTATAGGAACCCTTGAACCTAATTTAAAAACACCTAAATCACTTACCTCAATCTTACACCCTAAACTTCCAAGTATTGGTTTTTCTCACTTAATTTGCTTCAAATGGACTCCAATCATTACTATTATGTTATAGAGGAGCTAAACTACACTTAAGAGGCTAAGATTTGAGGTGAGATGAGGAGAGAATTGAAGAAAGATAGAGAAAGAGGAAGAGAAGTCAATTTGGCCAAGAAAGTGGGAGATAAGGCTGTTGGATTTTCTTGGTCTTATCTTGAGAACTCTAATATTTAGGCTATTTATAGGTAATTTAATTGGCTGGGCTTGGCTCAACCAAAGTGGCCCAATCTACATATCCCATTTTTAGTTTTTAAGCCCATTTTTGAGCCCAAAGTGAAATTTATCATTTTCTTAATTCATTTTTTCCCCAAACCAATTACAACATTCTTAGAATGTAGAATAGTCTTCATACAAAATTTTAGCTCAATTGGAGGTCGTTTGAGGTCTGGTTCGATTAAACGTCCGATTACACTTTTTTTGTGCTACCGTTAAAATAAATTTTTCACTGTCTAAAATCTCTAAATATAATCTAAAGTCATTTTATACCTTCAAAATATCATTTTTACTCCATATATCACCTTTAAAAAATTAAGTTAAAGCTCAGTCAAACTTGGATACTTTTTGAGCCGAACTAAAGGCCAACTTCGGTTTGACTTTCGGAGACTTATTTGACCTCATTTTTGCATCAAATTTTACCACTAGATTCCTGATAGTCTATAGATCAAAATAAGTGAATAAAATTTTTTTAGCAGACAGCTGATATTTTCAGCTATATTGCTTCTCAGTGGTCACCCATCCTAGGATTGCTATGCCTCGAGCACACTTAACTTTTTAATTTGACTATAATTAAAGATACTAAAGCTATCACTTGCATACTGAAACCACATTAGAGACTCTATAGATTTCATTGATCAATGTTAAGCTAAAATTTAGGCCACTACAGCAAGCCTTGTTAAGATTCGTGAAGTCCACACACATTCTCTACTTTCCATTCGATTTCTTTACCAATACCACATTCGACAACTACTTCGGGTATAGAACTTCCCGTATGAATCCACTCTTTAGTAAGGTATCTGTTTCTTCTGCCATTGCCAACTGCCGCTTAGGAGCATAATTCCTCTTTTTCTATTTGACAGGCTTTCTGTCAGGTCGTATATTAAGTGAGTGGCACATTACCTCGAAAGATATGCCCTTAATATCCGAGGGCTGCCAAGCGAACACATCCATGAATTCCGCAAGTACCACTATGAGTGCCTCTTTTCCTTTTCCCTTCTTGTTGGAAGTTATTTTGATAAATTTCCCTAGTGCGAGCTTCACTTCTTGCAATGAATCTAAAGGCTCAGCTTTTTGAGCTGTATCTATTGGAATATCCAGTGCATCTAATAGCAAGGCTTGATAAGCTTCTTTAAGCATTGTAACATACATTTCTCGTACAGCTTTTTGGTTTTCGCAGAGGACCGCAACACCTCCAGAAATAGGGATCTTCATCAATAGCTTGCGCATGGAAATGTATGCATCCACTCCCAACAAAAGAGGTTGCCTAAAGATTACATTACAGGTGAGGGGTATATCTACTACCATGAAGCAAATCTTGTAATTGTAAATAATTTCATCATCCTTGAGCTGTGTGCTAACATGACCGATCCTTCTAGCTTGACTGGTTGTCCTGATATTCTAATAAGTGGGGCTGATACAGCTTCTAACGTATTGGTAGACATTCCTAGTGCCTTATATTCATGGAGGGTGATAAGGTTGACTGCGCTGCCCGTATCTCTCAAAATTCTTTGAACCAAGTAGTCTTGTATCAGAGCTTCAACCACCAGAGAGTCTGTGTGAGATGTTTGAACGTGAGTGCTATCAACATTAGAGAACTTTTCTTTATGGCCCCTATTTTTGGCCCAGCTCCTAAGGAGAATACTTCTTTTGCTTTCCATTTTCTGGAGTCCTCAAAAACATTGTAATGTTTGCCCCTTGCAATGACATAGATAACCCCAGCTAGAGCTTTCTTACTTATACTAGCTCTGTTGCCTTGTCTCTGAGGTAATGGGGACCGATCTTTACTCTTTTTATCTCTACCCTTTACAAATTGGGCTAGCTTTCCTTTCCAAACTAAGAATTCGATTTCCCTCTTGGGCTTCCGGCAGTCGTTTATCTCATGTCCCTTGTCTCTATGAAAGCAATAGTAAAGGCTCTGCCCCCCTATTGGGATCCTTTCTCATAGGGCATGGCCAGTTAACCCAATCATTTTCCTTCATCCATGCCAAAATTTAAGACCTCGACGCTTTTAAAGGTGTCAGTCTCTCTTCCTGTTGATCACCAGAGCGCAGTTTAGTGACTACATAAGTTCAGTTCGAGCCATCTGATCCTCTATTTCTAGAATTATCTTGACCTCCATTATTTTTCTCACGGGTTGGTCGAGAAATTTTATCTGATTCTCTGAACTGAGAACTATATTGAAGCCTGCAAGCTTCATCCATTCTGATATACTTATGAATCCGGGACATAAACTCAATAAAGTCACTCGATGGCTTTTTACTTAAAGAATCACTGAAATCCTGACACCTGGTATTGCGAATGAGGGCATTGATGGCCACTTCCAAATTCAAATTTTGAATATCCATAGTCATGGCATTAAATCGCTCCATATAGGCTCTCAACGGCTCGCCTTTCTCTTAGTGAACTAAATTAAGGTTTATTGATACCTTTTTAAAGAGAATAGCTGCAATGAATTTAGCGATGAACGTATCGCTGAACTGCTCAAAGCTATTAATAGAATGCTCAGGCAGGCTATGGAACCAAATCTGTACGAGCTCCGTAAGGGTCTGGGGGAAAACTTTGCATAAAGCGGGCATCTTCGGTCGTGTGCACCAACATGGTATGATGGAATTCATGCAAATGAGCTTGGGGATCAGTATTACCGCTCTATTTCGGTAAGTTCGACAATCGTATTTGAGGAAAAGGAATTGCTAAAATATCCTGAGACAGGGGAGACCTAAAACTGCCTTGGTATTGCAAGTTGTTATGATTCTGATATTTCTGCATCCTCTCTTTGAAGAGCCTTTCAAACTGTTAGATTGTCAATGTCACAGTAGCCCTGGAGGCCAGTGTATTTGGTAGGGTTGATGGTGCTTGTGTAGTGATTTGAGTAGTTATGGGTGTTTGGATCACGAGGGGTGTTGGGGGGCTATATTTAGTGCCTGAGTGGCCATAGCTGGTAGGGTCGTCAGGAGAGTTTGGACAGCTTGAAGAGTCAGACCAGGGATTGCTGGGATAGTAATGGTTTAGAGTGTCGCTGGTATATGAGTTTGTGTTTGTGGTAAGAGTTGTCATGCTGGCAATGGTAAGATTTCTTCTGGTTGAGTTGGCAGTAAGTGGTAGAATGTTTGGCTGAAAAGATTGACTAGAGGTTAGGGGGCAATTTTAGGTTGATTTATCGGTGGGGTAGCGAAAATAGGTAGGTCGGGGAAGAGATCCATTGTCAGCTGAAAATATTTGGAACTTCCATGCTTACTGCACCAAATGATGACTATCTAGGTTTCCAGTTTGTCAATCGAGGCAAGTCACCTGAAAAACACAAAATTCGACAGTTTTTGACAAAGGATACTTCGATAGTCAAGTCAAAAAAATTGACAAGAAATTATATGTGATATATTGAGAAAAATTCTAGAGAGATTCAACATACATTGATTCCTCTTTTGATAGAGTTTTTTCCTAATCTCGGAATAGGAAACAAATTCTAAATAGGAGAGAACTCTTCTGAATCCTTGATTTATGCTTGATTCCTGATTTGTAGGGATCTCATTAGATAACGATAGATAACTTCCCTTATAATGAGATTAGAATCTTTTGAAAATCTTGTAGATATCCACAAATAATAACTTTCCAAATGTTGATTTTGAGCTGTTGAAATAGACTAAGCTATTGATGTGGAGAATATCCGAAGGAGCCTGATTATCAAACTCCTGGATGGAGTGTCTGGTTATCAGGTACATATTTATCTCTTAAAAAAAATAAAGGTACATATTTATCCTTTTGAATTTTTATTTTGTTAAAAGATTACGCTCAATGTTTAATTGAAGGAATTTTCCTAGGTTTTTGCAATTAATTTAATCTAGTTGCCCTACCTTTTTTTTTGCTTATTTTTCATTTCATTCATTTTCTTTATTTTATTTTCTTCTCATCGAAGAATTAGCACCAATGGTCCTTTAATTATAGGATTTGTAACTAAGTGGTCCCTCAAATTAAAATTTTAATTGAAAATCCCTTAAACCGGGCAAAAACATAATGTAATATTCCCTTCACCCAATATCCAGTAAGATAATTTATGATGTGGTGCTGATTGGACCAAAATCAAAAAAGCAAGCAAAAATGCAATAACACATAAGCTGTTAGTTTGGATTGTCATCACTGCAAATGTAGGAAGTTTCAAGGCACAAAAATGCCATATCCATATATTATAGCCGCTTGTATCATGTGCAAGTAAACATGTGGACATATGTCAATAAATGCTATAAAATCTCAAAGACATTGTGCTATTACAAGTCATTTTTATAAGAAAAAAGGTAAGCCACGAACATCTAGGTATCAGAATGAAATGGATAGTAGAAACCATAGCAAGCCTAACCGATATATACTTTGTTCCAATGAGGAACATAACAAAAAGATGTGCCCAAATTTGGCCAGACCATTAGATTACACACAATATCCATGAATCAAAAGATTGTTTACTATTTGTACTACATCTTGATATCATAATACTTTGGGTAAATTACAAATTTAAACTTGAACTATAAAGTACTTTTTAATGTTAAACTTGCGAAGTCCCAAATCATACCCTAGTAACATTGATGCATATTTAGGGTGACATGATAAATAAATATGCATGATTAAGTAACTAACGTGTCATAAGGACATAACCGTCATTAATTCAAAAGATGCGATAATTTGGTAAAATGATAAAATTTATTGTCAGGAATCAATATTTAGTCGAGTGACACCCCGCTATAGTAGTCCTATATCACATGATGGGTTTTATAGGACACATGTAGGTGGTGTTATAAGACCCAATAAATAAAAAATTACAATGTTTGTCGCCAACTTTGAGTGTCCTTTCAATTAAGGTACTCAGTCAATAAATTCGTTAAAAGCTAATAGATTTGCTGATTTAGCTTATTTGTGGGTCCTACCTTTACCCATTAGGATGCCAACACAACCTTCTTCTTCTTCTTAAATTTATGGCCATAAAATGATTAATTTGAGGGTCTTGAAGATGTTGAAATTTTATTTTCAACAAAATTGATCTTTTAGAACCTGATTTCTCCACTGTCGATTGATTAGTTTCAGGTTTTGGATTTTGGGTTGTTTGCTGGATTTTAATTATAGCTTGTGCAGCTTGTAAAGCAGCATAAGCTTTCTTTCTCGATTTCTATGTAGCTTCTTCATCCATTATAGTTTTCATCACACTTGTGAGTCCTTTTTGGAGCAATCTATAAAGCAACAAAACTGACATTTTTGCTATATCTTTAACTAAATCAAGGTCCTTATCACTTTGTAAATTTGCACCTTTCTACAAATTTATAAACTTATCGGGTTTGTGTTTTAAATTGAGCAACAAATGAGCTCTTTATAACTCAGACCTTGAACAACCATATCTTAGCCCAATTAAAGCATAATAATCAACATTGCAGTCTCCTTTGAGTAAAGGCCTACATCTAAGGCTACAATAGTTGTGGCTCGACGGTGGCAGAGGAGTTTAATATAGCATAACAACTGGGAAATGCATTTAGATTCTGTTAAAGAATGCGGTGGGGTTGGTGTTGATGAGCCGCTAATATCGCCGAAAAATGGAAAATTGGCAATGAAAAAATTATCGTCGGACCATGATATGCTTTAATAGCAAAATGTAGTGGTAGATAGGAGTTTCCCTATTTAAAGTAGGACCATAACATCTGCCATAAGATCCAAATAGCAATAGATCTAAGTGGCCATTGCCAGAGTTATTGGTAACTGACTGGGGATGTGAAGAGGTGGTCGGAGGAAGAGAGAGAGGTAGCTGGGAAGGATGGAGAGAGTGGCTACAGCCATTATTTTTGTGAATAAAATAAAAGTGAAAGAAGAAAAAGAAGGATGTGTTGGCAACCTAGTTGGCAAAGGTGTGACCCACAAATAAGCTTAATCAGCAAGATCCATTAGCTCTTAATGGATTTGTTGACGGAGTCCCTTAATTCAAAGAAAACTCAAAGTTGGGAACTGACATTGCAAGATTTTATTTGTTGCGTCTGGCGTTAAATAGTACCCAATAATTCGGGCCTAAATTTGTAATTTACCCTAATATTTTCATATGTGTTTGATTTAAAAATTTTGTATACATGTGAGACTACATAAATGTGTGTGCGTGCATGTTTTTCACTTTAGTTTTTCCTAATTATTGACATTTAACTTTGTAACATTTGTATCATAAGATAAAATGTTATAAATGAACTCACTTGGAGATATATTTCGAAGCAACGGGTAAGTATTGGGGTTTAGATGATGACTTTCATTATCTCTTTGATCCAAATCAAGACAATGATGAAAGTATGGTTGATTATTTAAAGGAGGAATGAAGACATCATCAATTTCAGTGCATTATTTTAAGATAGGATGCACAATAATACAATTTACAAGTCCTAAAAAACAAAGCACTACAAATGCCTCATACAATAGTTACTAAGCTACATTATGCCCTTAATATAATATGTGAGGAAAATAATCAGATTAAAATTATGATTAATTGATATCATATTAATTTAAGCCGTCAAATTGCACATAATGGCAACACACGAAGTGCACAACTTCTTTCCAAAGTTAACAATCTTTCTGAACATCAATCCAATATTGATCTTTTAAATGAAGAAATATAAGGGGTAATTGTAATAGTTTTTCTGGATGTACAATTAGGTGCAATTGACCTTAAACAAATATTTAATTTGTAAGTATTATTATCCTTTATGAATATTAATGCTTTCCTATTTTTTTTTTCAAATGTTAAGTTCTTTATTTATAGTCCATTTAAATTATAGAAAAAAAAATACAATATACAGGAATGTGTAATTTGATTCATATGTCAAATTTCAAATAAAAAAGATAAAAAAGATACACATAGAATTTGCGATCCAACTAGATGTGATCCTTTTCAATATATATGATATCGTCTATCTTGATTAGGATATTTATATATATGATATCCTACATTAATCGACAATACATTACCTGATTCTAATTACCATACAATGCATTACTCAATCTTACATCACCGCTATTTATAGTGTTTTAAAAGTTACTAAATAATGGATTCACATTAGTGGGCTACAAATTGGATGCATCTGGCATTCCAAATAGGTTTTAGAAGAATACATTTTGATCCACACCCTAAGTTGATGCATCCTTGATATTAAATGCAAGAAAAATGCTATCAGTAGGGGTCCATTATACATCATCAAAATGGGCGGAATTTGACCCACCCATTTCAGCTGGTGTGTAACTCGTTCCCCTATTTTAAATGATGAAAAATGGTGGTCACCCATAACATTCTCACACTGCTAAGGTGGAACATTCATCACATTAAATGGCTTAAGACATTGGTATTGGAATTTTCATAGGGGTTAATTGATGAAAATGGAGAAATTTATGGACAATTGAAATTGTTTGGAATAGCTAAGAAAATTTGGAATAATTTTGGTGCAAAAAGATAAAAGCTAAAGAATTGTGTCTTAGCCTTGCCCACGACTAAGAGTGAAGTTGATAGTGTAGGGTATGCAAATCCGTCTCTTAACCTTACCCAAGGCTAAAAGAAAGTCAGGACAATATGGAATTTAAGCTATTCTATTTTACGCGAGAATTAACCTAGCCACCAAAGAAGTTCCAATTGACTTTTGTGGAATATTAGCTTATATTTTAGGGATTGGAAGGCAGTATTGCCTTCTAGGAAGTTTAATTTGTACTAAATATTTTATTTTATTTTCTTTATTTGGGAAGGATTAAAACTACCTTCCTAAACTTCAGGATTTCCTATAATTGAAGGGAAAATAACGTGATTTAGGGATCCTCTTCTTTTTCTTCTTCGTCTGTTATTCCAAGGCTGTAACAGGAGCTTTCTTTCTAGCTTTTAATTTCTACTTTGTTTTTGTTCATGGACATAAATTGCTAAACACTTTTATTCTAGTTAAAGGATAATTCAAGGGTAGGATTTGACCAATTATTATGAGATTGTTCTTGCTTTATTTTTCTCTTAATTCTATGTAATGTTCATGTTGTTTATTGTGCTTTAGAGAAATTTCATCACCAATGTTATTTGTTTTATGATCAATAAGGGCATATTGTTCATTTAATTAAATAATATACAACTAATTGAGGATATCAAATCCATAATTGTTTGATAAAATAAATAACAAGTGATAATTAGTATAACAACATTGAGAAGGGTTGTTACATTCAATAAATGCATGATTTAGTTTGAATCAATCTCGCTTGTAGGTTGGTTGACTTAGGTCGAGTCTTTTTATTTTCTAAAACTGTCAATAAATTGAATTATTTCATTTGTAAATGGATTAGGGGTTAATTACAATCTTACTTGGTTAGCTTATTAGTACAAAAAGATTGGTTGAGAGTGTTAAGCCAACGACTATAACCGGTCTATTACATGATTTTGGAGTTATCTTTTCACTTGTGCCCAGTAAGATTGAATCATGTGCCACAATACCTTTAACTAGAATTTTTCATCATCAATTCTATTTTTAATTATTTTTTACATCATTTTTATTATTATTATTATTTAATTTTGTCTTTTAGATTCTTAATTTAGAAAAAGCCTCCATTTATTTTTATTGTTTACTTTCTGGTTGTATTAAATTAATTTATAATGCCCATTCCCGACCACAAGAGTAGCTCAGCTAAAGCAGCCGAGATCGGCCACTACATAATAATCATATGCACATTACACTATCACACACGCATACCGAAACCTTTACAACTAAATTTAATTACACATGTATTCATTTGCAATGGATATCTCATACTAGAACTTACACATTCATACACTTATATACATCATATTCATATTGATATCATACTTAATCATTACATCCACACATATTCCTTGGTTGTAAAAGGACTATACATAATGTATATAAAACACATTGCCCAATCCCTAAAACCTACACTATAAGTACTCCTAGTGTTGATCGTTGGAAGTGCATATCTGTCCTTCATGATCACCTTGCGTCCAAATCTACACGGATTAGAAAATCCGTGCTAAGTGATTACGCTCAGTGGGAAAAACAACATACACCCACACACACACACACACACACACACACACACAATACATTAAATAATCATGTATAAGATATATCATGTTGTGAGCAAATAATGGTAAGTTCAGCTTAATAATTTTCTCATATCATGTATATACATACTCAGTGTTCAAGTATAAAATAGTTGTAACATCCTAAAAATCACCCTAGTAAAATTGAGTGAGATTAAAGTAATTGTATGCATGTTAATTAGGGTTTACAGAATTGGACCTAACTGAAAATGTGAGTAGGGACTTAATTGAAAGAAAATAAAGTACGGAAGCGGCTAAAATGTAACTTGCATGATTAAGCTATAAATGACGATTAATAAAAGTAAAAATGATTAGCTAGTGTTAAGTGAAAGCTAGTAGATGCTAGGTGTTGTGATGTTAGCCGGCCACCTTGTGTGAGGAGAGTTGGGAGTTGGACACCTCATACTTACATGCAAACATGAGGTGGAAGTGTAGGTAAAATCTGCTATTTTGTTTCTTAAGCCGGCCTCCCTCTCAAAAAGTTTATCCTTTTCTTATTCCTCTTTCATTTTTCCTTTAACCTACCATGAAGTCTTAAGAGTTGGGTAGAGATAGTTTAGAAGATTGAGTAATTGACTAAAAAGGCATGTTGGTATATAGTTTGTCTTTTTTATCTCTTTCTGTTTTTGATTTCATTGCTAGCTATGAGTATAGTCTAATGGACTTGTATATGTATTGTATGTGCATTTGAGATGAAGAGGCAAGTAGAGCTGCCAAAGGTAAAGAGAAAGTGAAATAGAAGAGTAAAGGAAGGAGTGCTCCAAGAGGTTAGGGATTGAATGTGTATTGATGTGTTTAATGTGTTAAAGTATTTGTTAATGGTGTGTGATATTATTAATGGCCTTGAATTGGATAGTGAACTAGTGTAAAATGGCTCTTGAAATTGAATTAGTGATATTGACATATAGTGATTAGTGAAAGCTATTGTCACGCTCAAATTGGAAAGTGTGATTGTGCCTTGTATGTTTGTATGTTAAATTGTATAGTGGATATTGAAAGATGTATGTAAGAGTTTGATTGTGTTATTGCATGTGTATTGAAGAGGTAAAGTGTGCTTGTGATGTGAAAAGGTTTGCCAAAATAAAGTGAATGCAAGAATGCAAAGTGTGGAAATAGCATAGCTGTGCCTTAGTAAAACACAGCTATGTAATGGCAATTTGAAATAGGTCACGGTCACAACCAAATTGGCTGTTACCGTGAGGTATGCATAACTTGCATTCTACCGGGTAAAATTTGTATGTCAAGGTGACAATGAATCTGGTTGCCACGGTGAAGTAGCCCAGTGTGCATTCTATCCAGCAAATATTTCATAGGTCACGGTCACAACCAAAGTGGTTGCCACCGTGAGGTATGAAATTATGCATTCTGTTTTAAGAGTTTGGGTATGTCACGGTCACAACCAGTTGGTTGCCACCGTGAGGTACCTCAGACAAGACTTCTTTTCTAATTCAGAATGTGAATGAGAGATGCATGATAAGCCTAACTAAGCTTGATTGCATTATTATGCGAATTATTAACATGCGAATGAATCTTAATAGGTGGTTGGTTAATACTATGTGTACATGTGAGTTCATGTGATTAAAACATTGTCAAGAAGATTAATAATACTATGTGAATAAGAGATACTATGTACATGATATTAATATGTGATTAATTAACATGCGAATGAATGATGCCATGAGAATGAATGCGTAATGAATGAATAAACCTATAAGCTTGTAGTCGAGTCGTGGATAAATAAGCATGCTTATGAAGGGTTAGTGAATTGCGGCTGCTAGTGTGGCACAGATGGGTGTCTAGCGATTGATACCGACGGGTATCTAGTGATTTAGTGTTTGACAAGTATGTGTGTATGTTTGATAATGTTGTGGCTGAAAGTATGATTGTGTTCCATACATGTATTGCTCATAATGTTCTTATTGATAGTGTAATATCCATGCCATGTTAGTGAACTAATGATCTTGTTAGTGTAGCCTACTATTGGTATAGTGTAGTGATTATTGCGCATGGTATATGATTAATGATTATTAGTGATTTATAGTTATTATATAGCTTCTTGTTTAAGCTGAACTACTGGATATTGGCATGCTAGTGCAAAATTGATTTAGTGATTGTTATATGATATGCCATATGGTTACAGCATATTTATTCTATTGCATAGTGTTGTGCGATTGTTGTGCTAGTGTTTGTTTTCTACATCCCCACTAAGCGTTATCGCTTAGCACGGGTGCTTGTCTCCCGTGCAGGTGGATTAGAGGCGAGTTTTGAAGGAAGCTTCTGCAGGCCACAATAGGAGCTAGAAGTGTTTTTGAGTTGTAGAATTTGTAAAGTTTTGTATAGTAAAGCTCCATTTTTGTAATAACTATTCTTTTGTAATATGTTTAGTGATATATGTCAGTAAAGAAAAGTAAAATTTGTAACTTGTAATATAAGAACTATAATGAACTAGTATTAGTGTATGAGTTAGTGGTGGTATATGGTTTATAGTCACTAGTGTATGTTAATAGTGATAATGATATTAAGTGATGCGTGCACAGGGGGGTCAACATTGCAACGTTATAAACATTGCAAGTTCATGTTCATGGAGATCAAATTTAAGAAGTGTTATAAAGAGCTTGAAGGAGGCTTTCACAAAGTACTTAGCCTTTTGGAAGCTTCTAGTGAAATTAGGCCAACTTAAGTCATTTTTGGGCCAATTTAAGTCATTTTTGGGTTTATACTACTTTGGGCTTTAATTGTACAAGTCATGCGCTTCATTTAAAGGTCACATGACTCATTTATTTAATGACTTAATGGGCTAAACGAATTGGGCTTTTAGATTGGGTTTAGTTTAGTTATTTTTGGGTTTTAATTAGTCTTTCTTTTGGGCTTATTTTAAGTGTGTTTAATTCTTTAGCTTGGGCTTAACTTATCTTGTAAATCCCATGGACAATTCGGCCACACCATGTTTAAGGCCTCATTAGGGTTTGTTTTGGGTTATTTGCTAGCTAGGGTTAGCCACCCTATAAATAGAACATGTTATGTTAAGAATTTTAGATTTTGAATGATATTCTTGGCATAGCCGAATTTATTTGCTTAGATTAAGAGAGTGAATTGCTTTCTTTTCTATTGAATGAAGAATTTGATTAACTTATCAATCGTTTGATTGTGGCGTTTTTCAGTTCTTTGTTTCCCGATTATTTGCGTTTTCAGTCACAGGTTGATTGGGGGTTCAATAGGGAGGGTGTTTGTCTGATTTTGGTTTGCTATTCAAATCGTATGTGTGGGTTTGTAGCTCGTTAGCTATTGGGTTCCGCATCATTAAGTAATGTGAATTGATCATAGTAATTGCATGCTTAGTGCCAGGTAGAGCTCCCTTGTCCTCCCAAGGGGCATCGGGGCACCACAAGTTGTGGTATCAGAGCATAGGTTTAGTCGATTCTGGAACCTAGAATATGTGATAGATAGAGTTGTCATGAGTCTGTTTAGAGTGTGGCCATAATACAGATATTATATGTTATTTTGTAGAAAGATATGGAGACTGACCCTAGTGAAGAGATAGGTGAGACTACTAGAAGTGTTAACCCGGGTAGAGCTAACCGAAATCCATTTGTACCTGAGCCTCCACCAGATAGGAATCCGAATCCACCTCTAGTGCAAGAAAATGCAACGTTAGTGCAAGGGTTAATGCAAATGATTGATAGATTGACAATGTGACGCGCGCGAGCCGGATCCCCGCGGCCGCCCCTTTGACCGCCCGCTCGAGGGCGATCGGGAAATTGAGGGTCTGCTGACAGCTTGCGATAAATCGCAAGTGAGTCTATGTTGGGCAACAAGGAGGTTTCATGGAGTCGCCACCCAATAGAACATTGGGAAAGTTTCTCTCGCCTCGGAGAGCCTAAGACTGCGCTTAATATCCATTTTGGGCCAACCAAAGGGGTCTTGAAGGGTAAACCTCTCGTCCTAAGGAGCTTAGGATTGACGTCAAAGTCTCATGACATAAGAGGTGTCTTGGAGGGTAAACCTCTCGCCTCTTTGAGCCTAAAGACCAGAGATAGGTTCGGGACTTCTCATTTATTCGTACTTTGATTAATTTTACAATTAGGTTTTGAGTTTATTAGTTCGCTCTCTCTCCACACGATGCAATTTAAATTAAAGGCGCATTCATCCATTTAAGAGCATAAAATAAAATAGCATTAAAACATAAAATAAATTTACAATAATACTAAGGGCAGAATACAACCCTCGCTTGTAAATGTGCGATACATGCATAAAACGGGTTATTCATTAACAATGAGGACATTGGTCCTCGCATGCATTCATTATGGAAAACGATTTTTATGTGATGGTTTTATTAGGTAAAAATAGGACATTGGTCCAGTTTTATTTAGCAAACATTTTATTTAGTAGACAACATTTGTGTGATGGTTCTTTTTAGAGCGGTCGAAAACCATTTATTATTACAAACCACAAATAAATAAAATAAAATAATATAATAACATATCTTCTGAATAAATAAATCTTAAACTACTTTTCTCGACTGTGCTACTCGAACGAGTCACATTACCGCTTGCGGTGACAGTGATAAAAGGAAATAATGTTAATCAACAATAATTATATCAATGATGATGAAAAATAGGAATAATAAAATATAAAATGATATAAATAATAATATGAACCAAATAATAATAATGATACTAATATATTGACAATAACAATAATCATAAAATGCATTAAACATAAAATGATAATATTAAGAATAATAAATAATATAGTATAACAATAATAATAAGCAAATAATAATAATATCATAATAATCATAATATCAACAATATAATAATATTCACACAACAATAACAATAATATAATCTCAATATTGATAATAAACAATAATAATAACGAATAATATCAAATAAATATAATGATAATAGTAAATATTAATTAATAATAAACATAACTAAATAACAACAATAATAACAATAGTCAATAATGATAATAATAATAATAATAAAACATAAAATTGAATAATCTATAATCACAAATCAATAAAATGAAATAACCATAGAACTCAATAATAATAATAATAGTAATAATATTAAATAATAATAAGAATTATAATAAGAATATTAACAAACAGAAATTAAATAAATAGATATATGATAATAATGATAATAGTAATAAAAATAAAAATAAAAATAAATAAATATGAAAATGACAATAATAAATAATAAAAATAATATTAAAACAGAATAATAAATAAATATAAATATATATTAATAATGTTAATAATAAAAATTCAGAAATTAAATAAACATATATAATAATATATATATATATATATATATATATATATATATATATATATATATATATATATATATATATATAAATATATAAAACAGGGGGAAGTGGAGTTTACCTCGCCGGAGCGGCAGTGACGAACACCACCTCCACCGGAGGCTAGATCGCCGCACGCTGAGCTCCTCACCGGTGTCCACGCGCCAGAAGACGGCGCCGATTAGCCGAAAAACGCGTGCCAAGCCGCTGCCTCTCTCTCGCCGATCTGGCTTTTCCCGGCGAGTGGCGGTGGCTGGTTGATGCCGGCCTGTGCGTCTCGGTCTCCTCTGCCCGGTGGTGGGGCGCGTGTGGTGATCGGCGGCTGTGGCTGGCCGGCAGAAGCCCTGCCTCCTCCCTCTTTTCTTTCTTCTTTTTTCTCTTCCGCTGGCGTCGTGGGTCTGCTTCCTGTTGGCTGCTCCTCCCTTCTCTCCTCTTCTTTCTATTTCCCTTTTATTTTCCTTTGATCTTTGCCTTTCTTGCTCTCTGTTCTCTCTTTCTCCTTTTTCTTCTTTGGTTTCTTTGATTTGTTCTTCTCTATGTCTCTCTTGCTCTCTATTTTCCTTTCTTTTCCTCCTATGGCTGGCCACCACTGCTCTATCTTTCTCTTCTTTCTATTTTTTCCTTCTCTTTTTTTGCCTTTTCTTTCTTTGTGTTTTCTATGCCATCCGAGAGAGCCCCCTCTTCCATTTTCCTCATCTTCTTCTTTTTATACCCTCAAATTAGGGTTAATTAGGTGCACAAGGGTAATTTCCTCCAATTTTCCATTCTTTTTAATTTTCAATTTTAATTAATTTACTTAAACTAACACATTAACTAATTAAATACTCTATTACATATTTTACATCTTAATATAATTAATCTATTTAGCCATATATATTTTGTATAATTAATTAAACATTCTACATACTAATTAATATTAATTAACTAAACTTTAATTTTACATGCATTTCAATCACACAATAATATTAACTAATAACATTAACTAATTAACTTTCAATTTTTAACTTTATACACACACATATTTATATATTATCATATATATTATTTTTTTTGGAGGGAATTACTAAGGACCCAAAATCACTTTTTCATTTTTATACTGAGCTTGGGACCCGGTGTCTACAGACAGCCCCTAAGGCTCCTTCGGATTTGATTAGGAAAAGAGGGGCAGAAGAGTTTAAAGGAACGTCAATGGATGAGTCAGATATAGCAGAGTATTGGTTAGAGAAAATAGATCGAATACTACAAAAGTGAATTGCCCTCAAGAGCAACGAGTGGAGTGTGCTGTGTCTTTGTTACAAGGACCAACCTACGATTGGTGGAAACTGGTATTGAGGAATCCACAGCAGCCTACAAATCTGACTTGGGAATTCTTTGTACGAGAATTCAAAAAGAAGTATGTTACTAAGGCTTACAGAGAGGCTAAGTGGAGGGAATTTGTGAGATTTAAGCAAGGAAGTTTGAGTGTAGTTGAGTATGACAAAGAATTTAGCCGTCTTATTAAGTATGTACCGAATGACCTCATGACAGAAGAGTTTAAATGTCGGCAATTTGAAGAAGGTTTAGATGAGATGATCAAAGGGTTACTAGCAGCTGTGACATCGATGCAGACGGTTAATTACTATCAATTGGTGCAAGCTGCTCTGAAGATAGAGAAATCCGAGATAGTTTAGAGAAAGAATCAAAAGAGAAAGACATAAGACAGTGGATATGGGTATAGTTTGGCAAGAGATAACCAAGGTTTGTATAGTGCAACTCTAAAAGTAGCGACCCGTGACAGGTTGAGCAAGCGTACTCGAGTTTCTGAAGTTGGATTTATAGCTCCATCTAGTAAGGGAAGTGTTCCGGAGCCATGTGAGCATTGTGGACGATCCCATTAGGGAGTATCTCGAAAGCTTACTAGAGCTTGCTTCAAATGCAAAAGTTCTGATTATATGGTGGCAAGGTGTCCTCAAGCGCAAGAGAATCTGGCTATGCAATCAAGAAAAGATAGTGTACCAAACCATATGGGTGAAAGAAGAGGTAGAACCAGGAATAGAACTGGTCAAGTCGGACAGCGATCAGGCATAGCTTAAGAAATAGTGGAAAGGGAAAAATTTATGCTATGACTCTTGAAGAAGATATGAGAGATCAATATGAGATACCTGGTATGAGTTAGACTATAGTTGCAATTGTTAAAGTTAGTGTCTTGTATAATATTTGTGTAGTGGGAAGATATGGCATATGGGGTTAGAGTCATAACATGTATAGTTAAGAAGAATTTCGCGGATGAAATTCCTTAAGTGGGGGAGAGTTGTAACATCCTAAAAATCACCCTAGTAGAATTGAGTGAGATTAGAGTAATTGTATGCATGTTAATTAGGGTTTACATAATTGAACCTAATTGAAAATGTGAGTAGGGACTTAATTGAAAGAAAATAAAGTACGGAGGTGGCTAAAATGTAACTTGCATGATTAAGCTATAAATGATGATTAATAAAAGTAAAAGTGATTAGCTAGTGTTAAGTGAAAGTTAGTGGATGCTAGGCGTTGCGATGTTAGCCAGCCACCTTGTGTGAGGAGAGTTGGGAGTTGAACACCTCATACTTACATGCAAACATGAGGTGGAAGTGTAGGTAAAATCTGCTATTTTATTTCTTGAGCCGGCCTCCCTCTCAAAAAGTTTATCCTTTTCTTGTTCCTCTTTCATTTGTCCTTTAACCTACCATGAAGTCTTAAGAGTTGGGTAGAGATAGTTTAGAAGATTGAGTAATTAACTAGAAAGGTATGTTGGTATATAGTTTGTCTTCTTCATCTCTTACTGTTTTTGATTTCATTGCTAGCTATGAGTATAGTCTAATGGACTTGTATATGTATTGTATGTGCATGTGAGATGAAGAGGCAAGTAGAGCTGCCAAAGGTAAAAAGAAAGTGAAATAGAAGAGTAAAGGAAGGAGTGCTCTAAGAGGTTAGGGATTGAATGTGTATTGATGTGTTTAATATGTTAAAGTATTTATTAATGGTGTGTGATATTATTAATGGTCTTGAATTGGATAGTGAACTAGTGTAAAATGGCTATTGAAATGGAATTAGTGATATTGACTTGTAGTGATTAGTGAAAGCTACTGTCATGCTCAAATTGGTAAGTGTGATTGTGATGCCTTGTATGTTTATATGTTAAATTGTATAGTGGATATTAAAAGATGTATGTAAGAGTGTGATTGTGTGTTATTGCACGTGTATTGAAGAGGTAAAGTGTGCTTGTGATGTGAAAAGGTTTACCAAAAGAAAGTGAATGCAAGAATGCAAAGTGTGGAAATAGCACATCTGTGCCTTGGTAAAACATGGCTGTGTAATGGCAATTTGGCATGGGTCAAGGTCACAACCAAATTGGTTGTCACCGTGAGGTATGCATAAGTTGCATTCTGCCGGGTAAAATTGGTATGTCAAGGTGATAATGAATCTTGTTGCCACCGTGAGGTAGCCCAGTGTGCATTCTGTCCAACAAATATTTCATAGGTCACGGTCACAACCAAAGTGGTTGCCACCGTGAGGTATCAAATTATGCATTCTGTTTTAAGAGTTTGGGTATGTCACGGTCACAACCAGTTGGTTGCCACCGTGAGGTACCTCAGACAAGACTTCTTTTCTAATTCAGAATGTGAATGAGAGATACATGATAAGCCTAACTAAGCTTTATTGCATCATTATGCAAATTATTAACATGCGAATGAATCTTAATAGGTGGTTCGTTAATATTATGTGTACATGTGAGTTCATGTGATTAAAACATTGTCAAGAAGATTAATAATACCATTTGAATAAAAGATATTGTGTACATGATATTAATATGCGATTGATTAACATGCGAATGAATGATGCCATGAGAATGAATGCGTAATGAATGAATAAACCTATAAGCCTGTAGTCAAGTCGTGGATAAATAAGCATGCTTATGAAGGGTTAGTGAATTGCAGCTGCTAGTGTGGTACCGACGGGTGTCTAGTAATTGATACCGACGGGTATCTAGTGATATAGTGTTTGAGACCTCAGTCTCTAGTGTCCAATAAATAGTGTACCCGTATCCACCTCTAAGACGATTCAGGCTAACAATGACAAGTATATGTGTATGTTTGATAATGCTGTGGCTGAAAGTATGATTATTTTCCTTACATGTATTGCTCCTAATGTTCTTATTGATAGTGTAATATCAATGCCATGTTAGTGAACTAATGATCTTGTTAGTGTAGCCTACTATTGGCATAGTGTAGTGATTATTGCGCATGGTATATGATTAATGATTATTAGCGATTTATAGTTATTGTATAGCTTCTTGTTTAACCTGAACTACTGGATATTGGCATGCTAGTGCAAACTTGATTTGGTGATTGTTATATGATATGCCATATGGTTACAGCATGTTTCTTCTATTGCATAGTGTTGTGTGATTGTTGTGCTAGTGTTTGTTTTCTACATCCCTACTAAGCGTTATCGCTTAGCATGGTGTGACGCGCGCCGGGTCCCCGCGGCCGCCCGTTCGGACCGCCCGCACGTGGGCGATCGGGGCAATTGTGGGCCCGTCAACAGCTTGCGATAAATCGCAAGCGCGTCTATGTTGGGCAACAAAGAGGTTTCATGGAGTCGCCACCCAATAGAACATTGGGAAAGTTTCTCTCGCCTCGGAGAGCCTAAGACTTGCACATTTTATCCATATTGGGCCATGAGGCCTAGGATTAACGTCTAAGTCTCGTGACACAAGAGGTGTCTTGGAGGATAACCTCTAGCCTCTTGAGCCCAAAGACCAGAGCAGGGTTCGGGACTTCTCATTTATTTGTACCTTGATTAAGTTTACAATTGAGTTTTGAATTTATTAGTTCGCTCTCTCTCCACACAATGCAAGTTTGGTTAAAGCACAATTTATTCATTCAAGAGCATAAAATAAAATAGCATTAAAGCGTAAAATAAATTTACAATAATACTAGGAGCAGAATACAACTCCCATTTATAAATGTACTATACATGCATAAAACGGGTTATTCATTTATTTTGAGGACTTTGGTCCCCACATGTGTTTATTATGGAAAACAATTTTTATGTGATGATTTTTATTGGGTAAAATAGGACATTGGTCCATTTTTATTTAATAAACATTTCATTTTGGTATAAAACATTTGTGTGGTGGTTCTTTTTAACACGGTCGAAAAATCATTTATTATTACAAACCACAAATAAATAATAGAATAGTAATTACATATTTCTAAATAAATAAATAAATGAATACATAAATAATTGCATAAACAAATAGCAATATTAATAACAATAATCAATAATAATAATAATAATAATAATAATAATAATAATAATAATAATAATAATAATAATAATAATAATAAAACATAAAATTAAATAATCACAAATCAATTAAATAATAACATCAACATAAAATTAACACAATTTAGACAATAATAATAATAATATCAATAATAATAATAAAATTAACACATTCATGATAATAATAATCAATAATAAAATTAACATAAAATCATCATGAATTAGCAAATACTAAAATGAACAAATAATAATTAAACAACAATCATCAAATAATATTCACAATCAATAATAACTTTAATAATAAACAAATAATTAACAATTAATTAACAATAATCATATAATAATAATAATAATAATAATATTAAAAAATCAGAAATTAAATAAATACATATAATAATAATAATAATAATAATAATAATAACAGAAATTAAATAAATATTAATAATAATAATAATAAATAAATAAATAATAATATTAATTAATATTAATTAATAATATATTAAAATAAATTAATATAAAATAGGCTTACCGGATTTCCTTCGCCGGAGATTGGCCGAAGCGGCGGTTGACGGCACCTCCCTCACCGGACGGTAGATCGCCTCGTCGGAAGTCCAGATCCGGTGTCCACGCGCTGATCGGAGGTCCACCGTCGCCGGAAAACGCGATAAAGCGGTCCGGGTCCTTCTCCCTCACGCGCCGGCTTTCGGAGTCCGATGGAGAAGCGGCGGCGACGACTGGGTGCACCCGGATGTGGTGGTCCTTCCGGTGGGGCGCGTGCCTGAATCCGGTGTCGGAGGTGGCCGGCGGAGGCGACGCCTTCTCCCTCTCTCCTTTCTCCTTTTTCTTCTCTCCGGTCCGGCGTTTGGTTCCTGGGTCTGCTCTTCCTCTCTTCTTTCCTTTCTTTTTTCTTTCCTTTTTCTTTCTTTTCCTTTTTCTTTCTTTTGCTTGGCTTTTTCTCTCTTTGATCTGCCGACCTCCTTAATTTTCTTCACCTTCTTCATTTTATACACCCTCAAATTAGGGCTAAGGGTGCACAAGGGTAATTTCCTCCTTCATAATTCCCTCCTTTTCTCCTTTTCTTAATTTTAATTAATTTAACTTAATTCAAATAACACACACATTAATTAATTTAAACATTACATATTAATTATTAATTAAACATTACACATTAATATATTTAATTAATTAAACATTACAATAATTAAACATTATATATTAATATAATTAATCTATATATATATTATATATATAATTTATCTAATTAATTAAACATTACACTTTAATTTTACATGCATTTTAATTAACACAATAATATTAACCACTTAATTAACTGACAACATCAACTAATTAATTACTTAATTTTACACACACATATTTATATATATATTTTTTATATTATTAATTTTTTTAATTTTTTTGGAGGGAATAATCAAGGATCAAAAATCACCGTTTTCATTTTATGCCTGGGATTCGAGACCCGGTGTCTACACATGGGTGCTTGTCTCTCGTGTAGGTTGTGGATTGGAGTTGAGTTTTGAAAGAAGCTTCTGTAGGCCACAATAGGAGCTAGAAGTGTTTTTGAGTTGTAGAATTTGTAAAGTTTTGTATAGTAAAGCTCCATTTTTGTAATAGCTATTCTTTTGTAATATGTTTAGCGATATATGTCAGTAAAGAAAAGTAAAATCTGTAACTTGTAATATGAGAACTATAATGAACTAGTATTAGTGTATCAGTTAGTGGTAGTGTATGGTTTATAGTCAATAGTGATAGTGATATTAAGTAATGTGAATTGATCATAGTAATTGCATGCTTAGTGCCAGGTAGTGCTCCCTTGTCCTCCTAAGGGGCATTGGGGCGCCACAAGTTGTCACAACACATCTACATTAATCCAATGTATTAGTGCACGCATTTCGCATTAAACTCACAAATAGCATATTCATACTTCACATTGTTCAAACAATTATCTTATTAATTTAACCCCTGCCTGCAACTCAAAGACGTGGATAACAAGTATCGCATTGGTACCCAAAGGGTACATTAATCACATTGGTATCCTAGATACCTCACATTCTCATGGGTACCCTAAGGTACAGAAATATCAGCATAATCAATAATTTCGCATTGAAGAATTCAGTAAGGATTCAAATCGCATTGTGATTCTAGAGGAATAGGATGCATTGGGCTGCAGCACTTGGACTCTATAGGCATGCCTATCTATCCACCACTTGACTCGCAGTCTTTGTAATATTAATCCGTTCATTCATCATTATTAATGACATCAATATTCAATATACATTTTATCCACTTTCACAATATATAAATATAAATTAGTATCCATATGTATAACATGTGGTTCACATTCTCATTCACATGCTCACTTAACCCATACACATTCAAATAAATCAAGTTCAAATAATCAAAGAATAGTGCAAAAGTGCCTTAAAGTGTCGTATTCGCGACAGAATGGGATGATGGTTTCTGTCGTGCTCGCGACAAAACACACACCTCGCCTCTGTCGCGCTCGCATGCAAGCTCGCGCTCATGATAGGAAGGCCAATCTATGAGATGAGCATTCTGTTGTGCTCACGACGAGTGTCGCGTTCGCGACAGAATGCCAATCTTGCCAACACTTTTTACAACTCAAGTCTTCTCTTTTCATTGTTGGCACTTACAAGCAATTGATACCAACTACTTTCCAACCAATCCTTCAAACACATAATTTTTCATCCTACTAAGGATTATAACACATTTTCTATGCATCACTACTTTAATATGTCAACTTTCAACCACTTTAGTTCCTATTATACATCAACCTAAGATTCTGTTTAGCCACATTTGTTATCTAGCTAATCATGCCTTAATGCCTTCGAAAGGCAAATTCTCAATTTAGTCATTATGTTCACAATAACAAGCCATTAAACTCAATTTTCATTTCAATCAAATTTTCACCCATTTTTAATCACATAATTTGGTCAAAATAGGGTACATGTCAAAGTTACTACAATTCCCAATTCATAACTCTTATAATACCAATCTTTTACCTAATTCATACTCATCATAAACTCACATCTCAACATTTAAATTAAACACAAATCAAGTCATATACATACACACATAGAGATAGTTTCCCAAACCTTATCGCCTAAGCTTCTAATGCTTCTCTTGATCACTTTGCACTAGATTCACCAACTTTAGCTTTTCCTCTATCCTTCTTCAACTCCTCAACCACAAATTCCAGTCCAATTTCCAGAATTGGAACACCATATCAACCCTCAATCCAATAACATTCAAAACCAAAAAGAGTAGGAGATAAAGAACTATAAATAGTCACTACCCTTCCATTACAACAACTTAATTTACCAAACAAGCACTTCATTACTTAATAGAATTCATGAAATTAAAATGGAAACTTGAGGAAGAAGCACACATTGGAGGAGGAATAAAGATCAGAATTTAGAGAGAGAAGAAGAAGCTGAAACACATGCAAGCTAGTGGCTTGTCTCTCTCCACAAGGGCTTATATTGCATGTTAAAGGATTAGGTGGTAGCTCCATTAATAAACACCCGTAATTCCACTAGTTTCTCCTTAATCCCACTTAAGCCATAATCTAATTAATCCCTCTTTGTGTTAATCATGTACAAATGCCAATAAGCCACTTAACTTTCTTTTGGTTATTCAATTAAGTCCTTCCTTACGTTTTACTTAAGTCCTTTAATTACAATTTCAAGGCAATGACATCCCAACTTACATGGTTAATCCAATTAACTACTAAGGTATAAATCGGGCAGTTACAAAATTAATACTAATCTCTATGGATTTGACTCTTATTCATCGTTTTTGCAATTTATTTGATTAGGAGAAGTTAGAAATTATTTTTAGTGGTTTCGACAACTATCAAACAACTGAGCATCTTTCGAGTAGTCAGATCCTATTTCATCAAGATTGGAAGTTTACAAATTGACTTCCCATCAATACTATATTTGGAATTTAACTCAATTGTCTTAGCTAATTGGCTGATTTCCATTATATAATCTAGTGGTAGCCAAAATACTCTCCATGTTTTGTTAATTATTATTGGATGTATCATAACTCATTTCACCATATTCACGGTATAATCTTTCAACTTCATTAGCCTAAATCATAAAATTTACACTTAATCCCAAATTGCGTCACAATTGAAATATTTTTTTTATTAATCATTATGCAATATAGAATAAACGAAATGCTTATGGTTATTCCATGGGATCTACTGATTGGGATTATAAATCGTTTAATTGTGGTAGAGCTAGGACCCACTACCTAGAGGGGGCATTAATATAAATAAAAAAGTAAAAAAATAATACATACATACATACATACATACATACATACATACATATATATATATATACATACATATAATGGAGAATGAAGCTAAAAAGATAGATAAAAAGGAGGAAGGAGTATTTTTAAAATTATAAATTTAAGAAAAGAGTAAAAAAAAAAAGAGAGTATCCGAGTGAATGGGTAAATTTTTTATTGTGTGAATTTTTTTTTAATGGCCTACCATATATATTTGAGAATGAGTTTTATTTAATTGGATTATCATCACAAATACTTACTAATGATCCAATGAATTAGTGAATGCAAAATTTTAAGAGTGAGGAAGTGTTAGCAAGGGCAACAAAATAATGTAGTTCCACCAATATCGTTTAGTGTGTTGCATATACTCAGATCGTGTAATCAAAGGCTAGCTTAAATGTTGGCTTCTCATAACATGAGTATGGTAGATGTTTCGTGCATTTATGAATGGGGCAAATTTAATGGCCCAATCCATGTCATTTGACCTGTGCAAATATATGGTATGCAAATTATCTTGGATAAATGGTTGAGACGGTATTGGCTGGTCAAATTTGAATTGGCATATAACCCAATCAAGATGCTGTCTTTCAATTATATATAAACATATGAGTAGAAAAATAGACATCCTGTAACGCCCCTTACAGGCAGTTTGAAAATCTAACATATAATACAAGGTCACCTATGATGGAATGTCACACAACAGAGTTCAGGAACTTGATAACACATTATCATGGATATTTCCTAATAACATGCATAAACTTTTCAATCGATACAAGTCACTAATTTTTTTCCTTTTTAAGATACATTTCATAAATACACAATTCATCATATTAAGTTTCATGCTTTCTGGCATTCATATCTCATCATACACAGATTCATATCTTTTACTCAGCATGTGTTGATTAATTACAATTATAAGTTATCAACTTATATATATATATATATATATATATATATATATATATATATATATATATATATATATATATATATATATATATATATATATATATATATATATATATATACACTTTGGTTAATTTTCACTTGGGCCCTTGATTCTCTAATTAGTCCAATTTAGTATATAATTAAACTTCTTCCAATACAATTGACCCCAAATAAAATTCTATTAAGTATTATATAATTGTCATTTTTTTTTCGAAATTTACCCCGTCTTTAGATTAATTCTAATTATCCCTTTTTTAACACGTCAAATATTTAAGTATGCATTTTTAGTCACCATTACACCCTAAACATACATCAATACTACTATAGTATTTTTTAGGGCCTTATATTTCTCTCCTCTTTAAAAGAATTTCGTCCTCGAAATTCATATCTATAATGAGGCATTACTTATATTGATCAATAATGTTCCTTTCATTATCCATTCAGATCTCCAAGTTACCTTTTTCAATCTTGTAATATTATCTAGTAGTTTTACTAAGATATTTACTTATCTTGAAATATCTATTTTGCCTAACTTTGATACACTCAATGCACACCCCATCAGCTTCCTTCTCATTTAGAGGCATATGCACATCATGAATGATCAGATGATGCTAATGTAATATGAATGTAGTATAGTTCATGTATGGAGAGTAATGCATGTGCAGATCATGTAATAGCAATGCATATTGCCCACCCCTTGTTATGGCATGTTTAGATAGTTATCCTCATCATTAAGGTCGCTGACAGGTGTACAAAGTGTTACAACTCTTTTGCTACTTTCGGTTATCTTATCTCTATAACCATCTAAATCTTTGCTCCAAGTTTTTCCCTCGAGATAGTAAATCTATTCAAAGCTCGAGACATATTATGGGAGATCTTTAATAGATCCTTTATTAGCACATTTAGTACAAACATCTCATACCTTACAAACACAGAAATATCTAAAACTGGAGGGTCACAATATATTAAAATAACACTTTCAACTATTTCTTCAATAACTTCACGAAAATTTCCTATTTCTATCATATTATCTATTTAAAGAACAAGGAATCTGCATTACATAAGTTCTATACATCCATATTTCTAAACTCTTATCATCCAGAATCAACTAAACCTATGTTTTGATACCGCCAAATGTAACACTCCCTACAGATAGCCTGAAAATACACATTATCATAGATATTTCCTAATAAGATGCATAAACCTTTCAGTTTATATAAGTCACTAAAACTTTTTTTTTTCCTTTTAAAGATACATTTCATGTATACACAGTTCATCACATGAAGTTTCATGCTTTTTGGCATTCATATCTTATCATACACAGATTCATATCTTTTACTCAGCATGTGCTGATTAATTACAATTGCAGGTTATCAACTTATATTGCTTACATATTATATATATATACTTTGGTTAATTTTCACTTTATCCCTTGATCAAAAATATAGCCTTCAATATTCGAGCAACTGACGATAATTGAGTCATGTTATCACAATCAGGCCATAATTCTTGATCCGCTGATCTTAGTAAGTAATAAAACTTTATCACATTTGCTTTATGTTCTTTGACATGGGGTATATTTTCCCTAAACTCACAGCCAGCTGCATCATAAGCCATTTGGGCGTAAGGATTATCAGTTGTACCCACATCATTTGTCATAAATTCACCCCTCCTTGAACTTCGCCTACATTAACTGACATGTTAACCACATTACCCCTTAATGTGCTATAAATTAATGGCTTCCCATGTAGTATTCATTCAAAATAATTTGGAACAAATCATTTTCTTAAAAAATAGAGATGCACTTTATCAATAATAAGATAACTAATGTGTTTGCACTTTTTACATCTGATTTTTAGGCCATCTATATCTGCAGGTTGAGAACGTGCATATTCTATAAATAACTGAACTCCTTCCACAAATTCAGGATTAATGTAACCATTGGATATTTCTCTTCTATACATCCAAGATCTATCAACGTTATGCATTATTGTAAAACTATTATTTAAACAAAGTGACTTCTTAATTAGAACTAACTACAACTACATTAGTCAACTTAAAGCATGAAGATTATAAATAGATTTAATTTACAAATATTATTTAGAATCATAATAATCATAACCATAATCATAATCATAATAATTAGAATAATAATAATAATAATAATGATGATGATGATGATGATGATGATAATAATAATAATAATAAAAAAATTAAATAAATATTATTCAGATTTTATTATTGATTAATAATAATAATAATAATAATAATAATAATAATAATAATAATAATAATAATAAACTTCAAAAAATTATTTAAATTATTTATTAATAATAATAATTAGAAAAAAAATGCATAACTTAACTCACCGTGGAGTAGATCCAAGCAAGCGGGGGACTAGATCTAGGAGAGTAGGGGGGCGGAGCACCAACGAAAATTGGCGAGTGGGATCAACTATCAATCGGGGCGGAACTGCACGGAAGGGGAGCGGGGAGGGGAAGACAGTGGCGAATCGATGCTAGGTGGAGGGGGGAGGGCTTAATTGCGTCGGGGTGGGGCAGAGGGGAACGTCGGAGCTGTAAAGGGAGAGAGGGAGCATGGCAGAGAGGGAGGGAGAGAGAGAGGAGAGAGGAAAAGGAAGAAAAAAGTGAGGTATTTATATAAAAATATTTAGCGATGAGAAGTTTATTCCGTCGCTAAATAGCGATGACATATTTATTCTGTCGCTATCAGAATAACTACCCTCGCTAAATTCCTATTAATACAACTTCTAGTGATGGGATAAATTTTCCATCGCTAATTAGCAATGGAATCATTTTTTGCCACTAATTAGCAACGATATCTATCTTCTGTCGCATATTATCGATGGAATCTTCATTTCATTGATAATTGTCGCTAACAATTCGCAACGAATTATAAATTTCGCTGCTAATTTCCTTGAAAATAAAGGGGGGGAAGTTCTATCACAAACAATTAGTGACGAATTATAAATTCCGTTGCTAATTTCCTTGAAAATAAAGGGAGGGAAGTTTCCTTCCTCTCTTAGCGATGGAAAAAAATTTTCGTCGCTAATTGCCGATGGAATATTCATTCCGTCACTAATTTTTGTAGCAATTAAAGCCACATTTTTTATGCGCCATATTTACCGATGGTCTAATTTTTCTGTCGCTAAAATCCATTGGTAAAAAAGGAGGAAAATTTTACCTCTTTTTTTGGCAGTGAAAATTGATTTTCATTGCTAATTACCGATGGAATTGATTTTTCATTGCTAATTATTGATGGAAATCAATTTTCCGTTGCTAAATAGCAAAGAAAAGTTTTCCCTTGCTATTTTTTCCATCGATGATTGATGAATTTCTTATAGTTTAACTAAAATAAATTGTGTTTAATTTTATTTACCTTTAGTGTCATTCAATTACTTTTTTTTTTACAAATATCCAGATAAGTATGTAAATCAAGCAAATTATCACCTAAGCACTTTACCAATTAATTTTATTTACTTTTAGTTTTACTAAGGGTCTGCATCGGTGGGGTTCGAGTCAATTCAACTCAAACTCGATTAACTCAAAACTCAAATTTTGGCTAAAACCATCACCCAAACTGATCCTAACTTATAGTAGGGCCCCAAACTGAGTTACTCGAAATTTTTTAGGCCCTGAATCGACTTACCTTAATCACCCAAAGTTAAATGGTTCTGTTAATACAATCTCTTCTTCCAATTCAATTTTATTTTATTGAGACATCTATAAGTTTAAGCAAATAAAAATTCTGTATGCTTAAACATCAAAGCACACACAGTAACATCTCATATGTATGCTTTATGCAAGGCCAAATCGATAAGAATGAACCAACATCACTTTATTAACAATACATATAATTAATAACACTCAATCTGCCAAATGATATACAAATCCACAATGAGGATACTATTATCCATAAGCCAATTAACTCCGCAATAGCCAGCAACAAAATACAGTGGATTTTGATAGACAAGTTCTTGATGATAAAACAAAGTTGTTATCTAATTATCTGGAATAAAATAACTCTAATCATTTATTTTGTTCAATTTTCATACAAAGAAAAAGCAAATATCTCAAGTGGAAATCCAATTCTAATCAAAGATCACTATAAAAAAAAAATCCAAATTAGCGATAACAATTTTCGTTGCTATTAATGAAAATTTCATCACTAATCAAAATTAGTGACGAAACGACTAACCGTTGCTATTTCCACCGTCACAAGCATATTTGCGGCGAAAACCAAAAGCTATCGCTAAAAACAATAAAATTCGTCGCTATTTAATCCCTAAAACTGACCGTCCAGATATTAAAGAATTATTAGTGATGGAATAATTTCATTGCAAAATAAAATTTGTAAATTGCCACATGAAAAAGGGAATTAGCGATGGAAAATTCCGCTGCTAATAGTGCAAATACCATCTCAATTTGATTTTATTATTGTTATTATTATTATTATTATTATTTTTTTTATTATTATTATTATTAATTTAATTTTGTTGTTGTTATTATTATTATTGTAACATCCAAAATTTAATTTATATAAATAACAATTCTCTAATATTATTAATTTAAAAAATATAATATCATAATACATTAAATTGAAACATGTACTTAAAAAATACTTAAAAATAATAAATAATTCAAAATAAATAGTTCTATTTAAAACCAGATGGATATTAGGGATAGCATGATGAAATTGTATAAGCTGCATGTGGCAGTGCATAAAGAACTGCAATTGTTGAAGGTTGTGTGGGATATGATGGGATGTGGGGAGCATATGGTGGAGCTGAAGGAGCAGAGCTTGCAACCTAGTTCTGCAATATAAAACATAATGATTTAAATGTCATTAGCAAGCATCTGAGAGAAATGAATAAAATAGTTTCACTTTCAAATAAAACCAATTAAAAAGATAGATTTATAACTGATTAATTATGTGGTAGACTATTGGATCATATATTTCCACATTTCTGAAATAACAAAGTTATTAGTTTGGGGAAAGCAACACATATAGGGTTATTTTACCTCCTAGGTAATAACAATTAAGAACATAACCAACAAGCCAATGTACTTTTATTTTTGTTATGGCCTTATAACAACCATTATTTCATGTAATTTAAGATTATTTATAAAGATTCTCAACTTCTCTTTTTCACACCAGAAAGAACCAAAGTCTACATATATAAAAGTTTTCTCTAAAAAACTAAAGCATATTTATTGTACTATTTAAACTTGAAACAGATAAAACTTATATATATATGCTAAAAGATTAATGAACAAGAAGACTGGATTTTTGAAAGCAATAAGGGTTATAGCATTGCAACAACATGAAATAGTAAGTGTATGTAGTTGGAAAGCATAACATGAAATAGATTACCCTCATACTTTCTGAAAAAGCAATTAATCCAATTAAATCATCATGTTACAATTTGATGATGTTTACTTAAACCTAATTCTCATATAAGTCATTAATAATAAATTAACATATATCAGCCTACAATTGGGACAATGCAAAAAGAGTAATTTCATTAGGCAATCTTAAATAATACCATTCAATTGCTTAAAATTTAATCATTTAATAATTTAAAATCGCTTATAGTTATAGTGTGCTTACTGTCACATTGATTAAAATATTAGCATACACAAAGTATCAAATTTCAAAAAGAAAGTAACCATAAAAGATAAATAATAAAAAGAAAAAAAGAATGCAGATACATACGGATAATAACAATGCAATCTCAAGTACTTTAGGATCTTTGAACATATCAAATGCAGTTTTTGACCCTCCATTTTCACTACATCCAAAGACACAATGCCAAGAAATCTATTAAGTATTAATCAAACATATTAAATGCATACGAAAAATACACAAACACACATACAATAGAACACATAATAATCATAATAGCTTAATATTTTCACTTACATTCTTTCTCCTGCATTTCCTCGACATCCTTGTGCTCCAATTCATATATATATATATATATATAGAAAGAGACACACACACACACACACATATATATATAAACACATATACACACATCTGAGATTGGGCACTAGTATTATTCAAACAAGAAATTCATGCTCCATCTGATAATCTAAAACCAAATCACAAAATAATTTCATAGCCTAACACATATTCATTAATAATTTAAAAAATTAGAAACAAAAATCACAACCAATATTCATTAATAATATAAAAAAATCAAAGATAAAAATCAAATGCAAAATTGAGGATACAAACCTGTTTTCAATGACGGTGGTAACAACTAAGAGGAGGCACCGGCGAGGCCAGGAGGCAAGGCCAGCAAGTGATCCGAGGAGGCCAGGAGGAGGTGAGGCGGCCATTATTTTGACACTTTTCTCTTGAGCTATTGTAGACACAGCCCAATCAAGTTCAGTGCAGGATGTTGATCTTAGATCTCAAATTGCAGTATATATCCTCTTGTATTTCTGGTTTTGTATGTGAATGAGTTTGGTCACTGGAAGTATATGCTGGTAAACAACTCATTCCATGTGATTATTCCTTCACATATTTCTAACCTTTCAAAACTTGATATTATTGACTTGTCAAATAACAATCTCAACGGTGCCATTCCAATTTCTCTGGGCAACATTAATTACTTGCAAATTTTCTATTTCACTGTAAATTTTAATTAGAAAATGAAACATTTCTTTGACTGCGTCTCACATAATCTCCAATCAAGCACAGACACTTTCATGAGATAATTAAATAATTATAACATAAACTAAGCTACGTTAGAGTAATTTTTCTTTTTCTTTTAACTTTTATGATGATTAGAAGAAGACAAGCAGCTAATGGACATTATGTGTTAATTATATTTTATCTATGACCTAATTGCAATCACAATAATTAAAAATATTCAAGTCTTCACAATTACATATCGTCTACTATGGATTACAGCATAAGATTAAAAAATATATATACAGCTTGTGGTTCTTATCAAGATGAGTAGATTACTCGATTTAATAATATAAATTTAAATAATTAAATCAAACTTTTGGATTTATGTATTGCGAAAAAGAATAATTTGTAGCCAATTCTAAAAACAGAGAAAATTATAGCCAATTCATCTTCAATTAAAACAGTAGTTGATGACCTTCTATATAAAGAGTTTTATAAGTAGCTTTGTAATTGCAACTCAGAGATTTCATAAGCATAACTCCCTTTGACTCTTGAGAAACAAGTTCACATGTTGTCCCTCTTCTTTTTCCTTATTATAATTATTCTGATTCCTCATCTGTTTGTTGTTTCCTTTGCTGTTCACAAAACTTCTTTATCTGCAGTTAAAAATGAGGCAAGTGGTCTTTTGTGGTGGAAAGCTTCTCTTGACAATAATAGCCAATCTATCTTATCTTCATGGGAACCAAGCACCATTTCCTGCAATTGGCATGGCATTTCTTGCAACAAAGCTGGAAGTGTCACCAATATAAGCCTTGGAAGTTCTTCTTTGAAAGGTACGCTTCAGAGTCTAAGCTTCTCTTTTTTTCCAAACCTAATGGAACTTGACCTTTCAAACAACTCATTCCATGGGATTATTCCTTCACATATTTCTAACCTTTCAAAACTTGATATTCTTGACTTGTCAAATAACAATCTCAATGGTACCATTCCAAGTTCTCTGGGCAACTTGACAAACCTATCCATTTTTTCTCTTCATCAAAACAAACTTTTTGGTTCAATACCTCAAGAACTTGGAATGTTGAGATCTGTCAGGTATCTTGACTTGTCGAATAACAATCTTAGTAGTGCTATTCCAAGTTCTCTAGGGAACTTGATAAACATATCCATTTTTTTACTTTATGGAAACAAACTATCTGGTTCAATACCGAAAGAAATTGGCATGTTGAAATCTGTGACAGATCTTGAGTTGTCGAGAAACAATCTCAATGGTGCCATTCCAAGTTCTCTAGGCAACTTGACTAAGCTATCCAGTCTTTCTCTTCATCACAACGAACTCTCTGGTTTAATACCCAAAGAAATAGGCATGCTGAGATATATGATAGATCTTGAGTTGGCATTTAACAATCTTAATGGTGTAATTCCAAGTTCTCTAGGCAACTTGACAGGACTATCCACTCTTTTTCTTAATGACAATCAACTTTCTGGTTCAATACCTCAAGAAATTGGCATGCTGAGATCTATCACAGAGCTTACGTTGTCGGATAACAATCTCAGTGGTGTCATTCCAAGTTTTTTAGGCAACTTGACAGGCCTATCCGTTCTTTCTCTTGATGGCAACCAACTTTCTGGTTCAATACCGAAAGAAATTGGGATGTTGAGATATGTTAAAAATATTGATTTGGGATATAATAATTTTTCTGGTGCAATTCCAAACTCTTTTGCCAACTTGACAAAATCACTTGATGTACTTTCATTGCGTTTCAATAATCTTAATGGGGCCATTCATTCTCAATTGCACAACCTCACTCGCCTAGAGATACTGGCTCTTGGTTCAAATAAGTTTAGTGGCCATTTGCCACAAGACATATGCCTTGGTGGGAAACTTATATTATTTTCTATTTTTGACAATTACTTTAGCGGTCCTATGCCAAAAAGCCTGAGAAACTGTAGTAGCTTGCTGAGAATTCGTCTTGAAAGAAACCAGCTCATAGGAAACATATCTCAAGCCTTTGGCATGCATCCGCACCTAAGATTCATGGATTTAAGTGAGAACAAATTTTATGGCGAGCTTTTATGGAAATGGGAAAATTTTTTTGATTTATCAACTTTAAAAATCTCCAAGAATAGTATCTTTGGCACAATTCCCATTGAAATCGGCAAGGTGCCTAAATTGCAATCTGTAGACCTCTCATCCAATCAGCTTGTAGGGATCATTCCAAAAGAATTAGGAAAGCTAAGGTTGCTTGAATTAACTCTTAACGAGAACAAGCTCTCGGGTGGCCTTCCTAAAGAAATAGGAATGCTATCCAATCTTCAACACCTCAACCTAGCAGCAAATAATCTAAATGGAGCAATCCCAGAGCATCTTGGAAAATGCTCAGGACTATTATTTTTGAATCTTAGCATGAACAAATTGACAAAGAGCATTCCGTCACAGTTGAGCGGCTTACGCTCTTTAGAAGGTCTTGATCTAAGCCACAATTTGCTAGTAGATGAGATCCCACAACAGTTTGAAGAGTTGTATCGATTAGAGAGCTTGAACCTTTCCCACAATTTGTTGTCAGGCTCAATTCCAGCAAGTTTCAATAATTTGTTAAGCTTGACAAAAGTTGACATATCATATAATGAATTGGAGGGCCAAATTCCAACCATTAAAGCTTTTCGTGAGGCTCCATTTGAAGCGCTTAGAAACAACAGGGACTTATGTGGCAATAATAAAATGCTTAAGGCATGCATTTCTCATAAAAAGGGAAACAAAGTCGGTAAGATAATTGTTCTTCCTCTCTCAGGTGGGTTATTTCTATTGTTTGTCTTAGTTGGAGGGTTCTTTATTCACTGTCGAAGAATAAGAAATAAGAAAGCTCGGTCTGGGGAGGTCAATCGTGAAGCTAATTATGCAATTTTGGGCCATGATCCTAATTTGCAGTATGAAAGCATCATTGAGGCAACAGAAGCATTCAATTCAAAGTATTGCATTGGGGAAGGAGGGTATGGGATTGTCTACAAAGCTATGGTGTCACCAGGTCGAGTGGTTGCTGTGAAGAAGCTTCACCAATCCTGTACTGATTTGAAACCATTTACAAGTGAGATTACTACATTGACAAACATCCGTCATCGAAACATTGTGAAATTACATGGGTTTTGTTCACATCCCAAACACACATTTTTGATTTATGACTTCATTGAAAGAGGAAGTTTGAGAAAGGCTTTAAGTGACAGCGCAGAAGCAATGGAGTTAGATTGGATCAAAAGGCATAATGTAATAGAAGGAATAGCTCAAGCATTATCATATATGCACAATGATTGCTCTCCTCCAATTATTCATCGAGATATTACCAGTAGCAATGTCTTGTTGGATTCAGAATATGAGGCCCATGTTTCGGACTTTGGCACAGCTAGGCTATTGGTTCCTGACTCGTCAAATTGGGCGTCATTTGCAGGCACAATTGGGTACACTGCTCCAGGTACTTACCTTGGTTTCACCTATATTTTAATTGTATTGGTCATAAAATTTTTATGTGTTATACTTCATTATTTTGTTCGATCCCTGGCTGAGTTTTGTATTAAGTTTTTGAGTGATAATGATTAATAAGACATATTATTATTTAACATTTGTTTTGTAGAGCTAGCATATACAATGAAAGTGAATGAAAAATGCGACGTCTACAGTTTTGGAGTGGTGACGTTGGAAATAATAATGGGAATGCATCCGAGAGATATCATCTCATCTTTTCCATCATCATCTTCATCTTCATCGTGTCCACCAATTAGCCAACAGTTGCTGCTGAAGGATGTGATCGACCAACGAGTCCAGCTTCCTCATAAAAAAATTGCAGAAGGAGTGATGAATGCAGTGAAACTTGCATTTGCATGTTTGAATGACAATCCTCAATTTCGGCCAACAATGAGACAGATTTGTTCACAATTGGTAGTAGCTAAATGGCGTCCTCTAACCAAACCATTCTCAGAAATAAAAATGGGAGAAATTCTTGTTTATGAAAATATCACTGTCTAGCCCTTTGGGAAAAAAAAATGTTTTGACTTTTCATATCTCAATAGTTTACTCTCCAACTGTGAAGGATGATGATGTTTTGTCTTTTAATGGACAACAGTTTCTAAAGATAAAAATATATTTCATATTTCTTATATAAAACTAATGAAATGACTTCATTTTATTTTAATTGATAGAACCTCCTCGTCAAATTAACATATAAGTCTTGGATATGGTAAACTTTTAAATTAGCATTAAGACAATACCATCAAGTCAAGTCAAGCCAAGTTGTTTTCTACTTCTAATCTTTAAAATCAATTCTATCTCAAGTGCTTCCAATTAAGTTGGTGCCGTGAACATTGGGGCTGAACAATAATGATTCATTATAATAATTTACTTCTCTGATTTTCAGTAGTGAATGCTTGCTTGGTTGATTAAATGCTAATTCTGAGTTTATCTCCATATAATCAGAAGCCTTCTTTCCTTCTTCCTTTTCAAATTCCTTATTAACGGTTGGTGGATTAAAGAAGAGAAAACAAATCATTATATACATGCATATGAAATAGGTGAAAACTGTTTTAGATAATAATAACTTTAGACTAAGATAATTTCACGCCAACTTGTATAATATGAGACTTAACTCTTATTTTCTATCGTTTTTAATTTTAGACCTAGACTCTTAACGGTTGATGACCTTCTATATGAATTTCAAGTATTAAAATGTTCCTCATGCCAAGGGCTCAAAATTCAAACCTCCAATTAATATAAGGAACTTCAAAATTAAAATTTAACTCAATAGTTTGAAATTTTTTTATGACACAAAAAATTATTATGAATTTGATCCGAGAATGAATAGATTTGACCCGATCCAATCCTAAACTAACAATATGAAATTAATTATTCAACCCGTAATTGACCCAAGTCAAACCTACCCAATGCTATGGATTTGATAGATCTACTTATGATCCATTTATATATTATTTATAATTTCTTAAATTTATTTTATGAATATATTATTTATAATTTAATCAGTTTTATAATTATGACTCATTGTGATCATTATCTAACTCCATTTGCACAAAAAATTAATCTATTCATTATCAATCCGTGGTGACCGACTCATACCCAACCATTTTAGACAGGCACGCAATGTTTGCTAAAAGATAATTTTATTTTATTTATTGCTTAAAATATGAAAATTTCATAAAAATATATAACGTTTTCATTCGACTATGGCTGGCTATAAGAGTAATTTATCAATAAAAATAATACAGTGGTATTTTAAAAGTTTTATGAGTTAATAGGATTGAAAGAAATTAAATTTTAGAACCATTAACTTTTACTGAAAATGCAATTTAATATTTTGTAAAAATAAAAAAATTTAATAAAAAAATGTTATTTATCACTTTCTTGTGCCGGTTTCTCTGCAAGCTCATGGGTGTTAATGTGGGCACTACTGCACTACAGTAAAACCCGTGAGAAGTAGTACTGTCTCTTCCGTGTGTTTTTTTTTTTTAATTCTTGTCTCTTACGATCCTCTTCATTTCTTTCTTTCATTCATCACTTTCTCCTTCCTTTCTTTCTTTACTTCATTTCTTTCATCCAATTTTCAAATTATGTTGTTTTAATTTATATACAATGTAACTCTAATTAAAGGTAATATATATTAATGATATAGTATTTATTTTTATTAAACAAAATTTATATTATTATTAATTTTATCTTCATGTTTACTTTGTAGGCAATGATAATTTTGAAGATTATCTAATTTCAACATTAAAGGCAAGACATTACTATTTTTTTTATGAAAAATAGCTTGAGTTTAAGTTACTTAGCAATAGTATATATACAACCAAATTTTAAAAATTTTAAAAAAAAATTCGCAAGCAAATAACAAAATTTGTAAATAATGATTAATCTGAAGAATTGATTTTAACAGGTAAATTACTCGAGTCCAAACTGATGATTTTTTTAAGACTAAAAATAATAAGTAAATTAAAAAAAACTGATTTAATTATTTATAGAAACATATAATTAAATATGATTAATTAGTTTATGTTATCTAAGAAATATAGACATACACTGTATAGGTATAGGAATTGTTTTTGGATAAAAGAATTATATATATCTATAATTAATCAATAAGTTAAGGAGACTTGAAATATTTTAATATATTTGATCGACATAAATATTTTTCATTGTTTAATTTTTAGTTAAATTTGGGTTTTGACATGGATTTTTATCATATAGGAGTTGCATGAATCAATCCGGGTCTTTTTAATTTGGAGTTATTAACAATACTAGGGAAACATCGATCCAATACAAAAATAATTGTTTGTGTGTGTGTGCATATTGTATATTACTAATGATATCTTTTTTTATTTATTTAGCTTGACATATTTAAATTAAACTAAAACGTTGAAGGAGAAGCGTTGAGAACAAGGAGTAGTAGCGTTGATAAGCACTACAGACAAATTGACCCAAAAACTATACAATATATAAGATCATCCAAATTGATATGAATTGCACGAATTAGAGTATTAAATATCAACAGAAATTTAATTACGTCACTTGTTAAAAGGTAGATATTTTTTTCATACATTATATGTACATATATCATAATTTGCACCAATTTACTATTTTGTCATTAACATAACATCCTAAAAAAAACAATTAAAAGAATATATAAATTCCTCAAAATTTTGGTACACCCAATTCAAAATTAAAATTTAAACTAATACTATTTATTAAATTTTATCTTTTTATGCAACAATTTTTTTCTACAGCATAGCATTATATATATATATTTTTATAAATACAAATATCTTACACTATGTATATTTTCTTTGATCATATATTTTAATAAAATTCAAAATGACTTATAAATTCAAATAAAAATATATATATAAATAGTATTAGTTTAAATTTTTACTTTTTTTACTTTTTTTTAAAATATATATATCTTTTTACTTTTTTTTTTATTTCACTAAACTAGTAAAATAATATATTTTTATATATAATTAAATAAAAATAAATATAACATTATATATATATATATATATATATATATATATATTGTTTTCATAATTTATCATACATATTATTTCTTATATTTCTAACTAATTAAATTAAATTCTTTTTTCTACTAAACTAAAGGCAACTTGATCACGGATAAAATCAATTTCTGTTGTTTTACCACTAATATAATTTTCTGAATGTGAATGTTCAACATCTTTAAAATTATCAAGTGGCACAAAATTGGGATTTTCATCAAGTCTCGTAAAAGCTGGATAACTTGAAAAATGTTTTCAAATATAGTTATACAATCCATTGTTGCAACCACAATATTTGTTTGAGTTTTAAACGGAAATATGAAGGCATGTCACGTAAAATTTTTCACCTTTGTTTTCAAACTTTGAATGTTCGTTCAATGCAACTTCTAAGTGATAAATGAACATTATTAAAGATTTCTTCATATCCCTTTACAGGTTCATCATGCCGAAATTCAGGAGGATGATATCTTACCCCTTTGTAATGTAAGGTCTCAATTTATACCCTAGTCATTTTAGACATAATTGGATATATTTGTGGGCAAATGAGAATAATTGACTTATTGTGTCGTTACGTATATAATGGAAATTAATTTATTTAAAGAAGGTAATTTAGTAATTTCTGCATGTAAGGATTAAATTGTGTCAATTAAATGAACGTGATTTAAATTGAATAAATTAAATAGTTGAGCATGCTAATGTGTAAATTATAATTTGTGATAAGTCAAATGTGTGCAAAGGAGGAAGTTTTTGACTAAATAGCAAAGAAGGAAAGTGCATCCAATTAAAGTTTGACACCTACCCATTTCTAGAGTTAGGAGGATTTCTCTTCGTATGGCTTATAGGTCAGCTGCGAAGGGAAAAATACAGTCAGCCGGCCTCCCTCACCAAGGTAGCCCGTCGTCCATCTACTGTGCACCCATAAACTTAATTAAGATTTGCTCTATGTAAAATTCAATCTAGAGATTAATTTATAAGAGTGGATTTTAGCCAATTAAGGTAAGAATTGTATACTGTTCATCATCTTCTTTCCCTTAAATCCTTAGAGTGCAAGAAATGATTTATATGAAACTAATATGAATTTGTTATGCAGACGTGAAGAAGGAGCAGCAGAAGTAGAAAGAAAGGGCAAAGAAGAGGGGAAAAGGTGAAAGAGAAGGAGAATGAGTCAATTTTAAGGTTTGGAAATTTTTACTATTTGTTTTGTTTAAGTTGAATTTGATTGAAGTTGTATGGTGTAATTGAGGATTGAGATTGATTTGTGAATTTATTGTGTTGAATATATGTTTATGAAGTTGTTAGTGGGTTGAAGAAGTTGGAAATATTGATTTGGGATGAATTTGAGTGTATTGGGATGGATTGGAGTTAGAATAGAGCATGGCTGTGTATTTCCAAAAAAGCACAGTTGTATTTTGTAAAACACAGCTGTATTTTAGTGCAATTTGAGGAACACAGCTATGTCTCATAGTGGTCAGAAATCCTACCCACCGTGAGTAACCATTCTAGAAATTGAAATTGAATTTTGGGATAAAGTATATTTTTGCCCTCAAACTATCGAAAATAGAGTGAAAATGTCTTCAAACTTTTTTTTTTGATCGGTTTTTACCCCTCAACTCAATTTTATGGTTGAAAAATACCCTCGCGATGGACGAAAAATCCAACTGGCAAATAGAACTAACAGCAGCCAACCACGTGTCAACTTGATTCAAGGGTAAAAACCGACCAAAATAAAGTTTGAGGGCATTTTCACACCATTTCTCATAGTTTGAGGGCAAAAGACCTCTTTTTGAATGGACACGTGTCGACGTGTGATTGGCTGCCATTACCTCCATTTCCCAGATAGACTTTTCATCTATCGTGAGGGTATTTTTTAATCATAAAATTGAGTTCAGGGGTAAAAACCAACCAAAAAAAAGTTTAAGACCATTTTTACCCCATTTCCGATAGTTTGAGGGCAAAAACGCACTTTATGCCTTGAATTTTTGTTGCACCTCACTGCGGTCAGGAAATCCTGCCCATCGTGAGACTGCATTCTGGATCAAAAAAATTGCATTTTTGGTGCACCTCACGGTAGTCAAGAAATCTTGCCCACTGCGAGGATGCATTCTGGATTAAAATGTTGTTTTTTTTATTTATTTTGCAAGGGTCATAGTGGTCAGGAATTCCTACCTGTCATGAGCCCCCTGTTTTTTAGAATTTAATTATGTTTTTGGATATCAAATGGAACCCGATTTGAATTAAATTAAAAAATTTACATGTTTAATTATACTACATGAATTATTAGTAGAGCTACTATATATATATTAATGATATTAATTATATATAATTCAAATCGGGTTCCATTTGATATCCATAAACATAATTAAATTCTAAAAAACAGGGGGCTCACGGCAGGCATGAATTCCTTATATATATATATATATATATACATATATATATATACATATATATATATATATATATACATATATATATATACATATATATATATATATATATACATATATATATATATATATATACATATATATATACATATATATATATATATATATATATATATGCAAATATGTTCAAATGTGTTTGTTGAGCATGGATTTCTGATGCAATGAAAATATGAAATTATGAATTATCTATAACGGCAAATTCAGTAATATCGCCTGCATTAAACTAGGTAGTGGATAAATAAGTATGCCTATAGGGACTTCAAATGCTGTAACCCTAGTTCTATTTTGTGGACCCCGTTTAGATCATCGGTTGGCCCTATTTACTTCACCTCTTATCACATAAATAAGAATAATATAATTAATTTGTATTGCACCTATGGGTACCTCTGTTCAGTTTTCCCATTATCCACATCCTTATAATTCAAATCGGGTTCCATTTGATATCCATAAACATAATTAAATTCTAAAAAACAGGGGGCTCACGGCAGGCATGAATTCCTTATATATATATATATATATATATATATATATATATATATATATATATATATATATGTATATATATATATATATATGTATATATATATATATATATATGTATACATATATATATATATATATATGTATACATATATATATATATATATATGTATACATATATATATATATATATGTATACATATATATATATATATATGTATACATATATATATATATATATACATATATATATATATATATATATACATATATATATATATATATATATATATATATATATATATATATATATATATATGCAAATATGTTCAAATGTGTTTGTTGAGCATGGATTTCTGATGCAATGAAAATATGAAATTATGAATTATCTATAACGGCAAATTCAGTAATATCGCCTGCATTAAGCTAGGTAGTGGATAAATAAGTATGCCTATAGGGACTTCAAATGCTGTAACCCTAGTTCTATTTTGTGGACCCCGTTTAGATCATCGGTTGGCCCTATTTACTTCACCTCTTATCACATAAATAAGAATAATATAATTAATTTGTATTGCACCTATGGGTACCTCTGTTTAGTTTTCCCATTATCCACATCCTTAGGGAAAATGCAGGCAATGTAATCAAATGTGCAAGTTATATCCTGATAATGTACTCATATAAGATATGTTAAATTATTTACCCGTATGCTAAATTATCAAAATTATAAGATATATGTTTATTGTTCATTTTTATGCATTCATCGTGTGTATAACTTTAACGACTGCTGTGAGTGGTCGTCCATGTCATGCTAATTCCCTACTAAGCTATATGCTTAGTACATGTGTTTCATCTGTGTAGGTACCCAATATAGGGTGATCGTCAAGGAAATTCTGCAGTCACCAAAGCCAGCACATCAATAGGAGTTCTACATATAGGCCTTACATTTTGAGTATATGTAATATTTATGTAATCCTTTTTGTTATAAGTATGTAATTTTACTTTGTATAATGGTATGTATATAACTAAAATAACCTTAGCATTGTAAATTAATGTGGACGCATTACGAAGTTATGTGAATGGTAGTATATGACGAAAGGAAATTTTATAATTTTGGTTTGATATATGTTGAGTATGACAAGCATCTATTAAGTTCTTTTGCGGCCAATTTGGTAACTCCTTTCGCTCGTCATAGTGAACTTGCCTTTCTATGGTAAGATTTATTATGTACAGGTAAGTGGTGTTACATGGAAGGTCGTAGATATCTTTTTATTTGTAGATATCCCGCATCTACCAAATAATATTTGTCTATATTTTAGAAAAAAGGTATTAGCTATATAGAACAATTAAAAAAATTGTTATGAATTGACATGAAATAAATTAAATTTAATATTGCCATGAGGTGGTGTAGAAACCGGGTCCCGAGGCGATCCAAGATCGGAATTATCCGATGATGAAAATGATACTTGTCACAAGTAGAGGTGTCAATAATGATTTTATCCTTGTCGAAAATCTCCTATTCCTCTAAAAATTTTTAATTCAAAAATTTGCATTTTTTTTACTCTTTTTTATTTATCTATTTATTTTATTTTATTCCCTTTTATTTTTATTTCTTTTCTTTATTTATTTATTTTATTTTATTATTATTTATTTATTATTATTTTCGCAAGCTGCGTGCGGGCTGTGCCCGCGCGAGAACGGCGTGCGCCTGCGGGCGCGCGCCGTGAGAGCTGCGCGTGCCCCACTGATTCGAGCCTCGCCGAGGCGCGCGCGTTGTCAAGGGCGCGAGGGCCCCCCTGGGGCACACGTCGCCGAGGGCGCATGCGGCCATTTCTGGCCGCAGTCGATTTTCCTCTGCATTTTCTGATTTTTCAGTCTGTTTTCTTTCCCGTTTCTTTCACTCTTTTGGTGTCTTTGAAAAAATAAAATTAAGAAATTAATTTTGTCTATTTTCCATTTTGGAAACACAGAAAATTAAAATGACTTTTACCTTCATTTGAGAGGAGGGGCTGATTTTTATTCAGAAAAAGACTTGGTTTTCTCTCAACCAAGAACAACAGCCAGTTTAAAATTTTCTTCTTCTTTTTTAGAACATTTTCAGTTTCCCGGATGATCTTGAGCTTGGAAAATCAGTTTCCTTTGATCAAGCTGTTAGTGGTTATGCCCTAGGCCAAACATTTGGACCTTGATGTAATCAATACATTTTCATTTATATAATGGTTTTCTTCACATTGATATTATTGGCATGTTACATTATTGTAATGTTTATGAATAACAATGTTATTCATGTTGTCCCTAGTCATTTATCAATAAAGGGCATAAAGATAAATTAAGACTAGTATAGATTTGCATTGATAATCATGGGATGATTATATATGTTGATATAAATCAAATCTATAGGTACTTGCTAGAGAACAAATTATTGGATAGACCCACTATAAGATCAATTCATGGGATAGTGTCATAAGTGATCTTATAATAGATATGTTATTGAATCCTTTGACCTGAGGTTATCATAGTTTCCTACATAAGAATCATTATGTTTTGACATAATCAAACGTTATCTTTAATCGGATAATTATAAAGTTTATGATCGGACATAATGAGAATTATGCGGAGGAAAGTGAATAATCAAGATGGAATTTGTCCCTCTTTAATGAGAGAGATATCTATTGGGCCCCTCGATAAGTAGGACTGTAAAATGCATGGTCGTGCTCGAATGAATTGATAGTGTCATCAATATCATTTGAATTGATCAGTCTACTTAGTGATCGGGAAATTAAATGTTTGAACAATATAAGTTTGACATGTACCATGACTTATGTTCAAATAAGGTATCGTGTGATAAAAGGATAATAACATGTTCTATTGACAGGTTAAAATCGAACTAACGATATTTATATTATTTGGGTAGTCATAATGTCTTGCTAGAGACCAATTATGACTTGTGGGCTTATTATGGGATAAGGCTCACTGCCAACATAATGTAAACCTATTGGGTCACACACCAAGACCAAAATGAACAATATGGATTTTATTGGGCTATTGGGCTATTATCTCTTGTTATTAACTCTTATCAAAACTCAATTTCCGTTTTTCAAAAGGAATGAGAGTTTTAAGGTGGTTAAAAACATTGGATACCAACATTGGATACCAACATAGGATACCAACATTGGATACCCTAGCTAGCTTAACTTCTTATTGAGAAGAAGAAAAGAAAAACTTTAGCTAATTTTCTAAAAAGAAAAACACAGCCACCATTGTTCTTCCTTGAGAAGGAAAGAAAATCGTAAAATCCATTCGCATCTAAAGGGAACTAGCAACCCTGCGACTTCGGTTCATTTTGTTCGTGCGTGTGGATACCAGTAGAGGACGTTCGTGTTAAAGGCAGCGTCTTCAGTTCGATTTAAAGGTGTTCAATTCGAATTCCCATACTGAAAAGGTTAGTAAATCTTATCACTTCCATTTGAATCAATCGAAATACATGGATCCTGTTTTCGGGTTTCGATTTATTTCCGCTGCGTTAATGTTGAATTAATCCGACGAAACCCAACACAAGCTTCAACCAAAAATATTTTCATCAAAATATTTTCTTTGATATAATTTGTGCCGAAACACAAATCTTTATATTTTCTTCAAATATTTATCACCATAAATTCGACAAGAATGACGAATCAAGGCATCCTATTTTCTGATCTATAAATTCTAAGGGTAAATATTTTTGGACCCGTCCTCATTTATTTTTGTATATTATTTATTGTTGTTAATATTTTTATTTTCAGTTATTATTACCCTATTCTTAATTCATTTCTAGCATTTTTCTTTTTGATGTGTTTATTCCTGTTGGCATACTATGGTTTCAACTTGATTTCTTATTGTTTTAATTTTGTCATTTTCGTTGTCCATCTCCATTATTATCATTATTGTTGTTATTATTATTATTATTATTATTATTATTATTATTATTATTATTATCTATACTTATTTTGCAATATCATTGCTTATTATGGCCATTTTTATTGTTATTATTACTATTATTATTATCATTATTATCATCATTAGTGTTATTATTATTATTATTATTATTATTATTATTATTATGTTACTATTATTATTATTATTATTCTTATTCTTATTCTTCTTCTTCTTATTATTATTATTATATTATGTTATGGCTATTATTACTCCATTTTTGTTTACTGTTGACATCATCATCATCATCATCATTATTATTATTATTATTATTATTATTATTATTATTATTAATATTGTCATTATTATTATTATTATTATTATTACTATCATTTCATTTTGCCATCATTGTTAATATCATCTTTTTCTTTGGCTTGATTTATTTTAATCCTATTTTGCATGTAAATTGTTTGTTCATTAAATTAATTTGCCCATTATTTATTTCGTCTTTACTTGATTAATTTTAGAACTATTACTAATATTTTTAATATTATTTTCTGTCTGAGATTAAAATATGACTTACATTGTGTGAGCATTCCCGTGACTCCCCGGATGGGTCGCGAAGCGTGGAGGGTCACGTCGGTTTCGGTGAGACCTTTCCTTTTCCTTCTATTTGTTTTGTGTTTGTCTGCAAACAATTATTTTATTATGCATGCGTGAGATAAAAAAGTCACAAAAATATTTCTGCAATTAAATTGGAATTTTTACTAATAAAATTGGGACCAATGTCCCTCATTTTAGCCAAGAAATGTAAAATGTCATAATAAAACGAAAAGTTTTATTTTCTCCAAAAATGGGATCACTCATCCCCGTTTTCCAAATTAACAATCAAACAACTCTTCGAACCCTCTTTAAATAAGTGCGAAGGAACCAATGCTCCCAAACCAAATAAATATCCCGATTTATGTATGTTTCTCTTGTGTTTGATTTTGTTGGTTTGTTTAAATTTATATTCATACATTTTGGGCCCTTGTAATTAATTTTGGGGCAATATTATTTTCACTTGGGAATTGTATTCTGTCCCAATTTACACTCTAATTTTCTTTTGTTTGGGATTGTATTCCGCCACAATTCCTCTTGTAATTGTGTGCTTGACGTGTTTACCGCTTTCTTTAACGCTCTACTTTGTCGCTTTCCTTATCACTTTTCTTTATTTTCTTTACATGCTTCTAATGCGCTTTTAATTTAAATGCATTGATCATGTGAGATGAGAGGTAAAATTTTAGGGAGTTAAAAATTCATTTATAATTAACCAAAGCATAAATAAGAGGGGAGTTCCGAACACCAATCTCTGATCTTAACCAATAAGAGGTTAGAGACTTTTCCAATTCCTTGTGAATTGGGTGGCGACTTCATGATACGTCAAAGGTGCCCAAAGGTGCCACGGGGTTAGATGTTCCTTTCCAATATTCTGTTGGGAAGGAAGCGTCCAAAATGTCTCATGGCGCCCATGATAAAAAAGACGCGAACCAGTCCCTCGAATCCTAAGAGCGGATTCAAGCGAGGGCCCTTACTGGGTTCGGCGCGCGTCACAGGTGGCTTTAGAAAATTTAATTATTTTTTGTTGAATGAATAAAAGAATATGTGTGTATCATGCACCGTTCCTTCCCATCCAACTAATACAAGGGATAGGTAACGTTGAAAAACAATGCCAAAATGAATAAATCCAGCAAGAATTACTAGCAACAAGAATAAATCTAGTAAAAATTCAATAAAAATCTAACAAATAAAATGAAAGATGAATAGTCGTGAGTGGGGTTTACCTTGTTGGAGAGGAGATGCCAGAGAGTGTAACACCCTTATATAGCTTCTCTAACGTACGTTAGCAATTATGACGGTTACTAATAGTGTTAATTATATGGGTATGCGGATAAATTTGTTCTATTCAGCCGGTATGTGACTCAACTAATATTTCTTGGGTCGATTAATTTTCCTTTCAATTATTCTTAACAATTTTAATTATAACAGGTTATACTTAGTCGAGACCTATAATTGTCCATATTATTATTCCGGTCTATAAATATTTCGGCAGTATGACGGCTATAATATTAACCTACCTAAACCTGCAAAATCAACAAACCGCAGTCCACACGGGCACAACAATAGTATACCATATATCCACAACATCCAAAAGCCATAAATGGTCTCATAACATACATTAAGTAATAATGTTCATCAACACACCATAAGTACATAACCATAATTTACAATATTTGTTTATAAGTATATACATGCCATATCTCAAAAACTACTGAAAATATCCCGTACAAGGTTAGTCAGACAGCTTCCAAAACACTGTATGCTTGCTCCCGCACCTAGCTTGTACCTACTCGCAGTCAATAGAAACTACGTGCTGAGCATTAAATACGCTCAATGGTGGTTACAATTCTAAAAATTTCCATCTACCTTCCTAATATTCATTTAAATATAAAATATTTAAATTCCAATTTCTAATCAGTATAAACTTTAATATTGTTCAATTAATTCCCAATAGTATTTATCACTTAGTTTACTTATAAACTTATTCGTTAATTTATTCACTATATCATTATATTATTATTATTATTATTATTATTATTATTATTATTATTATTATTATTATTATTATTATTATTATTATTATTATCACTATTTAATTCTATTACTCCCATTTACTAATTAACCAATTTATTTACTTAATCAATTATAATTTCTCATATTAATATTTTATCTTGTTAACTTTAAATCATTATTTATATATTACTACCAATTATCTATTTACTTTCTATGATTTCCCACATTACTAATCTATTTCATTATATTATATCATAGTATAATATTTTTAATTTATTGTTTAGTGTCAAATTACAACTAAATCCTTAGATTTGCTTCTAATTACGATCTACCTTTTATTTCACATATTTACCAAATTGCTATTAATTATTCTAATTTCTTAATTTAAATCATTATTTAACCTACAAATTATTATTTATTCCTCACTTTACTATTTTTAGGGCTAATTACATTTTAGTCCTCAATTAAATATTGAATGTATATTTTTGCCAATTAAACTTTTTTTTCTTTTAGTTTAGCTATATTTACCATGTTAATATTATTTTTACCAATTTGTCTCAAAAAAATTCATAATTTATTTCATTTTAGTCCTTTTTCAGACATTAGTCCAGGTTCAGTTAATTTTACTTATTTTTACTATTTGCCCCTAGTATCGGTCCAGTAAAAACCTCCGAACCGGATATGAGGGACGTGGACCCCACAGATCCACATCATTCCAAAGTGACCTTGTAGGACCACCAAAACATTTACATTCCCTTTCATTTGACATTTTAAACATTCATTCATTTTGTAGACCGCCATTGGCCTACTAATAGTTAGTCGCCATGACTTACATTGTGGTTTTATTGTCCCTATGGCTAACTAATTATATTCTGAACTAGATTTAACTACTATACTATTACTAATGGCAAGATAAATAAATTATCACATTACTTTATTATAATAAATTATCACATTACTTTATTATAATATATCATTATGCCAACATATAATCAAACATCATAATATTCATTCTTTTCTTACTAAATCACCTTTATTCCACTATTTATTTAATGGCATAGTCATTCATATCATAATCCCATTAAAATTAAACCATTTACTTCATTTCTACTATAAATATAACATACCAAAATATTCTAAAATATTCATTTTTACTTAATAATTTCTAAATAAATTACCATACACTCAATTTTTACTCTACTTTCATATTATGCAATTATATTTAACAAATAACAAGGTCATACCTTAAAACTCTTACTTTTACCATTCGGCCAACTACACAAATTCACCTTCCTTATTTCTTTTTCATCTTTTTATCATTAATTAAGTTAATTTATACCTTGAATTACATGTATACACCTTTAACTCATATATATACCCAAAGTATACCCTAATATTATGAGATATACCATTCGGCCAACCTTAATTCTCTACCCTACATTTTATTTCTTCCTCATTTAATCCCTCAATTCATCATTTCTACCATCCTAAGTCATATTCATAACATTTATTCCAATTAAACATGCATAATTCACCTAGTTACCATTAAAACATAACCTAACTTCACTATAATTCATTGGAAATAGTTAGAATTTGTAACCACTCACCTTGATTTCTTGTTCTACTCCTCTAAAGCTTCCTTTCCTTTGCTTTTTTCCCTTGAAGTACCTTCATCTTCTTTATTACCTAAGTATGGCCGAAATTCAAAATTGAGTTACCACAAAAATCATGCCTTCTAATCACAATATAACTAGATAATTACACTCTACACACCCTAATTGACCTATTAGAACCATTAAATCAATTTAAAACCTTCAATTCCTCTTACCTCAATTTACACCCTAATCTTTGTACACTTGAATTTTCCCAATCCTTCCACTTCAATTCAGCTCTAAAGAGTGCAATTAGGCTGTAGAGGGGCTGAATTATATTATGGCAACTTAAATTTGGAGAGAAATTGGAGGAGAAGAGAAGAATTTTTGAGAGAAAATGGAAGATTAGGTTCGGCCAAGGAAAGGGGTGGAAAGGGCTTAAGAAATCTGGAATTCTCTCTACATTTCTGATTTTTCAGCCCTTTCATACCCTCATTTATTTGAGCTGGGCCGGTCCAACCAAGGTGGTTGGACCAAAAATTAAGCCCATTTATAATATTAAGCCCATTAATCAAACCCAATTTAATTTCCCTCCTTACTGACCTCCAATTCACTCCAAATAAGTTCCAAAATTCCCCAAATAATAAATTAACCCTCCACAAAAAAATTCAGCCCAATCGAAATCCGTTTCTGGGACTGGTTCACTCTAATCGGTCCGATTCGGTAATTTTAAGTGTTACCATAAAATTTATTTTTCTTTACCAAAAATTTATAAATATTATTCTAAGCTTGTAAATACACTTAAAATAAATTTTTGGAGGTTATTTAATATTTTTAGAGGCCCGGTTAAATATTGGTCAAAGCCGGATCCCCAAATACGGTCCAGAACTTTTCTTACTTTTGACTTTTGGGAACTCATTTAAGCTCATTTTAACTCTAAATTTTACCACTGAACTCACCATTACTAGTATTTTCCGATAGCCAAATAAAATATTTTTCGCCTCTAAGTGCAATTTCTACCCCGGGTCTATTTACCATCGAAAAATACTATTCACGGCTAACCCGGTATTACGGCCTTTACATAGAGACTTTTCTTTTTCCTTATTTTTAACTGGTTTATATAATTAGTTTAATTGTAATTATGAAATAACATAAGAGATATTTTTGTCTAAAAGTTAAAATAAATTAGTTTAACTGAAAAGTTAAAAATCAGTTTTTTAAAAAAGCTCTAATTTCTATTTTTTTCTAAAGAAAGTTTTTTCATAAAATTAAATTTTTTAAAATTAGCATTTAACAAATACCTATTTTTATCTAATAATTAGTTTTTTGCCCTTCTAAACATAATACCAAACACAACATTACTATTAAATTGCAAAGTTCTCTTTTTTTAAAAAAAAAGAAAAAAATTCAAGGCAGATTTTTACTACAGTTTACGACAATATTATTGAAACTGGACCGGATAGAAAATCGGCAAGGCTGAGGGTTTATGGTTCGACCGGATTTTTTTCTATTTTTTAAAATATTATTAATTAGTATAATTTTTATAAATGCTACCGTATAAACACTCAAACAAAAAAAAAATCTATCAAAATATTTAACATATGCCACAAATATACTAATAATAAGTTACAAAACATATTAAATATTCACCAAAAATAAGTTTTAAACATTCAAACAAATTCATTTTACATTATACATATTTTTTAAAAAAATGTCATCTTCATCACTCATCATCATCGTCATTCTCATTATCGTTGTCGTCATCTCCATCACTATTACCAATACCCCTACTACAAAATAAATAACCAACTCACTCACACTGATAAATCCAAAAATGTCTTTATCTATAGAAGAGAGGTCGATCCGATCGGACGAGGTAACCCTGCAATAAGAGGAGCCCGTTCGGACCAGGCGTGAGCACTCCGAAGCTTAAGTTAGTAGCTTAGAGAGAAAATGTGCTTTAGAGAGATAATGGTGTGAATTCAATACCTGGTGCCATCGTTGGCTGGACTATTTATATGAGATAGTTGAGGGGCACTTGAGTGCCTGGGGAGTGATTATTGGTTGTCAAAGTAGGTATTCGGCGACGCGACGGGGAGCAGGTGGTAGGCATGGGCGCTGCCTTGTGTCAGGCGGCTGATGGAACTGGCGGTCACATCAGCCGATCGGGCATGTGCGCTGCCTAGGAGCTCGTGTCTGATACCTTTAGCTGATGGGCTTTGGGCCTCGCCAGTCTGAGTGGGCCTATAGGATGGGCCTTAGAGCAAATGATATTTGCTGGGTTATCACTTGTCCCCCCTCAACAGGTCCGATCGGGCATAGATTTGCCTTTGTCGGTCCGTTCGGACGGAATTGGTTCTGGAGATTCCCGATCCGAAGACGCGTACTAGCGCGCTTTTTGAATTTGGGAGGCACTTTTTCTGAAGCGACGCGCCTGCTGAGACAGCTGTTTTCCTTTAATGTTGTGAGCGTACCGAGGGTGACGCTTCGTTCTTTGCAGAGGCATAATGTCTTTTGACACGTGGCGCTTTTTGAATGGCGCGTTGTTTGGCGTGTTCCAGAAGCTTTTGGCTTATAAATAGGGAACTTTGCAAAGTGTTTCCTCTTCATTTTTGAAATCCCTAGCGAAGCTCTGCCAAAATTCCGTTTCGAACCTCAGATTTCTGCAAACATCTTTTTGTTTCTTCAAATTCCTTGAGTTCTTTCTATCAAGTAAGTAATTTTTCCTCTTTCCTTTTTATTTTCTTTCTGCTTTCGTGCATCCACTCGATTTAAAAACAAGAGATTTGCATCTGTCTACCCTTCTTGCCTGTCGAAAATGGCCTCTAGTAGCGGTGATAGGCTAGATAGCAGCTTTTTGGATGATTATCAAAACAGACCAGCCGTTGAGCCCCACTCTCGATTGACCGCTGGGGAAGTGGCTGAGATCCCCTCCAAGTATGGCCTTTCTGACGAGGTGTCGGTAGTGGCCTGCCCGAAATCAATGGCGGTGACTGAAGGACCTTTTGGCCGAAATAATAATGAGTGGTTTATTTGCCATCTTTGGAGCCTGGATACTGGCCTGAGGCTCCCATTCGGTGCCTTTGAAATGGCAATCTTGAGAGGGTATGGGATCGCCCCCAACCAGCTGCATCCAAACGGGTGGAGGTCAGTGGCCTGCTTCAAAATCTTGTGCCAGATAGAGGTGGTCGCTCCGACCCTTGAGCTTTTCACGCACTTCTTCTACATATCGGCTCGAAGCGATGGGACAGAGTACTTTTTCACCAGTCGACCGAAGAAGAAATTGATGGTTATCCCGACCTCGATGAAAGGGTACAAAGAGAGATACTTCTTGGTCGGGATGAAGGGTGGATTTGGCGTGCGCCTTACCCGCTCGAACAGGGCCAACATTTTAAAGGACCTTGCAGCGGGTCGGCCCATGTATGAGGGCGATATAAAGAAGCTAATGGACGTTGTAAGTAGGCATGGAGAGCCCTATCAGTCTAGCTTTCTTTTGACTACGCTGTTCGGGTCTTCCAGCTCTAAAGCCGCTGAGGATGCAGAACGTGAGCATTAGGATCAGGAAGAAAATATTGTCATTATGCACTATCATGCATTGCATTTTATTTATGCTTTGTGACAGAGATTTCTGTATGAAAACTTATCTTGTCTATTTTCTGTTGTGCAGCTGAGATGGCTGGTGGGAACGGAGCCTCCAAACAACTTGGCGATCGGATCCGTCAGAAGCGTGAGGCAGAGAAGAAGGCTCAGGAGCAAAGAAAAAGGAGGAAATTGGTCCTCAGCTCCGAGCTTCGAGCTTCTAAGGGGGCGACCGGTACCTCTACAATGACTCCGGCCATTGCGGCTGTTCCAATCTCGTCGGCACCCCCTGTTGCCACTACTGCGCCTACCTCCACCGCTGCTGGGTCAAAGAACGTGCCTCAAGCTGAGACCTCTCCTCAGTTGGTGCGTCGTCGGCGCCACACTCTTCGAGATGAATCAGACGAAGATGATAGGCCGATCGGTGACACTTTCCGAGAGGTAGAAGAGGCGACTAAGAGGAGGGCTGAGGAGGCTGCCCAGAAGAAGGTCGAGGAAGCGGCCAAGAGGAGGACTGCTGAGCTGATAGCCGAATCGGACGCTCGGGTTGCCGCAAGAGGCAAAGCTGTTCAACACGGCGAGTCTCCAAGGCGCTCATCCGATCGGAGGATTGTTCCTATGAAGGACATTCTGAGAGAAAACTTTGGTGATGAATGGTCAGTGGGCCAAGTGGCCAACTTCATTTGCCGTGGTCTTCTCCGGGATGAAGATCATCGGGACGCCGGCGACGCTAGCCAGCTCAGCAGAGAAAGCCAGGCTATCAGTCAGCAGTTAATAGACGTAAGTATTTGTTGTTTTGTTTCTGGTGCTCGTTTACACCTCTGTATTTGATCCATTTATTCTTGATTTTGTGTAGGCTGCCAGGAGGGCACAGCGGCTGCACATGATGGCCGGTCTGTGGAGAGGGAGGGCCGAGTCAGGCGCCGTGGCCAAGGCGGAGGCAAACACACGATGTGAACTCGCCAAGAAAGAAGCTTCTGACCTTCGAGCTGAGGTGTCCAAGCTGGAGGAGCGGTACGCAGCCTCGCAGTCGGAGACAGTGGCCTTAAGGAAGGAGGCCCACCAAAGTGCTCAAGATTTGAGGGCTCGGCAGGGCGAGGTTGATAGGCTGAAGGGCGAAATTGCTCGTCTATCTGCGGAGGGTGCACAGCTGGGGCGGTTCGAGGCAGATGCAACCCGACTTGATGCCGAGTGTAAAGAGTTGGCTGCCGAGAACGCCAAATTGAAGGCAGAGGGCGAGCAGCTTCGGAAAGAAGTGGAGTCCTTGAAGATATCGGAAGAGGAGAAGGAGGCTTCCTTTATGAAGATTCTCGAAGTGGAGCTTGCCACTCAAAAGGAGCGTCTGATTGATGAATTAGCAGACACTCAGGTGGAGCTGTTATCTCGGCTAGTTCATGAAGCTGGGCGACGCTTCCCCGGGGTGGATCTGACTTGGATGGACGATCCGGCATCACTGCCTGCTCCTCCAAACGATGATGAAGATGAGAACGCTCCTGAGGGTGAAGCAACTGAGAGAACTTCTGGAGAAGGCCCTTCACTACTGGGGATTATCCAAGAGGCTCCCTTTGAAGTGGAGCCAGCGACGCCTCCAGCCCCTGAAGCTGAGATGGAGGCTCCCCCTGCGCCTGAAGCCGAGCGAGCGGCGCCTTCTTCCACGAGGCCTGAGTCTGAAGGGGGGGCAGGATCTGCACCGTCTGCTGCCGACCCTCCCCAAGCCACTGTCGATCCGAACGCCGGGCAGATCGTTGATCCTTCTGGCGATGTAGAAATTGTAAATATAGATAGTTAGCTTAGGAACTTAGATCAGCTTTGCTTTTTACTTTGTTTTCTATCCTTGCAACAATTATTTACAAATTGTATAGTGGAGGCATTTTGTATTAATAAAATTGCATATTTCTGCAAATCAATGTATACATAAGTTTGTACTAAAATTTGCAATATGATTGAGCTAATTAAAACTCGTAAAATAGCGTAATGTTTGCATTAAGTTTTACAAGTACTTCCTGAATTCGAACAACGTCCAAGCTCAGCGACCGATCGGGTCAATCTGGCTTTTCAGATCGCATAAAATTTTCATCATTTCGCTAAGTGATGCTCATAAAGCTGCATAAGGATTGCATAGCTGAGCTAGGTGATACTCGTAGAATCGCATAGTAATTGCAAAATCGAGTTGAGTGATACTCGTAGAGCTGCATGAGAATTGCATAGCCGAGAGTACTCGTAGAATCGCATAGTAATTACAAAATCGAGTTGAGTGATACTCGTAGGGTTGCATAAAAATTGCATGACCGAGCGAGAGAGGTGAGATCCTCTATAATACAGACAATATTTGGGGAGGTAAGATCCTCCTTCACAAAGGATTTTGCTTATTTAGCTTGGAATGGGCATCAAGCTTAGCGTAGAACACTATATTATGTACTAATTGAACAGTCATGAAAGGGAGAACCTTTTTATTAATAAGGCAATCGCCGGGTTCTGATACATTATGAGACATGGTACTTCTTGAGTACCTCAACATTCCAGCTTCTGGGGATATCCTGCCCTTCCACAGTTCGAAGTCTGTAAGTGCTCGAGCTTAAGACCTTAGAGACCTCGTAGGGTCCTTCCCAATTTGGCATTAGCTTTCCCACTCCGGCATTTCCCGAGCCTAGTTCTGCCTTTCTGAGCACCAGATCACCTACATTGAAAGTTCTGGACCTAACTTTAGAATTATGGTATCTGGCCACTCTTTGTTTATAGGCAGCGATCTTGGCGTAGGCGTCCTCCCTCTTTCCTTCTATGAGATCCAGGTCCTGGCATCTCTCCTGAGTGTTCATCCGTTCGGAGTAGAGAGCCGATCGGTAAGAAGGGAGGCCGACCTCCACAGGAATCATTGCTTCGGAGCCGTACACAAGAGAGAATGGCGTTTGATGAGTGCCTGTTCTGGGAGACGTTCTGTATGTCCACAGGACACTCTGCAGTTCTTCAGTCCAGTTGCCTTTGGCTTGACCCAGTCGCTTCTTCAATCCCTCCAAGATGGTCCGATTAGAGACCTCAGTCATTCCATTGCTTTGCGGAATGAGCGACGGATGTGAACTTTAATTTGATGTTCAAGCCTTGGCAAAAGTTTCTGAAGGTGGAGCTGTCGAACTGCTTGCCATTATCTGCAATAAAAACATTAGGTAAGCCATACCTGCAGATGATGTTCTTCCATGTAAAGCTCTTGACCCTCTCGGCTGTGATGGTGGCTACCGGCTCAGCCTCAATCCATTTGGAGAAATGGTCTACGGCTACTATGAGGAACTTCATCTGCTTTTTGCCCTGGGGAAAAGGTCCTAAGATGTCCATACCTGTGACGCGCGCCGGGGTCCCCGCGGCCGCCCGTCCGGACCGCCCGCACGTGGGCGATCGGGCAATTGCGGGGTCCGTCAACAGCTTGCGATAAATCGCAAGTGCGTCTATGTTGGGCAACAAAGAGGTTTCATGGAGTCGCCACCCAATAAAACATTGGGAAAGTTTCTCTCGCCTCGGAGAGCCTAAGACTTGCGCATTTTATCCATATTGGGCCATGAGGCCTAGGATTAACGTCTAAGTCTCGTGACACAAGAGGTGTCTTGGAGGATAACCTCTAGCCTCTTGAGCCCCAAGACCAGAGCAGGGTTCGGGACTTCTCATTTATTCGTACCTTGATTAAGTTTACAATTGAGTTTTGAATTTATTAGTTCGCTCTCTCTCCGCACAATGCAAGTTTGGTTAAAACACAATTTATTCATTCAAGAGCATAAAATAAAATAGCATTAAAGCGTAAAATAAATTTACAATAATATTTGGGAGCGGAATACAACTCCCATTTATAAATGTACTATACATGCATAAAACGGGTTATTCATTTATTTTGAGGACTTTGGTCCCCGCGTGTGTTTATTATGGAAAACGATTTTTATGTGATGATTTTATTGGGTAAAAATAGGACATTGGTCCAATTTTATTTAGCAAACATTCTTTTTAGCGGAAAACATTTGTGTGGTGGTTCTTTTAAGTACGGTCGAAAATCATTTTATTATTACAGACCACAAATACATACAATAATAATTACATATTGCTAAATAAATAAATAAATGAATACGTAAATAAATAACTAAATTCTAACAATAATCAATAATGATGATAATAACAAAACATAAAATTAAATAATCACAAATCAATTAAATAACAACATCAACATAAAATTAACACAAATTAGACAATAATAATAATAATAATAATATCAATGATAATAATAATAATAATATTAACATAATAATATTAAAATAAATATAAATAATAACAATAATAATAATAATAATAATAATAATAATAATAATAATAATAATAATAATAATAATAATAATAATATTAATAATAAATCAGAATAATGAATAAATATAATAATAATATTATAATGATAATAATAATAATAATAATAAATCAGAAATTAAATAAATAAATATAATAAAAACATAAATTAATAATAATAATAACAATAATAACAAAAATCAAATAAATATATAATAATAATAATAATAATAATAATAATAATAATAATAATAATATTATTAATAAACAGAAATTAAGTAAATAAATATAATAATAATAATATTAATAATTCAGAAATTAAATAAATATTAATAATAATAATAATAATAATAATAATAAATAAATAATAATATTAATTAATATTAATTAATAATATATTAAAATAAATAAATAAATAATGGGCTTACCGGATTTAGGTCGCCGGAAATTGGCCGGAGCGACGGTTGACGGCACCACCAACACCGGAAGGAAGATCGGCGCCCGAGGAACCTGCCGGCGGTGTCCACGCGCCGATCGGAAGTCGGCGTCGCCGGGAAAACGCGCTGCAACGGTCCGGGTTCTTCTCCCTCACGCGCCGGTTGCCGGACTCCGATGGAAGCACGGTTGGCGTCGCCTGAATCGCCCAGACCTCCTCTCCACGGCGGCGGGGCGCGTGCGGCGATCGGTTGCCGGATCTGGCCGGCGGAGGCGACTCTTCCTCCCCCTTCTTTCTTCTTTCTTTTTCTCTCCGGTCCGGCGTTTGGGTTTCCTGGTCTGCTCCTCTCCTCTCTTCCTTTTCTTTTCTTTTTCTTTCTCTCTTCTCTTTCTTTTTTCTTTTCTTTTCTTGCTCTTCTCTCTTTGATCTGCCGACCTCTCCTCATTTTTGCTCTTCTTATTCATTTTATACCCCTAAATTAGGGCTAAGGGCATACAAGTAATTTCCTCAATAATTCCCTCCATTTCTTCTTTTCTTAATTTTAATTAATTTAACTTAACACACACATACATATATTAATTAATCAAACATTATATATTAACACATTACACATCACACATTAATATATTTAATTAATTAAACATTACAATAATTAAATATTATATATTAATATAATTAATCTATATATATATTATATATAATTTATCTAATTAATTAAACATTACACTTTAATTTTACATGCATTTTAATTAACACAATAATATTAACCACTTAATTAACTGACAATATCAACTAATTAATTACTTAATTTCACACACACATATTTATATATATATTTTTTATATTATTAATTTTTTTAGTTTTTTATTTTTTTTGGAGGGAATAATCAAGGATCAAAAATCACCGTTTTCGTTTGATGGCGGACTCAGGACCCGGTGTCTACAGTTGCCCCCAATTTTGGAGAAGCTAGTGCATAGACACCTAGGTGAGCCAAAATTCAAAGGAGAGAGAGATGCAGAGACACCTACCTAAGGCGGCTGTCTTCTTGAATCGAGTGCTGTTGTTGTGATTGCAGAAGCGGCAGTGCCGTGATCGTGCTAACCCTCCATGGAGTGGTAGTGCCGTCATCGTGCTAGCCGTTCTGTTGAGTGGCGCCCCCTGAGAGGTCTTGGATTGATTGTGTGCCCCCTGAGAGGTCTTTGGTTTATTGAAGTGGTAGTGCCGTGGTCGTGCTAACCCTCCTCAGAGTGGTAGTGCCGCCATCGTGCTAACCCTCCGTTTGGTGAAGTGGTAGTGCCGTGGTCGTGCTAACCCTCCGTTTCGATGAAGTGGTAGTGCCGTGGTCGTGCTAACCCTCCTCAGAGTGGTAGTGCCGCCATCGTGCTAACCCTCCGTTTGGTGAAGTGGTAGTGCCGTGGTCGTGCTAACCCTCCTCAGAGTGGTAGTGCCGCCATCGTGCTAACCCTCCGCTTGGTGAAGTGGTAGTGCCGTGGTCGTGCTAACCCTCCTCAGAGTGGTAGTGCCGCCATCGTGCTAACCCTCCGTTTGGTGCAAGTGGTAGTGCCGTGGTCGTGCTAACCCTCCTCAGAGTGGTAGTGCCGCCATCGTGCTAACCCTCCGCTTGGTGAAGTGGTAGTGCCGTGGTCGTGCTAACCCTCCTCGGAGTGGTAGTGCCGCCATCGTGCTAACCCTCCGTTTGGTGAAGTGGTGCTGTCTATGAGCCCTTTGAGAAGCGGTTGCCCCCTGAGAGGTCTTGGGTTGAGATCTGCCCCCTGAGAGGTCTTGGGTTGATTGTGTCAATTGATATTTGGATTGATGTTTGGAATGATGTCGTCACTCGGTTTCTGCCGGTGTCCGCATCGAGTCTCTTTTTCTGCAAGACTTAGAAAGGCAGATATACAGAAAAAATTGTGAGTATGCACGTGAGATGCATGCGTGTGCAGCAATGCAGTATAAAAATTCACCTAAGTGGATTTGGAGGCGACAGCCGATTTGATTGCAATCTGCAGTAAGATCAGTGCCTTCTGGAATTGCCTTTGAATTTCATGCTCTTTGGGGATCATGAGGTTCTCATCTGAAACCTGTAGTCATTATTTTAAGGTAGTGCGTCCCTTGTGGATTTTCACACTAGCTTTTCTTGGCGGGAAATGCGTCGTTTCGGATTTTCACATAACCCTATGCCTTATTTTTGCCTAGAATGGACCCAACCCAATCCAGCGGCTTTTTTTTTCTTTTTTTCTTTTTTTCTTCTTTTTTCTTTTTTTTTTCTTTAGGACAGACTGCCTGTTTTTAGGTTTTCACCCTGTCCTTTGGCCTAACTTTTGCTTAGAGCGCCAATTACGGTTTTTCATCTCTAACGGCCTTTTTTCTCTTTTTTTTTCTTATTTGTTTTTTTCTCTTTTTTTCCTTTTGTACATAAGATGAACTATTCTGGTTACATCAATACCATTGCATAAATGCACATATTTCAATTTGATTTCATAATATATGATCATTATTTGGCATTAATCTCAAGATACAAAAGCTCATCCAATCTCGGGATGGATCTTGAAAGCATCAAACTCCTGTTATCAATCTGCTCTCTTTTTAATTCTCATGATTGAATATTTTCTCTCTGCTCTCATTTAATCTTTTGAATGCAAATTCTAGAAGCAACGTCGGAGACGAGACTTAACTCGAATGCATGAATGCACTCATGGCTTCACGCTTGAAGCTCAAGAGACACCATAGGCCTCTTCTTACGTACCAAACCTTCTTAGAAGGTCATCTCCGCTAATTGGATAAGACTGAACCCAGAATCAAAAGGTCTTACTTCGGTTGTAATGTCAGGCTTGGGTAGATGGCTGTCAAAGAAAGATCAGGTCGCTAGAGAAAAATGGCCGCGATATTTTCTCGACTGATGGATGAACCGTTCTTGGCTCAAAAGTATTCTTGAATTTGGACTCGATAACATTCTAGCTCCTTAAGATCAGAAAGGGCAATCATTGAAACTAGTCAAATGGTCACCATTTTGAGCTCTCTTTTTTATTCTTTTCTTTTTTTCTTTTTCTTTCATTTTTGATTCATTTTTTCTTTTTGGATTTTTCATTTTTCTTTTTCTTCTTTTTGCTTTCACTTCTTTTTTTTTTTTTTGAGCTCATGCCTTTCATGCATGACTAAACCCTCTTTTCAAAGTCTGAACCTGCTGTTATCAAGGCAAAATTTTTTTTTTTTTTTAATAGTCCAAAGAATTGTTCAAATGTACATCCATCAGTTTTAGAGCGGCCACTCTTCTAAGGGAAAGCCAAAATCATTTTAGGCGAGTGGGTAGTTTTAATGTGTGTAACAACAAAACTGGCACGCATTCAGCATACCTGCATAAAGGCTCAATGGGCTAGCAAGCGATTGAAGAATAAGGGTAGGAAATAGTCATTTAGAGAGCTATACAAAAAAAGATTGCCTAAATCATTTTCCAAGTTATGTCTTATCCAGAGATCGCTTCGACGGGTAATCAGAAAGGTTCTAGTGCTCTTAGTGAGTTTTCATCCAGTCTCCTAATTGCAACTAGTTTTTTTTCTTTCTTATTTTTCTCTCTGACTCTCTCTCTTCAGGAGTTATATCAGATGCCATCAAGATTTTCTTTGGATTTTCCAAAGTTCCAAGATTAAATGCAGTAGTATTAATTGAATCAATGTCAAAATGAATGAATGTATCATGATCATAAGAAATGAAATCATTAGAAATAATATACAAATACACAAAAACATTGTTCATCCGTCATCAGCTTTTATTTCCCCTTCTTCTTTGGGTCAATAATTTCTTTGTTGTCGATAAGATCTTGAATTCAATCCCTCAGAATTTAGCATTGATCCGTTAAATGGCCCGCGTTGGTGGGCTGCTATGTCCTCAATCTCATCTTCTTCCACAAAATCCTCCTCGGGATTATAAACTCTTGCCCTTCTTGGCTAAATAAGTGTCGCAGCTCTGTGCTCATTGACAGGTTGACAGTAGCATTGACAGTAAAAAGAGCCTCTCCACCAGCAGGTGGTTCGGCTTGCCCCCAGCATGGGCTATTGGTTGTCGTGGATCAACAGGTTGTGAGATAGTAGGTGCTCGTGAATCATGAGGATGAGGTACAAGATGTTGAGAGTGGCTCAGATCCCAATCAAGCACTAATTCGAGCAATCCAAAGGGCGAGTCCGGCCTTACTAATCGACCGTCGGGACTTCTAACCCACTTAAATGAATTTATGATGGCTAAAAATTTAAACTGTTAGTATGATGCGTGTATGGCAATATACAATGCATGATCGTGAATTGTGCGAATGGAATGAAAAAAAATCAATAAATTGCAACTATGCGATGCAATGCATGAAAATAAATATACACGTGATGGTGTGTGCACATGAAAAATAATATGTAGGCAAAAGGGTATATACACAATATTAAATGTATTTTTTTATATATTTTTTATATATTTTTTTTTATTTTTTTGTTTTATTTTTATTTTTATCGATTTTTTTTTTTTTACATGAATGACATGTGATGTATGTACATGTTGTGCAGCATTCACAGCCACATGCAAGCAGGTAAAATCTTCCAACCTTATTTCTTCCACACCCGAGGTCGTGCGGTCTCTTTCCTAGGTGGGCTTTATCCAAGGGTTAACAGGGAACCCAATGAATGCGTGTAGTGCACGGTGAGAAACCGGAAGCATAACAACTCTTACTTTAAAGCACACGCGCTTGGATGGTTGGCCATTATATATTTAAACAATTCGATTAAATCAAGATAAGCCCATCGGGGCATGAAAGCTTTTGATGAAAATCATCTGATTCAATTGATTTTGTTCAATATATGACGGCCCAATTAGCAAGCACGATATTATGGTACATGTCACCTAGGGGAGATTTCTATTGCCATTATATGAGCTTTGGTCAAAAGGTGGTGTTACTTTGAGGCTACCCAAGCATGATTCCTGCCGACGGGTCTATCTCATCACGAGCATAACGACCGATCGGGTCACCATTTGATATACCATTGAGGTACGTGGCTTGAGCTGGTGATTATCCTTAACACTTCCCCAAATTGAGTGAAAATGAGGTCGTGCTTCGGGAACGCACCGGGGCTGATAAAGGGACCAAACTAGCATATTCTAAAGGTCTAATGATATGCAATGCAATTTTGAGAAAAAGTGAATTTTATAAACTAAAACTCAATTGTAAATTTTAATCAAGGTACTTTCGAATCGAAGTCTCAAATACGTCCCCAGTGGAGTCGCCACTGTGACGCGCGCCGGGTCCCCGCGGCCGCCCGTCCGGACCGCCCGCACGTGGGCGATCGGGCAATTGCGGGTCCGTCAACAGCTTGCGATAAATCGCAAGTGCGTCTATGTTGGGCAACAAAGAGGTTTCATGGAGTCGCCACCCAATAGAACATTGGGAAAGTTTCTCTCGCCTCGGAGAGCCTAAGACTTGCGCATTTTATCCATATTGGGCCATGAGGCCTAGGATTAACGTCTAAGTCTCGTGACACAAGAGGTGTCTTGGAGGATAACCTCTAGCCTCTTGAGCCCCAAGACCAGAGCAGGGTTCGGGACTTCTCATTTATTCGTACCTTGATTAAGTTTACAATTGAGTTTTGAATTTATTAGTTCGCTCTCTCTCCGCACAATGCAAGTTTGGTTAAAACACAATTTATTCATTCAAGAGCATAAAATAAAATAGCATTAAAGCGTAAAATAAATTTACAATAATATTTGGGAGCGGAATACAACTCCCATTTATAAATGTACTATACATGCATAAAACGGGTTATTCATTTATTTTGAGGACTTTGGTCCCCGCGTGTGTTTATTATGGAAAACGATTTTTATGTGATGATTTTATTGGGTAAAAATAGGACATTGGTCCAATTTTATTTAGCAAACATTCTTTTTAGCGAAAAACATTTGTGTGGTGGTTCTTTTAAGTACGGTCGAAAATCATTTTATTATTACAGACCACAAATACATACAATAATAATTACATATTGCTAAATAAATAAATAAATGAATACGTAAATAAATAACTAAATTCTAACAATAATCAATAATGATGATAATAACAAAACATAAAATTAAATAATCACAAATCAATTAAATAACAACATCAACATAAAATTAACACAAATTAGACAATAATAATAATAATAATATCAATGATAATAATAATAATAATATTAACATAATAATATTAAATAAATATAAATAATAACAATAATAAATAATAATAATAATAATAATAATAATAATAATAATAATATTAATAATAAATCAGAATAATGAATAAATATAATAATAATATTATAATGATAATAATAATAATAAATCAGAAATTAAATAAATAAATATAATAAAAACATAAATTAATAATAATAATAACAATAATAACAAAAATCAAATAAATATATAATAATAATAATAATAATAATAATAATATTATTAATAAACAGAAATTAAGTAAATAAATATAATAATAATAATATTAATAATTCAGAAATTAAATAAATATTAATAATAATAATAATAAATAAATAAATAATAATATTAATTAATATTAATTAATAATATATTAAAATAAATAAATAAATAATGGGCTTACCGGATTTAGGTCGCCGGAAATTGGCCGGAGCGACGGTTGACGGCACCACCAACACCGGAAGGAAGATCGGCGCCCGAGGAACCTGCCGGCGGTGTCCACGCGCCGATCGGAAGTCGGCGTCGCCGGGAAAACGCGCTGCAACGGTCCGGGTTCTTCTCCCTCACGCGCCGGTTGCCGGACTCCGATGGAAGCACGGTTGGCGTCGCCTGAATCGCCCAGACCTCCTCTCCACGGCGGCGGGGCGCGTGCGGCGATCGGTTGCCGGATCTGGCCGGCGGAGGCGACTCTTCCTCCCCCTTCTTTCTTCTTTCTTTTTCTCTCCGGTCCGGCGTTTGGGTTTCCTGGTCTGCTCCTCTCCTCTCTTCCTTTTCTTTTCTTTTTCTTTCTCTCTTCTCTTTCTTTTTTCTTTTCTTTTCTTGCTCTTCTCTCTTTGATCTGCCGACCTCTCCTCATTTTTGCTCTTCTTATTCATTTTATACCCCTAAATTAGGGCTAAGGGCATACAAGTAATTTCCTCAATAATTCCCTCCATTTCTTCTTTTCTTAATTTTAATTAATTTAACTTAACACACACATACATATATTAATTAATCAAACATTATATATTAACACATTACACATCACACATTAATATATTTAATTAATTAAACATTACAATAATTAAATATTATATATTAATATAATTAATCTATATATATATTATATATATAATTTATCTAATTAATTAAACATTACACTTTAATTTTACATGCATTTTAATTAACACAATAATATTAACCACTTAATTAACTGACAATATCAACTAATTAATTACTTAATTTCACACACACATATTTATATATATATTTTTTATATTATTAATTTTTTTAGTTTTTTTTTTTTTGGAGGGAATAATCAAGGATCAAAAATCACCGTTTTCGTTTGATGGCGGACTCAGGACCCGGTGTCTACAATACCCCACTGGTCAAATGGCCACGCGACTCCGATCGGCTGTTGGTCTGCTCCATGCTGCCTTATAATCCTGCCATGTATTTGGCATTGCGGGCATATCCTTACTTTCTCCTGGGCATCCTTGAGCATGCTAGGCCAGTAATATCCTGTCTGAAGGGCTTTTCTTACCATGGCTCTGCTTGCCTCGTGCGCTCCGCATATGCCTTCGTGGAGCTCTCTGAGTATGTAGTCTCCCTCTTCCTCCGCCACGCACTTGAGCCAGGGGTGACTGAAAGCTTTTTTGTACAAATCACCGTTAATGATGGACTAATTGAGAGATTTTTGAGATACCTTTCGAGCTTCGTCTTTGTCCTCGGGCAGACGTCCTGTCTGGAGGAACTGCTTGATCGGGCTCATCCAGGTTTCATTCTCTTGGTCGATCTCCATCATCTCTGGCTCGTCTAGGGAGGAGGAAGTCTGGTCTACAACGGCAATGCTTTCCTCTATAACACTTTGTGCGGAAGCAGCCGTCTTTGCTAGCCGATCGGCCTCTGCAGTTTGATCTCTTGGGACTTTCTGTAACACCCATTCCGACCCAGCCTCTTCCAGTTTTGCGCAAGCAGCTTTAACTTTGGCTAAGTACCGGATCATTGTGGCCTCACGTGCTTCGAAAGTCCCCAAGACTTGACTGGTCACCAGCTGGGAGTCGCTCCTGATGGTCACCGACTCCGGTCGGATGGCGTGGAGCAGCCTCAGCCCTTGAAGGAGCGCCTCGTACTCTGCCACATTATTAGAAGCCTTTGAAATTAAGCTTTATGGCGTACCTTATTGTGATGCCAAAAGGGCCTTTTATTACTATGCCGACGCCTCCTCGAGTGTCGTTTGCTGCTCCGTCCACTGTCATTTCCCAGTTTTGTGGCTTGGGCTGACTTTGTGGTTCCTCACCCGCAAATTCGGCTATGAAATCTGCTAAAGCTTGGGCCTTTATTGCTTTTCTGGGCTCATATCTGACATCCCAGGACTGTAGCTTAATTGCCCATCCCACCATTTTGCCTTCCAGATCGGGCGTTTGGAGTATCTTCCTAAGAGGATGGCCCGATCGGACAACAATTGTGTGCGCCTCGAAGTATGGTCTGAGCTTCCTTGCACACATCATGAGAGCAATAATAAGCTGCTCAACCGGCCCCTTTCTTAGATCTGCGCCTCTAAGTACTTCACTTACGTAGTACACGGGTAGCTGTTGAGTATCTTCCTCTCGGACCAGAGCACCTGCAACAGCTTCCTTAGAGGTGGCTAAATATAAGTACAGATTTTCACCTGGTACTGGTCGGCTAAGCAACGGTGGGTTGGTGAGGAATGCCTTTAAATCTTGAAAGGCTTGCTGGCAGTCTTCCCCCCAGATGAAAGTTTCACTCTTCCTGAGCTTCTTGAAGAAAGGCGTGCAGCGCTTGGCAGAGGAGGAAATGAATCGTCCTAAGGCTGTTATCCTTCCGTTCAACTTCTGGACGTCTTTTATGTTCCTGGGGGGTTGCATCTCGAGGATGGCCTTTATTTTTTCTGGATTTGCCTCAATCCCTCGTTGAGAGACTAGGAATCCCAAAAATTTTCCTTATGGTACCCCGAAGACGCACTTCTCGGGGTTGAGCTTCATCTGGAATTTATTCAAGGTGTCGAAAACTTTTGCCAGATCGGCTGGATGTTCCTCGGCGCTTCGGCTCTTGACGATCATGTCGTCAACATATACTTCGACATTCTGTCCGATCTGGTCTTTAAAAATCTTGTTCATCAGACGCTGATATGTGGCCCCAGCATTTTTTAGTCCAAACGGCATCATCCTGTAGCAGAACGTCCCGTCGTCTGTGATAAAGCTGGTTTTCTCCTGATCCAGGAGCCACATCAGAATTTGGTGGTAGCCGGCATATGCGTCTAGAAGAGAATAAATGGCGTGGCATGTTGTGGCGTCTACCAGCTGGTCTATGCTGGGCAAGGGATAGTTGTCTTTGGGACATACCTTGTTAAGGTCGGTGAAGTCGACACACATCCGCAGCTTGCCAGACTTCTTCTTGACCAGCACCACGTTAGCCAGCCACTCTGGATAGTCTACCTCTCGGATGGTTCCGGTCTTGAGCAGCCTATCCACCTCTTCGGAGATGAACTTCCTCCGATCTGGTGCGTGCCTTCTTAGCTTTTGGCGGATCGGGGGAAAGTTTGGGTCCACATTTAACTTATGGGTGATTATTTTGGGATCTACCCCTGGGATATCTTCTGGCTTCCAGGCGAAGGTCGCTTGATTGATGGTCAAGACATGCATGATGGCTTCTTCAGTTTCTTTATCCATGCTTGTCCCCACCTGAACATTTTTGCCTTTATCTAGCGACATACCTTTGTGGCCTCTGCGGGGTCCATCCTGGGCCTTTCCGCCTACTCTCGTTGCTCAAGGCCGGGCTCTACGACCATTGCTTCTCGCTGTTGCTTTATCATGGTGATATAAGCCTCCCTGGATGCTTTCTGGTCGCCTCTTAGGATGGCGACGCCTCCTGTGGTTGGAATCTTTATCACCATGTAGCGGATGGAGGTCACGGCTCCTATCTGGAAAAGCAATGGCCTGCCGAAAATAGCATTGTAGGCGAATGTCATGTCAATAACCATGAAAATTACCTTACAAGCGTGAGCTATCGCCTCTTGGCCGAGCTCGACAAAGAGCTCTACAGATCCCACTACGGGGATGGTGGCGTTGCCCAGGCCGATCAAAGGAGTGGCATTCGGCTTCAGCTCTCCGATCGGGAGTCCCATGGCTCGGTAGGCCTGGAGAGTTAGGACGTTGACAGCACTGCCGTTGTCCACCAGAATTCTCTTTACATTGAAGTTATTTATTCGAGCTCTTACAACGAGAGCATCCTCATGAGGGAACAGGACGTCTCGTGCGTCCTTGCTGGAAATGGTGACTGAGGCAGGCTGCTCTGCCTGGCGGGAGAGGTAGACACCTTTGCCTTTCCCTTTCTTGGGGAGATTTTCTCCGTAGGATGACCCTCCGGTGATCACATTTATCACCCCGGCGTAGGGCCTGCTTGGATCGGCGTTTCTGGGGTTCCTGCGCTCATCATCATCTAAGTCAGGGTCGTCCCTCCGAGGCTTCGGCTGTCTGCAGGGTTCGTCCCCTGTGGCCGGGTCTATGAATCTTCTAAGGGCCCCGCGGCGTATAAGCCTTTCGATCTCCTTTTTGAGAGAGGTGCACTCGTCGGTTAAGTGACCGACATCTCTGTGGAATTCGCAAAATTTGCTTGGGTCCCTCAAACCCCGGCTTCTTGTAGAGAGGTCACTGGGCCAGTTGACTTTGTGGTGTTTCTCTTTAATCCACATCAACACCGCGGTTGGGGTAGCATTGAGAGGGGTGTACGTCCTCTCTGCCTGGTCGTCTGGACGCGGGTTCCGGTCTCTTCCTGATCCTCTAGCCTGGCCTGAATTTCTGGAACTTTGAGCTCCGTCCTAGCCTTTAGCTGTCCGATCGGAAGTGGGGGCTCTTTGAGTAGAGCGATTGTCCGGATATTGAAGGCGGTCCAGAACACTGGTCCTTCCTCTTCTGTTGGACCTGAGGGCATCATCCAATTGAATGTGTTGCCTGGCCCTCTCCATAAGTTTGGCAAAGCTGGATGGGGGTCTTGTTGTAAGTGACTCGAAGAGCGGCCGGTCAGTAATGCCCCCCGATAAGGCGTTGGTCGCCATCTCAACACTGACATTTCTCACTTCAGACATGGTAGCCTGAAACCTATCGATGTAGTCTCGAAGACTTTCATCTGTCCTTTGGTAAAGGTTGCACAGGTCGTTCACCATCTTAGGCGCACGCGTTTGCACAATGAACCTCGTAGTGAACAGCTCCTTTAACTGTCTGAATGACGTAACGGATCCCATGGGCAGCTCGTGGAACCACGTCAATGCATCCCCTCCCAGAGTGGTGGGGAAAACCCTGCAGGCTATTCTTTCGTCATAAGTATAGACCTGCACCTTGGTCAAGTACTCTGCTAAGTGTGTGGTAGGATCTGTTTTGCCCGTGTACCTTTCCATAACCACATCTCGCCACCTGGGGGGGAGCTCAGCATCGGTGATTTCTCTGCAGAAGGGGGAGGCAGTATTCCCACAAGTATTTCCTTCAAAGGCGCCTCTTTTGGGTGCGAGGACACCAAACTGCTTGTGCTTCTGCACAAACCACTGGTCCTGCTTATTCAACGGGTTCTGTTTGCTCAGGGTCGTGGCGGTGGACTCGCCCTTGTGCTTTCTAGTTTGGCTGCGGCTTGGGGTGCACATGTAGGACACATCATCCCTTGCGGACAGAGTGGCGGACCTGTTGCTGTAGGGAGAGGCCCTACTTGCAGACATTATCTGCTTTCCCTTGTCGCTCTTGCCTGGGGTCCTGATCGCACTTTTCCTGGTTCCCTGAGCTCGGGACTCGTTAATAATGATTCCCTTGTTCCTGTTTCTCCTGAAGTCTTCGCTCGCGAGGTAATCCTCTTGGGCTCTTTCAGAAGCAATTGGCATCTTACCCTTCTTAAGGGTTTGGACAATGCTTTTTGTAAAATCATTGAGAATGGCGCGCATGTCCCTCACAGTGATGGGGGTGTTCTCCGGCTGCCTAGTAGTGGCATTATCGAATTCGGGAAGGAGGTTGGTCCTCACGAGGGACCTGGTGGGCGCCGCCCTCTTTCTCGAGGTGCCTGATATGGCACGAGCGTCGTCATCATGGTCATGGTCCATGGGGGCAGTATTCTCGTTGGATCTTGAGTTCGACATCTCTCAACGAAAGCACCAAATGATAAATCCAAAAATGTCTTTATCTATAGAAGAGAGGTCGATCCGATCGGACGAGGTAACCCTGCAATAAGAGGAGCCCGGTCAGACCAGGCGTGAGCACTCCGAAGCTTAAGTTAGTAGCTTAGAGAGAAAATGTGCTTTAGAGAGATAATGGTGTGAATTCAATACCTGGTGCCATCGTTGGCTGGACTATTTATATGAGATAGTTGAGGGGCACTTGAGTGCCTGGAGAGTGATTATTGGTTGTCAGAGTAGGTATTCGGCGACGCGACGGGGAGCAGGGTAGGTAGGCATGGGCGCTGCTTTGTGTCAGGCGGCTGATGGAACTGGCGGTCACATCAGCCGATCGGGCATGTACGCTGCCTAGGAGCTCGTGTCTGATACCTTTAGCTGATGGCCTTTGGGCCTCGCCAGTCTGAGTGGGCCTATAGGATGGGTCTTAGAGCAAATGGTATTTGCTGGGTTATCACACACCTTTAACACTTTGAGTCTGACTACTACACCTCTTTTCTTTTCTTATTGTATTGATCAGAATTGGACAAATTAACATCATTAATTCTCATTGCACTGCACGCCCTACACATTTTACATTCTTTCTTTTCCTTATATCCACACTTTCACCTTTTATTTTTTTAAAAAAAAATTATTACTTGATTAGGTATTTTTCTGTTAAAATATTTTATTTTATGAGTTTTAATTTAAAAATTAAATAATTCAATAATTGTAGGTGAAATTAAAAAAAAATGGTAGAAAATTATCTTTAAGTTCAACAGCTTTAATAATTTATTCAATTTTTATTCTATTGTATTTTATTGAATTATTAAACCATTATATTGTTTTCATTAAGTCCAAACGTGATTAAATAGTAAAAGAATCAATTATTTGTTAAATAAAACTTATTACATTATTTATTTTTTTATTTTTATGAAAAGAGCACTTATTTTATTAATTATTTTAAACTAAAAAGCATATAATAAAATATAACCCGGTTTTGTCCGGTTCTCCGGTTCTTTCCTATTTTTTCCGGTTCAATCCGGTTTTTTTCTAGTCCTATTTTATGTAGTTGAACCAACCGATTAGACTGTCGGTTCGCAGTTAAACCGGTTCAACCGGCCGGTCTAGTTTCAACAACATTGGTTCACGGGTGTTACTTGGCGTAGCAATGCCTACAGTAAAACCTATAAAACTGATCATATTTTATAAAAAAAAATAAAAAATAAAAGTTAAAATTTTTGACCGGTCAAAATTGAAGCTGCAGTCAAACAGATAGATTGAAACTGGCACTATTAATGTCAGCCAGCTACAACAACTTACTTGTACAAAAACCGGCACAGTTCATGCCGATTTCAGTGCTTTTTTTTTTTTTATTATGTAGGCCAATGTATGACAGAAATTGACAGCCTTATTGCTGGTTTTCATCAATTCCATTTTTCTAAATATATTTATTGTAGCTCCATAATTCATTTTTTTATAAAAACATAATTTTAAAAAAACCTCTCATATTTGTTGTGTAAATGATTTAATGAATATCAATGCAATGAAAACTAATAATGTTTCAATAGGCACTAATTATATTAATAATAGAGAATTGAATTTAGAATTAAATCTTATAACAAATTCTAATTACAAAAAATAAAATTTAATTGTATAAACATTAAATTATTAACTACTTAATAATTTGAAATTAAAATTAAAAATCAAATTTAATTCTAAATAATGACCATAAAAACATTAATTACCTTGACAGTTTGAAATTAGAATTAAATATCATTATTATTTTTTTGTGGTAATGGCATCATTTTGGTATTTTTTTTTATATCTTGTAGTTGTGAGAAACAATTTTTTTTTAAACGCAAAATGTTGACAATAGATAATTAAGGGAAACAATTCACCAAAATCATATCATTAAAATTACAAACAAATTCAGAAAAAGGAGTAGAATTTTTCTCTGAGTTTTAAGAGAATGTTATTGTGACATGTCAATTTTTACCAGCCAATTTCCCATCAAAATAGGCATTGTGTAGCTTTTGATGTTGAAAAATTAAATAGAAGGGAGTCTTATCATTTTCCATTGAAATGATGCTTAAAGTCTATTAGCATAAAAATGAATGAATAAATAAATAGGCTATAATTTCATCTCTTCATGAATTGTTGTTGCTAATCATATTTAACTTATCAAAATTTAACTTCAAAATAGCAAATGATGATGTGTTAAAAAAAGGTTCTGAATATTTTCTTGTCTATTTCACTAATGGAGGCTGTCGACTAAATACAATTTTTACAAAACTGTATATAGAAAGAAAAAACTAAGGAAAGAAAACTATATACGGGAAACTAAGAAACATTCCCATATTTACAACCCAGATTTTATGGACCTGATACTTAGGAATTAATTAAAGAAATACAACTATATACAGCTCATACCAACACTCCCCCTCAAGTTGGAGCATAGATATCTATCATGCCCAACTTGTCAATTATACTATGGAACACTTTTCCTGAGACTGTTTTTGTGAGTATGTCAGCTAACTGACTGTCTAATTGAACAAATGGAAACTGTATAATCTTTTGATCAAGTTTCTCCTTGATAAAATGCCGATCAACTTCAACATGTTTGGTGCGGTCATATTGAACAAGATTTTGTGCAATCTCAATAGCTGCCTTATTATCACAATGAAGTTTCATAGGTTTTGCATATTCAATTCCCAAATCCTTCAGTATACTTTGAATCCATAGCAATTCACATACACCATGAGCCATATCATGAAATTCGGCTTCTGCACTTGATCTCGCCACAACCTTCTGCTTCTTACTCCTCCAAATAACTAAATTACCTTCCATGAAAGTAAAATAACCAGATGTGGATCTTCTGTCTGTTTGATCACCTGCCTAATCAGAATCCATATATCCTTCAATGTTAGAGTCACTATCTTTTAAAAGCAACAAACCTTTGCCTGGAGCATTCTTCAAGTATTTTAAGATTCGATATACCGCATTCATATGTTCTTCATTAGGTGCATGCATGAAATGGCTTACGACACTCACTGCATAAGCTATATCCGGCCTTGTGTGAGACAAATATATTAACCTCCTAACCAATCGCTGATAACGACTCTTATCTATTTGAGCTTGACCTGGAATTACTCTGAGCTTATGATTCATCTCTATAGGTGTTTCAGTTAGTTTGCAAGCAAGCATTCCAGTTCCAGTTAAAAGATCTAGCACATATTTTCTTTGGGAAAGAAAAATCCCATGTTTCGATCTTGCTACCTTAATTCCCAAGAAATATTTAAGTTGCCCAAGATCCTTCATTTCAAATTGAGTGGCCAAATATTCCTGTAATGCTTTCATCTTGCATGGGTCATCTCCTGTTAAGACCATATCATCAATATACACAATTAAAACTGTTACCTCCCCTTCCTTATGTTTTATAAATAAAGTATGGCCTGAATTACTTTGCTTATAATCGAAAAAATTCATTGTAGAAGATAACCTCCCATACCATGCTCTAGGTGATTGTTTTAGCCCATACAATCACTTCTTTAGCTTACAGACTTTGCTCCTACTTGAAGAATTATGTTTAATTCCCGGTGGTAACTCCATATAAACCTCTTCCTCTAAATCTCTATTTAGGAAAGCATTTTTAACATCAAATTATTGCAAAGGCCAATCCCGATTTGCTGCAATAGATATAATGATGCGAATTGTATTGATCTTGGCTACTGGTGCAAAAGTTTCTTGATAATCCACTCCATATCTTTGCGTATACCCCTTGGCCACTAACCTTGCATTATATCTATCAATACTGCCATCTCCTTTAAGCTTCACCATGAACACCCATCTGTACCCGACTGTCTTCTTTCCTTTGGGCAATGGAACAAGCTCCCAAGTAGCATTCTTTTGTAGTGCCTCCATTTCTTCATTCATTGCCTTTGTCCATTTCGGATCTGCCAAAGCATCCTGCACACTACTAGGAATAGATACAGTGGATAATTAATTAATAGTAAATGCATACGATTCAAATAATCTATGGAAAGATACATGGTTACTAATTGGGTACTTAGTCTTAGCTTTAGGATCGGGTTCATATTGTTTCTTTGGGACTCCCTTATTTGATCTTTGTGAATATTTTGGAATTATATTTTCTGTAGGAATAAGAGTTTCATTATACCCATTAGATGCAGGATTTAAAATTACCTGTGGATGAACATTCTAGAATGATTCTTTGGTTAATGGTGTAGACATGGGCAACTCTGGTGGCGCTGCAGTGCTGCCATCGAAAGCTAGTGATTCTGACATGTTAGTGGCGTCAGCAGCAGGACTACTCATAATATTTTGCTGCCCAAAATGCAATTTACCTCCAAATGGCAATTCACTCTCAGTATTTCACTGCCCAGTATTTTGCCCAGTACTAGTACTTTGTTTCCTAGAATGCTCATTCACTTCTTCTAACTCTATAAACTCATCTCCTCCTTGTAACACATTCTCTTCACTATAGCTCTCCCCCTGAAGAGAAGACCCAGGGATTCCACCTGAATAATAAGGCTCTAATTCACGACAAGAAGCATCCAAAGTGACATGTAATTTGCGGGTTTGAGGATCATAACATCTATATCCTTTCTGAAATTTAGAATAGCAAACAAAGACACACTATTTTGCACAAGGGTCAAGTTTACCTCGCAAACTTTTGGGAATGTGGACATATATAGTACAACCAAAGACACATGGTTCAAGATTTGGGGGGTGAAGAACTAGAAGTAAGGATTGCAATTTTTGCTGGGGGTGTAATAGTAGATCACACTAGAAGGTGTTCAATTGATGAGGTAAGCAGCAGATTTCATAGCCTTTCCCTAGTAAAAATGAGGCATATTGTGACGTGCGCCGAAACTCGGGGCACCCCGATGACCCGCTTTTAGGGCGATCGAGAGAGGTTCATGATAACTTGTAAGAGATTTTACAAGTGCATCTATTTTAGGCAACAAGGAGGTGTTTTGGAGTCGCCACCCAATAGGATATTGGGAAAGGTCATCTAGCCTCAGTGAGCGTAAGACAGCGCATGTGTGTCTATTTTGGGCAATCAGAGATATTTTAGACACCTCCTTCCAATAGGATATTGGAAGGATCATCTAATCTCGTGAACTCTAAAACAATGTATGTATGTCTATTTTGGGCAAATCAGAGATATTTTGGACACTTTTTTCCAATAAAACACTAGAAAGATCATCTAATCTCATAGAGCTTAAGACAATGCAAATTGGGCCTATTTTGGGCAACAAGAGATATTTTGCAGACCCCACCCCAATAAAAAATTGAGATGGTCCTCTAACCTCGTTGAGCCTAAGACCAGAGATGGTTCGCGACTTCTCATTTATTCATACCTTGGTTAAGTTAAAGTTGAGTTTTGAATTTAAAATTTCACTCCTTTTCTCATACAATTTAATGCATTTAATTAAAACGCAGATCATTCATGTAATAAAAGCGATAAATGAAAGTGGTAAATAGAAGCAAGATTAAAATAAGATAAACGAAAATCCAATAAATTACAACAAAACTAGGGGCGAAATACAACCCCCATTGTAAATGAACAGAAAAAGGGAACATACACAAAGCGGGATGTTCGTTGAGGATGAGGACATTGCTCCTCGTATGCATACCTACAAAAATAACTTTAAAGTATCAATTTTATTTGATGAGAGAAATAAGACATTCGTCCCTATTTTGTTAGTGAAAATTCCAATTTAATTAATATAAATATTTAGCCATTTTCATGTGTTAGGGGGATAAAATAATATTTACAATAATGATACATGAGATAAAAAGGGATAAGGGTAAAAGAATAAACTCGTCCAAAGATTCTCAGATCATTGTAGTATCCTCCATTTTTAATAACCCAAAGCCATCAAATAAAGCAACAAAACTCACAAAAATAAAAATCATGTTAGTACTACAATTAAGATAAAATAAACGTGAAAAATAAACAATGATAAAAATCCATGAAGAATTATCATAAAAATAAGTGGTAAAAGAAGGGAAGAAAATGAAGGGGGAAAGGCCCAGGGATGACCCATGGCATGCGAATGAAGGGCGTCCCTGGGCCGACCGACAGGTGGAGGCAAAATCCCTCGACGGCCCGTCGCTCGGCAGAGCGACGGCCGTCGGTGGAGCTTTTGCCCATTGGTCATCTTAAACCCAGAAAAAGAAGAAAATAAAAAAAAAACTTTTTATTTTAAATAAGATGAGATTTTGTGGGTAAAATCAATATGAGATGATTAAATGTAATGGATATTGGTCCAGAATGTTTACCCTCAGAATATTATCTCTGAAGGTGAATGTCGTGTGATTTCTGTTTCTCGAGTTTTATAAGGATTGATTAATAATGTGTAGTTTTAGGAGATTTTTGGCTGCAAAAATCGTGTTTTCGAAAATAAATCAAGAAAAGAAAATTATATTTTTTCTCTCTCGACGTTTTAGTAGTAATTGTGGATGCTAAAAAGGGATAGATCAGATAGAAACGAATTAGTCTCGCTCTCCTGGATTTGCCTTAATTCGAATAATATTTGATAAAAATCTGACGAAAAATAAAGAATCATTAATCTCTTTTTGTTGTTGTAAAAACTGCTAACCCCGATTAATGAGCCTCCCTCCCCTATTTATAGGTTTAGGAAAATCATTCAAATAAATTCAAATTTAGAATTTAAATTTGAAAACGATTTCTGAAGTTGAAATCAAAACCGAATGATTTATAAAATATTCTCAAATCAAATCCAAAATTTAAAAATATTTGAAAAGATTTAGGAAATATTTGGAAATCTTGAAAATATATTTGAAAGGATTTAGGAAATATTTGGAAATCTTGAAATATGTTTAAGGAGATATGAAAAATATGGGGAATCCCGCCCAAACCAGCGGCAGATCAACGACCGACGGGCGTCGGTGATAGGGGCATCATTGGTCTTTTAGGCGATGGGCCACACGAGAGACAGAGACCAAGAGACAGCCGTGGCTTGAGAGAGGCAGGCATCTCTCACCCGAGCGACGGGCGTCGCTCCACGCGAGAGATGGCCTTCGCAGTGAGCGACAGTCGGCGTTCGTCGTGAGGGATGGGCCTCTCAAGCGATCGATGGGCGTCGCTCACGCAAGAGATAGGCCCATTCCCCATAAGCGACGGGCGCCGCTCGCGCGAGAGGCGGCTATCTTTGGGAACGAGTGACATGCATCCCTCTGACTGACGGCGTGCCCGTCGGTGGAGCAAAATCCAAATTCTCAAAAGAGGAACTCCTCCCGACTCCAAAAAGACCCCTATCACCAAGAAAAGATCCTCAATCCTGGTAAAAATGGAGAATGAAAACTCACAACTTTCATCCATTTGCCTGGAAACAAATATAGATATTTTCATCGGGTAACTCTGATCTGGACTGGCTCAGGGCCCGGTGTCTACACATATCCATTCCAAATATTGAGGCACGAACCACTTCCAATAATTTTTTATTCTTCCTTTCTGCCAATCCATTTTGTTGTGGAGTATAAGTGCAAGATGTTTAATGATGAATCCCATGATGACTTAGAAACTTTTCGAAGAATGTTGTATCTACAAACTCAGTACCATTGTTGAATTGTAAAACACGAATCTGCCTTTGGTATTGAGTGCTCACCATTTTATAAAAGTCTTGAAATGCTATACATATATCATTCTTTTTGTTAAGTAGAGCAACCCATGTCATTCTAGTGCATTCATCAATAAATGTGACAAAGTAACGTGCTTTAGAAATGGAAGGAATTTTTACTGGACCCCGAACATCAGAGTGAATAATCACAATTTTATTCACACTTGGTAAATAAGAAACACAATGGCTCTTAGCCAGTTCACAAGTTTCACAATGAAAATCCAAATCATTCAATTCTGAAAATAGATGTGGGTTGAGTTTTCTAAGATAACAAAAAGAAAAATGTCCTAGTCTCCGGTGCTATAACCAAACAGTTGCTCAAACTTTGTCTTTGCTACTAGTGTGATTAGCTTGAGTGAACTTTAGCCCCCTATATTTTGTCAACTCCAGGTAGTAAAGTTTGCCCTGTCTAACACCATAACCAAGAATCTTTTGAGTTAGAATGTCCTGAAAAACACAAAATAATGGCCAAAAAGTTGCAGTACAAGCGAGAGTAGAGGTAATTTGGCTGACAGACAAAAGATTATATTCAAGGGATGGAACAATAAGAACAGTATCTAAAGTGAGATTTTTGGACAAAATAATAGATCCCTCTCCAGTAATGGAAGAGGTACTACCGTTGGCTGTAAAGATTACAGATTGGGAGGAATGAAGAACGGATTGTAACTGATTGGATTCCTTAGTCATATGATTGGATGCATCTGTATCAATAATCCAAGTATTATTCTTAGAAGCGGTAAAAAGTACAGATGCCTTACCACCAGTAACCGGTTGGGCAACATTTGCTGTAGGCGGTGATAGATCCTCCTCCATAGCTATCACCATAGCTTTTCCTGCCATTTTCTTTTGAGGTTTCTTTGTGAAATCCCACCACTCAGGATAGCCAATGATTTCGTAACATTGCTGTTTTGAGTGACCTGTTTCACCACAATGAGTACATACCAGACCACCAGACTTTCCTTGATTTTTTGATGAGCCAGACGAAGATCCTTTCTTATTTGCCACCATAGCGAAACTTTCAGAGATTGTACGAAAGCCTCCCATTGTCTGTCTTTGCTGATATTCTCTCCTAACATATGCGTACGAGTCCTCCAAATCAAGTTTTGGGACTTTTCGTAGGATCTCTCACAGACCTGATCAAATTCGGAATCAAGTCCACTAAGAAAAATATGAACGTGAAGCCTAGCCATCGCGGAATGCAACTAGATCACCCCTTCAATAGTTCCTTCCTGAGAAATAATCCTATGATCGATTTCCTGGAAAATATCCACAAGTTCATTATAGTACGTTGACAATGGTTGACCATTTTGAGTGGTAGAAAACGATCTTTGGTTTAATTCAAAAAGACAAGTTTCATCAGATCCATCATAAAAGGTTTTAGATACTGCATCCCATATCTCCTTAGGGGAAGACAAATAAACCGCTGCATCAACGATGGACTCATTGAGTCAATAAGCCAACATTTCACTTTGTAATTTTCGGTAACCCATGTTCTAAGATTGGGGTCTCCCAGCGCAGGTTTTTTTTTTCTCTCCAGTGAGATATCCAGCTTTGTTGCGAGCACCAATATGCATCTCCATGAGTTGTGACCATAATGAGTAATTGGTTTCATCTAGTGTGATGTTAGTAGGAAACGCAGAGTTGTCTCGATGAACAATAATGTGTGGTGCTGGTGTTTGAACTGATTCGAGGCATCGGTGGTGATGGCCATTTGTGAGTCACAACGGGTTTACAGATATGATATTCGAAATACAAGTTTGATAATTTCAGAGTTCCTTAGGATCAGATTGGCGTTGACACCATGTTAAAAAAAGGTTCTGAATATTTTCTTGTCTATTTCACCAATGGAAGCTGTCAACTAAATACAATTTTTACAAAACTGTACATAGAAAGAAAAAACTAAGGAAAGAAAACTATATACGGGAAACTAAGAAACATTCCCATATTTACAACCAGATTTTATGGACTTGATACTTAGGAATTAATTAAAGAAATACAACTATATACAGCTCATGCCAACATGATGATATTGATCAATGATCAAATAGTAATTTGCAATGAATCAGTCTGTATGTCTTTGTTATAATCTAGGCTAAAGGTACAAAAATACCCCTAAAATTTGGCAAAATGTGCAATTTTGTTCCTAATGTTTACTTTGTAGCAATATTGCTCTTGATATTTCAAAATTGGAGTAGTTTTATCCCTGGTAAAAAATTCTACTAATTTTGACTAATTCTGTTTACCGATGTGACAATGTAGTCCACTCATATATAATCATTCATCACCATGTGTCACATTTAATTATTCACTTTGCTGACATGACAGTGGAACCCATAAATCCGACTTTTCTAACAATAGAATATTATTTAACAAAAAAATTTAAATGATAAATATATGCCTTTTTGAAAAATTTAAAAACAAATTCGGACCCTATCCCAATCTTATTTAATGGTATTATTGCAATTGCCAAGTGTAATATAATGATAATTCTTTACAAAACTCTTGTTTATGAATAAATTATACATTTATTTTATTATTTTTATAATATTTAAATTTCACTTGCTTGATTAATTTGAACTTGTTTCAAATAGTTCTACACAAGGAAAAAGAGCTTCCATTTAAGTAGGTCTGTTCATAGTCAAGTTGGGTTGGGTAAAAAATGAAATGAACCTAGCCTAACCCAATATGAAATGTATTTTATTTTATTTTTATTAAAAAACAATCCAACCCATTAAAACTTTTAATGATTTGGAAGAGGTAAACAGTTTAAAGACAGTTTGAAGTATATTAAATACTATATTTAACTGTTTTTTTTCCGAAACTCTAGCTTTATAAATTTGTTATAAAATAAAATAATAAACAAAACAATAATTATATTAAATTATAAATTGCATTTTATATTAAAAAAATTGCAAATTGCCTTTTTTTTCCAATATATTTACATCATCATACAAAGATATACAAACAGACCCCCCCCCCCCCCCCCCCCCCCCCCCTTTTTTTGTTTTATCATTAGAGTCAATTTTAGAACATATACACCAAATAACAATCACATGTCAATTCTAAAATTGTCATTAATTATAAAAAAATGGGATAAACAATAATCATTAGCCGTCCAAAATTCCCAAAACATTTTCGTTTATCGATTTGGCAGCCTTGTAGACTTGATACGGGGTTAATTTCTTCGGTGGTCACTCAACTTTTCGCTTGTAACGATTTGGTCACTAAACTTTAATTTGTAACAAAAAAATAATTCATCTATTATTTTGTAACGAAAAAATCACAATGATCGGAAATTGTGCTTGCCGGTAACCGGCGCATGATCTGCACGGCACAAAGTTGAAGTTTAGTGACTATATTGTTACAAGGCACAAAGTTTAGTGACCACCACAGAAATTAACTCTAATCTGACGTGACAAAATTTTTGACGTATCATTGGGCTTTGCCGTACCGATCATGCGCCGGTTGCAGGCGAATGCAATTTTCAGTTATTATGATTTTTTCGTTACAAAATAATAGATGAATTATTTTTTTGTTACAAATTAAAGTTTAGTGGCCAAATCGTTACAAGTCACAAAATTGAGTGACCACCGAAAAAATTAATCCCTTAATACGCAACCTTACGCCGGCTCAGCAATTTCTTTCGTTCTGTGTCAGAAAGGCCATTTCTTCTTTGGCTTATATCCATCTCCTCGGCTTGTCCTACTTCCACTTTCATTTTCACAAGATTGATTGTTTACAATGCCATTATATGTCATCATCCCTGAAATCCAAATCCATTAATATTTTTAGTTCCTAAAAATCCTTTTAAATCAACCCTCATTAAGATATAATTTCATAGAAACATATAATTCGTTTATCAATAAAAATTTCATAGACGAAACCAATAAAAATAAATAGAATAAACAACCAAAGCAGAGGATTATCTAATATCATAGACGAAAATTCGTTTATCATAGAAATAGAAGAGCAGATGACTAGTCTCATACACGAAAATTCGTTTGTATTAATTATCTATGAAATTTTTTCAACAAATTAGCAACGCCGTGTGTAAAACTGCAAGTCTATGAAATTTCTAAAATGGACTTTTTAGACCTTATATTAATTTCTAAAGAATGGCACATTCTGCAATCAAAAGCATAATGTGACAATTTCATATTATGAATATTGATTCCTGATAAATCCAAGAAATGTCTTTATCTGTAGGAGAGAGGTCGCTCCGATCGGATGAGATAACCCTGCAGTAAGAAGAGCCCGGTCGGACCAGACGTAAGCACTCTGAAGCTTAAGTTAGTAGCTTAGAGAGAATGTGCTTTAGAGAGATAATGATATGGATTCAATACCTGGTACCATTGTTGGCTGGACTACTTATATGAGATAGTTGAGGGGCACTCGAGTGCCTGGGGAGTGATTACTGGCTGTCAGGGTAGGTATTCGGCGACATGACATGGAGCAGGTGATAGGCATGGGTACTGCCTAGTGTCAGGCGGCTGATAGGACTGGCGGTCACATCGGCCGATCGGGCGTGTGTATCGCCTAGGAGCTCGTGTCTGATACCTTTTGCTGATGGGCTTTAGGCCCTGCCAGTTAAGTGGGCCGGTTGAATGGGCCTTAAGGCAAATGATATTTGCTGTGTTATCACTTGTCCCCCCTCAACAGGTCCGATCGGGCATGGATTTGCCTTTGCATGGTCCGTTCGGATGGGGTCGGCTCTGAAAATTCCCGATCCGAGGACGCGTACTGACGCGCGATTTTGAATTTAGAAGGCGCTCTTTCTGAAGAGACGCGCATGCCTGGACAGCTGTTTTCATTTAATGCTGCGCAGGTACCGAGGGCGACGCTTCGCTCTTTGCAGAGACGTAATGTCTTTTTACACGTGGCGCCCGTTGAATGGTGCGTCGTTTGGTGTTTTTTGAGAGGTTTGAGCCTATAAATAGGGGACTTTGTAAAGCGCTTTTTCTTTACTTTCGAAATCCCTAGCGAAGCTCTGCAGAAATCTTCGTTTAATTCCCAGATCTCTGCAACTAGTTTTTGATTCCTCTTCAAACCTTTTAAGTCCTTTTCATCAAGTAAGTAACTTTTTTCCCCTTTTTGCTTTCTTCGTGATTTTCGTCCTTTGCTTTCTTTCCATACCCATCTCATTTAGAAAAAAGAGAGTTGCACTTTTCCTTTCATATTTTTTGTTGAAGATGGCCTCCAGTAGTGCTAAAGCGTTAGACACAAGTTTTTTGGAGTGGTATGAGAATAAACCAGCCGTCGATTTGCATTCTCGACTAACTGCCGGGGAGGTAGCTGAAATTCCTTCCGAGTATGGCCTTTCTAAAGACATAGCGGTAATGGCCTGCCCAGAATCATGGCGGTGACGGAGGGGCCCTTTGGGCAAGACAATGGGGAATGGTTCATTTGTCATCTTCGGAGCCTGGATGCGGGCCTGAGGATCCCCTTGGGTGCCTTCGAGATGGCGGTGTTGAGGGGGTATGATCTTGCCCCTAACCAACTACATCCGAACGGTTGGAGATCGGTGGCGTGCTTCAGAATTCTTTGCATAGCCGAATCGGTAGCGCCAACTCTGGAGCTGTTCACTCACTTCTTTTACATTTCGTGCCGGAGCGACGGAACGGAGTATTTCTTTACAAGCCGCCCAAAGAGGAAATTGATGGTCGTCCCCACCTCTATGAAAGGGTACAAAGAGCTGTATTTCCTGATGGGGAGGAAAGGTGGATTTGGGGTGCGCCTCACCCGATCGGTCAGGGTCAAGGCTCTGTATTAAAACTTTAATGACCGCCGTCGCCAGGAATGGGAAACCCTTCGAGTCCAGTTTGCTCTTGACTACCCTGTTCGGGTCTTCCAGTTCTGAAGGCGCTGAGAATGCAGAACGTGAGCATTAGGGCCGTGAAGAAAACATTGCCATTATGCATCATAATGCATTGCATTTTATTTATGCTTTGTGAAGGTAATTTTTGTATGAAGAACTTATCTTGTTTATTGTCTGGTTGCAGCTGATATGGCTGGTGGGGGTGATGCGTCCAGGCAGCTCGGCGATCGGATCCGCCAAAAGCGCGAAGCAGAGAAGAAGGCCCAGGAGCAAAGGAAAAGGAGGAAGTTGATCCTGTCTTCCGAGCTTCAAGCCTCCAAGGGGGCGGTCGGTGCTTCTACGACTACTCCGGCCATCGCTGCTGTACCAATCTCATCGGTACCCCCAACTGCTACTACTGCGCCTGCCTCCACTGTTGCTGGTCCAACGACTGTGCCTCGAGGAGAGGCCTCTGCTCGGCCGTTACGCCGCCGTCGCCACACTCTTCGGGACGAGTCGGACGAAGATGATCAGCCGATCGGTCCAACTATTCGAGAGGCGGAAGAGGCTGCTAAGAAGAGGGCAGAGGAGGCTGCCAAGAGAAAGGCCGAGGAGGCGGCCAAAAAGAGGGCTGCTGAACTGATCGCCGAATCGGATGCACGGCTTGCGGCAAGAGGCAAAGCGGTGCAGCACGGCGAGTCTCCAAGGCGTTCGTCCGATCGAAGGATCGTCCCTATGAAGGAAGTCCTGAGAGAGAACTTCGGCGATGACTGGTCGGTGGGCCAGGTAGCTAATTACATTTGCCGTGGTCTTCTCCGGGAGGACGATCATCGGGATGCTGGCGACGCCAGTCAGCTCAGCAGGGAAGCCCAAGCCATCGGCCAGCAGCTGATAGATGTAAGTATTTTACTGACTGTTTTCTTGTGCTTGTTTACACCTTTGTGCCTGAGTCTTTTACTCTTGATTCTGTGTAGGCTGCCAGGAGGACACAGCGGCTTCACATGATGGCCCATTTGTGGAAGGGGAGGGCCGAGTCGGGCGCCGTGGCCAAGGCGGAGGCGAACACACGTTGTGAAGCAGCTAAGAAAGAAGCCTCCGACCTTCGAGCTGAGGTGGCCAAGCTGGAGGAGCGACATGCTGCTTCTCAGTCGGAGATAGTAGCCTTGAGGAAGGAGGCTCACCAGAGTGCCCAGGATCTGAAGGCTCGGCAGAGCGAGGCCGACAGGCTGAAGGGCGAAGTTGCCCGTCTATCTGCGGAGGGTGCGCAGTTGCGGCGGTTCGAGGCGGATGCAACCCAACTGGATGCCGAGTGCAAAGAGTTGGCCGCCGAGAATGCCAGACTGAAGGCAGAGGGCGGGCAGCTTCGAGAGGAGGTGGAGTCCTTGAAGAAGTCGGCAGGAGAGAGTGAGGCTTCCTACACGAAGATTCTTGAAATGGAACTTGCCAACCAGAAGGAGCGCCTGATCGATGAGTTAGCAGACACTCAGGTGGAGCTGCTGTCTCGGCTAGTCCATGAAGCTGGGCAGCGCTTCCCCGGGGTTGATTTGTCGTGGATGGATGATCCGGCATCACTGCCTGCTCCTCCAAATGATGATGATGATGAAGGCGCTCCCGAGGGGGAAGTCACTGAGAGAGCTTCTGTAGAAGGCCCTTCGTTTCCGGAGACTATTCCAGAGGTTCCCTCCGAAGTGGAGCCTGCGGCGCCTTCAGATTCTGGAGCTGGAGAGGAAGTTCCTCCTGCGCCCGAAGTCGAGCTAGTGGCGCCTTCTTCTGTTGGGCCTGTCTCTGAAGGGGGGGCAGTATCCGTGCCGCCAGCTATCGACCCTTCTCAGGCCACTGCCAATCCGATTGCTGAAGAGGTTGTTGACCCTCCTGGCGAAGTGGAGGTCGTAAATATAGATAGTTAGCTTAGGAATTTAGATCAGCTTTACTTTTTTCTTTGTTTCCTATCTTTGTAACAATTCTTTACAAATTGTATGGTGGAGATATTTTTAATAAAATTGCATTTTTTTTTTTTTGCGAGTTAATATATACATAAATTTGTATTAAGATTTGCGATATAATCGAGCTAAGTATTTACTCGTGAAATAGCATAATATTCGCATTAAATTTGCAAGTACTTCCTGAATTCGGATAACTCCTGAGCTTGATGACCGATCGGGTCAATCTGGCTTTTCAGGTCGCATAAAATTTGCGCAATTAGACTAAGTAATGCTCATAAAGCTGCATGAGAAATGCATAACTGAGCTGAATGATACTCGTAGAATTGCATAGTAATTGCATAATCGAGTTGGATGGTACTCGTAAAGTTGCATAAAAGCTGCATGACCGAGCTAAATGATACTCGTAGAACTGCATAGGAATTGCATAATCGAGCAAGAGAGGTTAGATCCTCTATTACATGTATAATACTTGGGAAGGTAAGATCCTTCATCACGACATGTACACTTTGTAGCTTGGAATGGGCATCAAGCCTAGCGTAGAACACTATATTGTGTATTAATTGAATAATAATGAAAGAAGGAACCTTTTTATTAATCGGGCAATTGCCAGGTTCTGATACATTATGAGACATGGTACTTCTTGAGCACTTCAACATTCCAGCTTCTGGGGACATCTTGCCCTTCAACAGTTCGGCGCCTATAAGTGCTCGGACTTAGGACTTTAGCAACCTCGTAGGGCCCTTCCCAATTCGGCATCAGCTTCCCAACTCCGGCATTTCCCGAGCCTAGTTCTGCCTTTCTGAGTACCAGATCGCCTACATTGAAGGTTCTAGACCTTACTTTAGCATTGTGGTATCTGGCTACTCTTTGTTTATAGGCAGCGATCCTGGCGTAGGCGTCCTCCCTCTTTTCTTCGATGAGATCTAAGTCTTGGCATCTCTCTTGAGTGTTCATCCGTTCGGAGTAGAGAGCCGATCGGTAAGAAGGGAGGCCGACCTCCACAGGAATCATTGCTTCGGAGCCGTAAACAAGAGAAAATGGCGTTTGATGAGTGCCTGTCCTGGGGGACGTTCTGTATGCCCACAGGACACTCTGCAGTTCTTCAGTCCAGTTGCCTTTGGCTTGACCAAGTCGCTTCTTCAATCCCTCCAAGATGGTCCGATTGGAGACCTCGGTCATTCCGTTGCTTTGGGGATGAGCGACAGATGTGAACTTTAGTTTGATGTTCAAGCCTTGGCAAAAGTTTCTGAAGACGGAGCTGTCGAACTGCTTGCCATTATCTGCAATAAAAAAATTGGGTAAACCATACCTGCAGATGATGTTCTTCCATGTAAAGCTTTTGACCCTCTCGGCTGTGATGGTGGCTACTGACTCAGCCTCAATCCACTTGGAGAAGTGGTCGACTGCTACTATGAGGAACTTCATCTGCTTTTTGCCTTGGGGAAAAGGTCCTAGGATGTCCATCCCCCACTGTTCGAACGGCCATGCAACTCCGATCGGCAGTTGGTCTGCTCCATGCTGCCTTATAATCCTGCCATGAATTTAGCATTGCGGGCATATCCTTACTTTCTCCTGGGCATCCTTGAGCATGCTAGGCCAGTAATATCCCGTCTGAAGGGCCTTTCTCGCCATGGCTCTACTTGCCTCATGCGCACCGCATATGCCTTCGTGGAGCTCTTTGAGGATGTAGTTCCCCTCTTCCTCCGACACGCACTTTAGCCAAGGGTGACTGAAAGCCTTTTTGTACAAATCACCGTTAATGATGGAGTAATTGAGGGATTTTCGAGATACCTTTCGAGCTTCGTCCTTGTCCTCGGGCAGTCGTCCTGTCTGGAGGAACTGCATGATTGGGCTCATCCAGGTTTCATTTTCTTGGTCGATCTCCATCATTTCCGGCTCGTCTAGGGAGGAGGAAGTCTGGTCTACAACGGCAATGTTTTCTTCTATAACACTTTGTGCGGAAGCGGACATCTTAGCTAGCCGATCGGCCTCTGCAGTTTGGTCCCTCGGGACTTTCTGTAGCACCCATTCCGATCCAGCCTCTTCCAGTTTTGCGAAGGCAGTTTTGACTTTGGCCAGGTACTGGATCATTGTGGCCTCACGTGCTTCGAATGTCCCCAAGACTTGACTGGTGACCAGCTGGGAGTCGCTCCTAATGGCCACTGTCTCCGGTCGGATCGCATGGAGCAGTCTCAGCCCTTGAAGGAGCGCCTCATACTCTGCCATATTATTAGAAGCTTTGAAATTAAGCTTTATGGCGTACCTTATTGTGATGCCCAAAGGGCCTTTTATTACTATTCCGACGCCTCCTCGAGTGTCGTTAGCTGCGCCGTCCACTGTCATTTCCCAGCTTTGTGGCTTGGGTTGACTTGGTGGTTCCTCACCCGCAAATTCGGCTACGAAGTCTGCTAAAGCCTGGGCCTTTATAGCTTTTCTGGGCTCATATCTGACATCCCAGGACTGTAGCTTAATCGCCCATCCCACCATTTTGCCTTCCAGATCGGGCGTCTGGAGTATCTTTCTTAGAGGATGACCCGATCGGACGACGATTGTGTGCGCCTCGAAGTAAGGTCTCAACTTCCTTGCACACATCATGAGGGCAATAATGAGCTGCTCAACCGGTCCCTTTCTCAGATCTGCACCTCTGAGTACTTCACTTACGTAGTACACGGGTAGCTGTTGGGTATCTTCTTCTCGGACCAAAGCACCTGCAACAGCTTCCTTAGAGGTGGCTAAATAGAGGTATAAATTTTCACCTGGTACCGGTCGGCTGAGCAGCGGCGGGTTGGTGAGGAATGCCTTCAGCTCTTCAAAGGCTCGCTGGCAGTCTTCCCCCCAGACAAAAGTTTCGCTCTTCCTTAGCTTCTTGAAAAAAGGCGTACAGCGCTTGGCTGAAGAGGAAATGAATCGTCCCAAGGCTGTTATTCTTCCATTCAACTTTTGGACGTCTTTTATGCTCCTGGGGGGTTGCATCTCGAGGATGGCCTTTATTTTTTCTGGGTTTGCCTCAATCCCTCGTTGAGAGACTAGGAATCCTGAGAATTTTCCTGATGGTACCCCGAAGACGCACTTCTCGGGGTTGAGCTTCATCTGGAACTTATTTAGGGTGTCAAAAACTTTTGCCAGATCGGCTGGATGTTCCTCGGCGCTTCGGCTCTTGACGATCATGTCGTCAACATATACTTCGACATTCTGCCCGATCTGGTCTTTAAAAATCTTGTTCATCAGGCGCTGATATGTGGCCCCAGCATTTTTCAGTCCGAACGGCATCATCCTGTAGCAGAACGTTCCGTCGTCTGTGATGAAGCTGGTTTTCTCCTGATCAAGGAGCCACATCAGAATTTGGTGGTAGCCGGCATATGCGTCCAGAAGAGAGTAAATGGCATGGCATGCTGTGGCGTCTACCAATTGGTCTATACTTGGCAAGGGATAGCTGTCTTTGGGGCATGCCTTGTTGAGGTCGGTGAAGTCGACACACATTCGCAGCTTGCCAGACTTCTTCTTGACCAACACCACATTAGCCAGCCATTCAGGGTAGTCTACCTCTCGGATAGTTCCGGTCTTGAGTAGCCTATCAATCTCTTCTGAAATGAACTTCCTCCGATCGGGCGCGTGCCTTCTCAACTTTTGGCGGATCGGAGGGAAGCTTGGGTCCACATTTAACTTGTGGGTGATTATTTTGGGGTCCACGCCAGGGATATCTTCTGGCTTCCAGGCAAAAGTTGCTTGATTGATGGTCAAGACGTGCATGATAGCTTCTTCAGTTGTTCTATCCATGCTTGTCCCCACCTGAACATTTTTACCTTTATCTAGCGACCTGGCCTTTGTGGCCTCTGCTGGGTCCATCCTGGGCCTTTCCGCCTGCTCTTGCTGTTCGAGGCCTGGCTCTACGACCATCGCTTCCCGCTGCTGCTTTATCATGGTGATGTAAGCCTCCCTGGATGCTTTCTGGTCACCTCTCAAGATGGCGACGCCTTCGGCGGTCGGAATCTTCATCACCATGTATCGGATGGAGGTCACAGCTCCGGTCTGGAAAAGCAGTGGTCTGCCAAAAATGGCGTTGTAGGCAAATGTCATGTCAACAACCATGAAAATTACCTTACAAGCATGAGCTATTGCTTCTTGGCCGAGCTCGACAAAAAGCTCTACAGATCCCGCCACGGGGATAGTGGCGTTGCCCAGGCCGATCAGAGGAGTGGCGTTCGGCTTGAGCTCTCCGATCGGGAGTCCCATGGCTCGGTATGCTTGGAGAGTTAGGACGTTGACAGCACTGCCATTGTCCACCAGAATTCTCTTCACATTGAAGTTATTTATCCGAGCTCTTACGACGAGAGCATCCTCATGGGGGAACAGAACGTCTCGCGCGTCTTCACTGGAAATGGTGACTGAGGCCGGCTGCTCCGCCTGGCGGGAGAGATAGACGCCTTTCCCTTTCCCCCTTTTGGGGAGATCTTCTCCATAGGACGACCCTCCGGTGATCACATTTATCACCCCTGCATAGGGCCTGCCCGGATCGGCGTTTCTGGGGTTCCGGCACTCATCGTCGTCTGAGTCAGGATCGTCCCTTCTAGGCTTCGGCTGTCTGCAGGGTTCATCCCCTCTGGCCGGGCCTATGAATCTCCTGAGGGCCCCACGGCGTATCAGCCTTTCAATTTCTTTTTTTAGCGAAGTGCACTCGTCGGTTAAATGACCGACGTCTCTGTGGAATTCGCAATATTTGCTCGGGTCCCTCGCATCCCGACTTCTTCCGGAGAGGTCTCTGGGCCAGTTGACTCTGCGGTGCTTCTCTTTGATCCACATTAACACCGCAGTCGGGGTAGCATTGAGAGGAGTGTATGTCCTCTCTGCCTGGTCGTCTGGACACGGATTCCGGTCTCTTCCCGATCCCCTGGCTTGGCCTGAATTTCTGGAACTTTGAGCTCCATCTTGGCCTTTAGCTGTCCGATCGGAAGCGGAGGCTCTTTGAGTAGAGCGATTGTCCGGATATTGTAAGCGGTCCAGGACGCTGGTCCTTCCTCTGCTTTTGGACCTGAGAGCATCATCCAGCTGGATGTGTTGCCTAGCCCTCTCCATTAGCTCAGCGAAGCTGGACGGGGGTCTTGTTGTAAGCGACTCGAAAAGTGGTCGGTCAGTGGTGCCCCCTTGTAAGGCGGTAGTCGCCATCCCCACACTGACGTTTCTTACTTCAGACATGGTAGCCTGAAACCTGTCGATGTAGTCTCGAAGACTTTCATCGGTTCTTTGGTAAAGATTGCACAGGTCGTTCACCGTTTTGGGCGCGCGTGTTTGCACAATGAACCTCATAGTGAACAGCTCCTTTAACTGTCTGAACGATGTAACGGATCCCATGGGCAGCTCATGGAACCATGTCAATGCATCCCCACCCAAAGTGGTGGGAAAAACCCTACAGGCTATTCTTTCGTCATAAGTATAGACCTGTACCTTGGTCAAGTACTCTGCCAAGTGCGTGGCAGGATCTGTTTTGCCTGTGTACCTTTCCATGACCACATCTCGCCACCTGGGGGGGAGCTCAGCATCGGTGATCTCTCTGCAGAAGGGAGAGGCAGTGTTCCCACAAGTATTTCCTTCGAATGTGCCTCTTTTGGGCGCGAGGACACCAAACTGCTTGAGCTTCTGCATAAACCACTGGTCCTGCTTGTTCGACGGATTCTGTTTGCTCAGGGTCGTGGCGGTAGATTTGCCCTTGTGCTTTCTCGTTTGGCCGCGACTTGGGGTGCACATGTAGGACACATCATCCCTCGTAGACAGAGTAGCAGACCTGTTGCTGTAGGGAGAGGCCCTACTTGTAGACACTATCTGCTTCCCCTTGTCGCTCTTGCCTGGGGTTCTGATTGCACTTTTCCTGGCTCCCTGAACTCGGGATTCATTAATAATAATTCCCTTGTTCCTGTTTCTTCTGAAGTCTTCGCCCATGAGGTAATCCTCTTGGGCTCTTTCAGAAGCGATTGGCATCTTACCCTTCTTGAGGGTTTGGACAATGCTTTTTGTAAAGTCACTGAGAATAGCGCGCATGTCTCTCACAGTGATAGGGGTGTCCTCTGGTTGCCTTATGGCAGCATCATCGAATTCGGGAAGGAGGTTGGCCCTTATGGGGGGCCTGGCGGGCGCTTCCCTCCTTCTCGAGGTGCCTGATATGGCACGGGTGTTGTCATCATGGTCGAGGTCCATGGGGGTCGTATTCTCATTGGATCTTGAGTTTGCCATCTCTCAACGAGAGCACCAAATGATAAATCCAAGAAATGTCTTTATCTGTAGGAGAGAGGTCGCTCCGATCGGATGAGATAACCCTGCAGTAAGAAGAGCCCGGTCGGACCAGGCGTAAGCACTCCGAAGCTTAAGTTAGTAGCTTAGAGAGAATGTGCTTTAGAGAGATAATGATATGGATTTAATACCTGGTACCATTGTTGGCTGGACTACTTATATGAGATAGTTGAGGGGCACTCGAGTGCCTGGGGAGTGATTACTGGCTGTCAGGGTAGGTATTCGGCGACATGACATGGAGCAGGTGATAGGCATGGGTACTGCCTAGTGTCAGGCGGCTGATAGGACTGGCGGTCACATCGGCCGATCGGGCGTGTGTATCGCCTAGGAGCTCGTGTCTGATACCTTTTGCTGATGGGCTTTAGGCCCTGCCAGTTAAGTGGACCGGTTGAATGGGCCTTAAGGCAAATGATATTTGCTGTGTTATCAATTCCTATAATTAATAATTATTTAGGAACTTAGCGGAATATTCATCATTAATCAAGGAATTGGTATAAATACAATTTATAAAATTTATAGTGTAGATGTAAATAATTATTTTTTCAACAAATTAGTAAGGGCGTGTGTGTAAAATGGTAAAATTTGCTGAAGGAGTAATTATTGACGTCAACTGCAAGTCTATCAAAGGTTCATTTGTGAACCAAAGATGCCAATGGATAAGGATATCTAAAGGGGACTTTTTAGACCTTATATTATTTTCTTTTTTCTAATCAATTAAGATTTTAAGATCCAACTGTGAAGGATGGAGACTAATATTAGCTTTGATTTTTCGTTTTGAATAGCCAATTATGGAGAAAAACCATTTCCTTTTGCTTGGAAAATTATATGTAGCTTTGATTTTTCTAAACTTACATCTCCATCAATTGATATTCTTGTCTTAAAAATGAAATTAAAGTACTAATATTTATTTTTGTTAAACAAAATTTATATTATTATTAATCTTATCTTCATGTTTAATTTGTAGGTGGTGATAATTTTAAAGATTATCTAATTTTAACATTAAAGATAAGACATTACTATTTTTTTTTTAACAAAATAGCTTGAGTTTAAGTTGATTAGCAGTGGAATATATACAACCAAATTTGGAAAATTAAAAAAGAAATTAATTCACAAGCAAATAACAAAATTTATAAATTATGATTAATCTGAAGAATTGATTTTATCGCATAAATTGCTCGAGTTCAAATTGATGATTTTTTTAGGACTAACATCACAATTAAATTATAAAAAATGGTTAAATGATTTATAGAAACATATAATTAAATATGATTCATTAGCTTATATTATCTAAGGAATATAAGCATACATTGTATATGTATAGGAATTGTTTGTGGATACAAAAATTATATATCTACAATTAATCAATAAGTTATGGAGACTTGAAATATTTTAATAAATTTGATCGCCATAAATATTTTTCAATGTTCAACTTTGAGTTAAATGTAGGTTTCGACATGAATTTTTATCATTTAGGAGCTGCATAAATCAACTCAGATCTTATTAGTGGGGAGTTATTAACAATGTAAGGAAAACAACGATCCTATGTGATATGAAATAATTCAATAATTTTTTTTTAAATATATATATAGTATTTTTTATTTATTTAGTTTGACTGTTTAAATTAAATTAAAAGATTGAAAGAGAAGTGTTGAGAATAAGAAGGAGTAGCGTTGATGAGCACTACAGGCAAATTGACCCAAGAATTGTACTATATATAAGATCGTCCAGGTTGATAGAAATTGCACGAATTAGAGTGATAAATATCGATTAGAGTTTAATTATATCATTCATTGAAAGGTGGACATTTTTTTCCTACATTATACGTACATATATCACAATTTATGCACCAATTTACTATTTTTGTCATGAACATAACATCCTAAAGAAACAATTAACATAATATATAAATTCCTCAAAAATTTGGAACACTCAATTCAAAATTAAAATTTAAACTAATACTATTTATTAAATTTTATCTTTTTATGCAACGATTTTTTCTTCTACAACATAACATTATATATTTTTTTAAAAATACAAATATCTTACACTAATTATTTCATAAATCATTTAAAAATTAATTTTAATATACTCATAAATTCATGCAATTCAAATTCTAAATTATCAATTTCAGAAACAAATCATGCGAACATGATTTTTTTAACTTAATTAACACACGGAAAAAATTTAATAATTAATTTTTCTTTTATTTTTTTTCAGCGAATAATCTTTTCATACCAATTAAATAGGCTTTATATAATATAGATAAATTAACCAATAAATTAGATCCATCATCATGAACATTAATCATCTAGACATATAAATTAAGTTATTTTTCTAAAATTAAAAAAATAAACATAATTTACCTTTATCTTTGTTGTAATTAGATATACTTTAAAATTATCACCACCTACAATTAAAATATAAAAATAATGTTAATAATAATATGATTTTTTCTTAACAAAACAAAATTATGCTATACAATACTCAAAACAAATTATTATTATTTTTTTTTTATAAGATTGCCGGATGGTGTAAATGTTAAATGAAATTACCAGTAAATTGGAAATGAAAGAAAGAGTTTGTAAATGAGAGAAAGAGTTTGAAAGTGATGAGAATGAGAATGAGAGAATGAGTTTGAAAATACAAAATGAGAAAATGAAAGAATAAGTTTGAAAATAAAAGATAGAGAATGAAAGAATGATTTTGAAAATTAAAAAAAAAAATCTGAAACTTTTCAAATTACTGTCCGAAATCGGCACAAGGGAGTGCTGGTTTCTATCAAATTTCTAACAAAAATCGGCACCCTTTTGTGCCGATTTCTGGTAGGCAAGCCGGTCAACCTGGTGGGCCCCACTCTGACACAAACCGGCACATTCATGTGTCGATTTTTGACATCCCAATTTAGCATGTGTCAATATATGTGTCATCTAGCATTGATTAAGTATAAATTTTTGTCTTTATTTTCATACCAGAGGTTTTATTAGAAATTTGAAACCTGACAATATCCCCAATCATCGAGCATATATATATATATATATATATATATGAATGAGTGTGTTTATCAAGTAACCGATTAAATATTAGACTAGACGTATATAGTATGTAAATAACGAATAAATAATATATGCAAAACATACATAGTTAATTAGTGCTATGCAAACGGTCGGTTCGATTTGGTTTTGAACTGAATTGAACAGATAAAAACCAAAATTTTCAAAGTAAAAGAACTGAATTATTTAGAATCAAAACCAAATAGATAGAATTAATTTCGATGATTCGGTCCAATCGGTTTACTATTTTATATATATATATATATATATATATATATATATATATATATATATATATATATATATATATATATATATAAATAAAAACAAAAATTCCCTAATTCCCTCAATTCTCTCTCTCTTTCATGTTTTCCCCCCAAAATCCATAATTCCTAAATCCATTTTGCCCCAGCGCTGCCGCATTTTGCCACTGGAACTATCAATCAGGCCAAGAACTTCATCATGCAAATTCAAAGCATGCAAGGTAGATTCATCAATGGACCTCGCAGGTAGGATATTATTATGTTCAAGGAAAATATACCTCTGTTGATGTTGTTCATCAGGAAAGGATAAGTCGCTTTCAAGCTCATAGGTGTAAGGGGAAATTGGCTCTTCCCCTTTCTCATTCTGGCTCGTTTATGGAGCCTAGGTGGTGATGGATCATCAGAGGCTTGTTTGTTCTAGCACTAGAGGTATGGAAGTGGAAATTTCCTCTTCATCATCACTGCTCTCATCTCTCAAGTCTATTTGCCTGGATTTATAAGTCAAAGGGCCTTTTTTCTTCTTTATTTCTAGTCTGATGATGGGTTGTTTAGCTTTTAGGGTCGCCGTTTGCTATCGTCGGAGTGAATGACCGCCTTAGGTGGTGGTAGGTGGACCTGTGACAGGTGGATCTACTGGATCGACATCGACTAGTGCAGCGGTGGCTGCGTTGGCCTCGGTTGGTGCAATGGCCTTGGTTGGTGCGACAATCTTTTCGTTGTGAATGCCGACCAGCATTACGGGTGGCGAGACATCATCTTTTTTTGCATAAGTGGCAATCGAGGCGGATCTTGCTGTGTCGGGTGCGTCTGAGGCAGCTTGTGCTTCTATTGCAGCATCGTCACTGGTGGCTTGCGCTGCTGTTGCGGCATCGACGTTGTCGGCTGTGGTAGATCTTCCTCGCCGTGGTCAGTGGGGCACTTTGGACTTTAGGCGGTTCATGGTGGTTGGTGATCACCGGTGTGAGGGACGTGAAGGGTCTGATAAAGGCCACGGGGCAGAGGTGGGAAATGGGTAAATATGTTTTTAGGTAAAGTAGTAATGTGAAACTCCACTTAAAGGCATTCGCAACATAAGATACAATTTTACTGATTTTGAATAAAAAAAATAACTTTAAAATTATGTAATGGACCGATTATGATAGTCGGACAAATGCTATCGATCAATCTTTTCATAATAATAAGTTAATCAAGTAAAACTGTAACTAATTTTTGACCAATAGACAACCTTTACAAGCGAAATAATTCAATTTATTGACAGTTTTAGGAAATAGAAAAACTTAACCTAAGCTAACCAACCTACAAGTGATATTGATTCAAACCAAATCATTTATTTACTTAATATAACAACCATTCTCAATATTATTATAATAATTACCACTTATTATTGAATCTACCAAATAATTACGGATTTGATATTTTCATGTTATTTAATTTTTAATGAACATTGGCTCCTCATTGATCACAAAACAAATAACACAATTAGTTGAATTTTTCCCTTGAAAGAACCGAGGAAGAAGATGATGATCCAACTCACCTTTTTTCTTTTTACAAATTAAAACTCCTAAAATTAAGAAAAGTAGTTTAATCATACCCAAAAAAGGAAAATAAAATATTTAATAATATCCAAATTTCCTAAAACTACTGCCTTCTAATCCCTAAATTATAGGCTAATTATCCCTCAAATTCGGTTGGAGCATTGCTGGCCTCTAGGTCAAACTCGTGTGCGAAAAAAGAGTTCTTCAGTAACTCTGCAGTCTCGACTTTCTCTTAACCTTGGGCAAGGATAAGAAACAATTTGCATCAGCCCTGCACTTTCGACGTTCCTCTTAGCCTTAGGCAAGGTTAAGATACAAATTTGCTCAGTTCAATTCCAATCAGCTCCAAATCAGTTCTAAACTTCTTCCTTCTCACCAATTAAAACCTACAATAGTCAAAATCACAAAATAAGTAAAAATTACCCAAATAGGCTAAAAATCAGTATATAAAAGTAAGCAAAAATCAAGTAATAACATGCAATTTTTACATAAAATCAAACAGAATTTCCCCTATATGAGTCTCTATCTCCCTATTAAATAATCATAAATTACACTTCTATAAAGTTATTCACATATCTCAACTCCATTATAATCCAATGTGTACTCATTAATTCCCATCTCCACAAATCATTATTATAAAGAAAATAAATTCACCAACAGTTGTGAATTTATCCTTCTTAGTTCATACACGTTTCCATAATAATGAAAAATAATATCCTTCTCTTTTTACATACATATATTTACCAAGTCCTTAAATACTCAGGAATGGTCATCATATATATCAACAAACAAAATTACAATTTAAACTCTAGTTCAGTATTTCTTTGGTGAGCCATCTAACATTTTCAAATTACAATATTCCCAAAATGACAAAATTAAATTCCAAGCCTAAATATCTATTCCAAAATTAAAGGACTCCTTCAAACTTCTTGGTAGATCACCGGCTAACTTTTCTGTTCAAATACCCTGTGTACCTACGCGCAGAAATAAAATTTCACGCACTAAGCATAATGCTTAGTGGCAACCACTAATTTCACTTTTCCACAATATTTCATACCATAAAGTTTTAATCAAAGTTCAAGAACAATAATTGGCAAATACAAAATCAAACAATATGCATTTCACCTTCATCAATAATTAAACATGCAAGTATGCATGCATGCATGTATGTATGTATGTATGTATGTATGTATGTATATATATATATATATATATATATATATATATATATATTATTTTCCTTACTAAATCAATAAATCATATTAAACTAGTCATTTTTCTATATTAAAAAAAACATTTTAAATAAATAAATAAGAAACCTCATTATGTTGCCCATAGTATCCCGATGGAACATATTGAGAGAATAAATGGGACTGTGGCCCTACAAGCTTAATGGATTGAAGTGGCCTATACCTGTGATTGCACTTCAATCCCTATTTGTAGAACCTACAATACAAATCACCAATAACCAAATACACCACCCAACACACCAATCAAATTTCCATCCTATACTCCGAATAAATATTTATAATCCATCAAACGCACCGAATAAATGTTCAAAATCCATCCAACACTCCGAATAAATGTTCAAAATCCATCCGACACTTCGGATAAATTACATCCCTATGGCCGGCTAATTATATCCTACTCATGCTTCTTATTGTTTACTAAGGGCACTGATATTCTTCAATTATAATTGCCAACTTCATTCTCATACACAAATATAATCATATTTAACTAAATTTCAATTTACACTTTTTGTATTTGATTTTTCATTCATTTTACGGCACCATGTATCCTTCCCTTATCTTTTTTTTTTTCTAAACACAATTATTATAAGTTCATATCATATTTTTGTATTCCATCTTCTATCTATTTTGTGGCATAACATTGCTTTTCTTTACCATTTTAAACCATGTCCATTTTCACACTCTTATTTTCATAGCATCTTTTCTTTCATTAGGCCTTAATTAGGGTTGATTTCACTCACGGTCACTCAACTTATCACTTATCGCACAAAAGTAACCTACTTTTTTTTCTTACTTAAATGTCACTGAACTTTTAATATTTTTGCAAAAAAGTCATGTTGACCGGAATCTGGCGAGAACCCTCGTCGGATTGATGACATGACATGCCATGTCAGAAACTACATGTTGTTTAACAATATCTCCAACAAATGCTACATCTAAATCAATTTCACTCACCGTCACTAAACTTATAATTTATCGCGCAAAAGTAACCAATTTTCTTTTTTTCCAACTTAAATGTTATTGAACTTCTAACATTTTTGCAAAAAAGTCATATATTTACTATTCGTTGCCACGTGTCATATGCCATGTCATCAATCCGGGTTCTCGCCGGATTCCGGTCAACATGACTTTTTTGCAAAAATGTTAGAAGTTCAGTGACATTTAAGTAAGGAAAAAAAAAGTCGGTTACTTTTGTGCGAAGAGTGATAAGTTGAGTAACCATGAGTGAAATTGACTCACCTTAATTAAAAAATCCATTTGAATCAAACAATCAGCATATTCGAGAAGGCCATATTCCATAACTGTATGTCAATACAAGTAAGAAGCTTGACTTTAAAACTAAATTCTCTTCTTATTTATATTCTATTCATTTTTATTTTATTTTATTCATTTATAATCGTGCTTAACATTTCCACTTCGCATCTATATATATATATATATATATATATATATATATATATATATATATATATTAGATAAATTAAATTCAAGATTTTCTGGGGTAAAGTATTCATTTCAATACACACTTCTTATTCCAATAACTTTACTACCATACTAACTTGAACATTAGTTTCAACAAATTGAGTTCAATTCAACTGGACATCAACAATTCAATTCACTAATTATAGTTTAGTCCATATTTAAACAGGAATTCAAATATGCAGTATTTTTCCTCACAATTATGCAAAATTCCATTGACAATTACTTCAATAAACTAAATCATGTATCAATTCTATCAATTGTAGATTTATTTTAACAAAATTATATCATGCCATAGTGTAGACACCGGGTCCCGAGCTCAACATAAAAATGAAAATTGTGATTTTTCATTATCCTTGATTATTCCCTCCGGAAAAAATGAAAAAAATAATATATGTGATAATATATAAATGTGTATGTGTAAAATTAATTAGTTAATGTTGGTAGTTAATTAATTAGTCAATATTATTGTATTAATTAAAATGCATGTAAAATTAAAGATTAATTAGTTAAAATGTAGAATGTTTAATTAATTAGATAAATTATATATTAAGTAAATTAATTAATGTATGTAATGTTTAATTATATTAAGATGTAATTAATATGTAATGTTTAATTATATTATGTGTTAGTTTAATTAATATGTATGTATGTGTGTTATTAGAATTAAATTAATTAAAGTATAAAATGAAAAAGGAAAAAGGAGGGAATTACGGAGGAAATTATTCTTGTGCCCTTAGCCCTAATTAAGGGTGTATAAAAAGAAAAGAATGAGGAAATTAGAAGGGGAGGTCGGCAGATCAAGAGGGAACCGAAGATCAAAAGAAAGAAAAAAAAAAGAAAGAAAGAAAAAGAAAAGAAAAGAGAAAGAATAGAGAAGAGAGAGCAAGAGCAGAGAGGGTGGCCGGCCATAAGAGCAAGCAAGAGAGAGCATAGAAATAGAAATAGAAAGTGAGAAAAGCAAGCAAAAGAAAGAAAAGAGAGAGTGAAAGAGTGAGTAAGGGAAATAAGAAAAGAAGAAAAGAGGGAGACCAGGGGCCAAACAGGGGCGCCGAAGAGAGAAGAGAAAGGAGAAAGAAAAGGGGGAGGAAGAGTCGCCTCCGCCGGCCAGATCCGGCAACCGATCGCCGCACGCGCCCCGCCGCCGTGGAGAGGAGGTCTGGGCGATTCAGGCGACGCCAACCGTGCTTCCATCGGAGTTCGGAAACCGGCGCGTGAGGGAGAAGAACCCGGACCGTTGCAGCGCGTTTTCCCGGCGATGCCGACTTCTGATCGGCGCGTGGACACCGCCGGCAGGTTCCTCGGGCGCCGATCTTCCTTCCGGTGCCGCCAGTGTCTCCAACGGCCGCTCCGGCGAATCTCCGGCGACCTAAATCCGGTAAGCCTATTTTATATTAATTTATTTTAATATATTATTAATTAATATTAATTAATATTATTATTTATTTATTATTATTATTATTATTAATATTTATTTAATTTCTGAATTATTAATAATATTATTATTATTATTATATTTATTTACTTAATTTCTGTTTATTAATATTATTATTATTATTATTATTATTATTATTATATATTTATTTGATTTTTGTTATTATTGTTATTATTATTATTATTATTTAATTTCTGTTTTTATTATATTTATTTATTTAATTTCTGTTATTATTATTATTATTATCATTATAATATTATTATTATATTTATTCATTATTCTGATTTATTGATTATTATTATCATGGATGTGTTAATTTTATTATTATTATTATGTTAATATTATTATTATTATTATCATTGATATTATTATTATTATTGTCTAATTTGTGTTAATTTTATGTTGATGTTGTTATTTAATTGATTTGTGATTATTTAATTTTATGTTTTATTATTATTATCATTATTGATTATTGTTAGAATTTAGTTATTTATTTACGTATTCATTTATTTATTTATTTAGAAATATGTAAATATTATTGTATGTATTTGTGGTCTGTAATAATAAAATGATTTTCGACCGCTACTAAAAAGAACCACCACACAAATGTTTCCCGCTAAAAGAATGTTTGTTAAATAAAATTGGACCAATGTCCTATTTTTACCCAATAAAATTATCACATAAAAATGGTTTTCCATAATGAATGTATGCGAGGACCAATGTCCTCGTTGTTAATGAATATCCCGTTTTATGCATGTATAGTACATTTATAAATGGGAGTTGTATTCCGCTCCTAGTATTATTGTAAATTTTATTTTACGTTTTAATGCTACTTTATTTTATGCTCTTGAATGAGTAAATTGTGCTTTAACCAAACTTGCATTGTGTGGAGAGAGAGCGAACTAATAAATTCAAAACTCAATTGTAAACTTAAGCAAGGTACGAAAAAATGAGAAGTCCCGAACCCTGCTCTGGTCTTTGGGCTCAAGAGGCTAGAGGTTATCCTCCAAGACACCTCTTGTGTCACGAGACTTAGACGTTAATCCTAGGCCTCATGGCCCAATATGGATAAAATGCGCAAGTCTTAGGCTCTCCGAGGCGAGAGAAACTTTCCCAATGTTCTATTGGGTGGCGACTCCATGAAACCTCTTTGTTGCCCAACATAGACGCACTTGCGATTTATCGCAAGATGTTGACGGACCCACAATTGCCCGATCGCCCTCGAGCGGGCGGTCAGAGGGGCGGCCGCGGGGATCCGGCGCGCGTCACAGTGGCGACTCCGCTGGGGACGTATTTGAGACTTTGATTCGAAAGTACCTTGATTAAAATTTACAATTGAGTTTTAGTTTATAAAATTCGCTTTCTCTCAAAATTGCATTGCATATCATTAGAGCTTTAGAATACGCTAGTTTGGTCCCTCTTTTAGCCCCGGTGTGTTCTCGAAGCACGACCCCATTTTCACTCAATTTGGGGAAGTGTTAAGGATAATCACCAGCCCAAGCCTCGTACTATCGTGGTATATAAAATGGTGACCCGATCGGTCGTTATGCTCGTGATGAGCTAGACCCGTCGGCAGGGATCATGCTTGGGTAGCCTCAAAGTAACACCACCTTTTGACCAAAGCTCATATAATGGCAATAGAAATCTCCCCTAGGTGACATGTACCATAATATCGTGCTTGCTATTTGGGCCGTCATATACTGAACAAAATCAATTGAATCAGATGATTTTCATCAAAGGCTTTCATGCCCCGATGGGTTCATTTTGATTTAATCGAATTGTTTAAATATATAATAGCCAAACATCCATGCGCATGTGCTTTAAATTAAGAGTTGTTAAGCTGCCGGTTTTTCACCGTGCACTATACGCGTTCATTGGGTTCCCTGTTAACCCTTGGATAAAGCCCATCTAGGAAAGATACCGCACGACCTCGTCTGTGGGAGAAATAAGGCCGGAAGGTTCTACCTGCTTGCATGTGGCTGTGAATGCTGCATAACATGCACATACATCACATGTCATTCATGTAAAAAAAAAATCAATCAAAAATAAAAAATATATAAAATATAAAAAAAAAATATAAAAAATACATTTCATATTGTGTATATATCCTTTTGCCTGCATATTATTTTTTTCATACATATACAATCACGTGTATATTTTCATGCATTGCATCGCATAATTACAATTTATTGATTTTTTTTCACTCCATCTGCACAATTCACGATCATACATTGTATATTATCATACACGCATCATACTAACAATTTAAATTTTTAGCCATCATAGATTCTTCCAAGTGGGTTAGAGGTCCTGACGGTCGATTAGTAAGGACAGACTCGCCTTTTGGATTGCTCGAATTAGTGCTCGATTGGGATCCTGAGCTATTCTCGACATCTGGTACCTCATCCTCCATGGCGGACGAAACTGGAAACCTAACCACTCAAGACCTCGCCCGGAGGTTGGATGAATTTGAACGGCGAATGCTAGACATGATGGGCGCTATGGTCGAAAGAATTGCCCATCCCCCGGCTGCACAAGCACCTCCTATTTTGCAGCCGCCTATTGCTCAACAAGTACCAGCAGTCCCTCCTCGGGGGCAGGTTGAACCGCCTGCTGGTGGGGAGGCTCCCTTCGCTGGAGTGGCTGCTCGCCAACCTATTAATGAGAATGAAGCCGCACCCGTTGAGCTAAGAAGGGCAAGGGTTGATAATCCCAAGGAAGACTTTGTGGAAGAAGATGAGATGGAGGAAGTAGTTGCCCACCAAGCTGTGAGGGGTAGAGCACCCAAGGTGGAGGACGAGACTCTGAGAGCAATGAGACAGCAGATTGAGACCGTCACCCGAATGTTGTCAGCTGGAAAAGGGGTCAACCCTGAAGATAGAAACTTGAGGGATGAAGAATTGCTACCCCAGAGGTTTAAAATGCCTGAGCTACCAAAGTTTAATGGTACTTCAGACCCTTCTGCACATATCAAGCAGTACACTTTAGTGATGAAGGGTACAGGACTGAGCAAGAAGCAAAAGGTGGAGTATTTTTGCCTCAGCCTGTCGGGTCTTGCAGTGGATTGGTATCATGGGCTGGATAGGAGGTGTAAAGAAGACTGGGACCTGCTGACCGATGAATTTATGAAACAGTACGATTGCAGTACTAGAATGGAGGTCACCCTAAAAGACCTTGAACTCCTACAGCAAAAGCCCGATGAATCATTCCACGAGTATCTCACAAGGTGGAGGAACAGGGTGATGGAAATGAAACGAAAGCCTGACACAGCTGATCAGATTAGGCTATTTATCAGAAATTCCTGTCCTTACCTGAGGGATCTGCTGAGCTTCAAAGGGCTTAGAGATTGGGAATCATTGAAAGATATTGCTGTAGAAGCTGAGGGGGCCTACCTGGCAAAAAAGGCAAGTCAGAATAGCTTTCCTGGGAGAAACTTTGGAAATCAATCGGGGAACAAATCAGGCGGAGCTGGAAGCAGCAACAATAGAAATGGCAAGGCAGCCGAGGTCTCAGCAACCGGGGTTGGACAGGGTCAGAGGTACTATTCTAACTTAGGTCGCTCTTTATCTTGGGTGCTGGAAAAGCTTATAAAGGAAGGCAAGGTACAACCTCTAGCGCCTAGGCCAGCTTTGAATCAGGGACAACCAGGGCATAGAGGTGACCAGTACTGCTCCTATCATCAACATACTGGGCACTTGACGGACAACTGCCGAACCCTGAGGAACAAGATCCAGGACCTCATTGACACAAAGCAGATAACAGACCCTGAGAAGAGGGGGAAAGAGAAGAAGCTGGGCTACAATGCAGTCCCTCCACCGAACATATGATCGGATCCAGTCCACCAGGGTGGCATTTTTGCAAGAACTACCTGGAGATATTATGTTATATGTCTCTGTATTTTGAGAACTCTTTATAACATTTTGGTTATGTAATATGATGAACAATATTTTGCATATATTATTTCTAATGATTTCATTTTTTATGATCATGATATATTCATTCATTTTGACATTAATCCAATCAATACTACTATATTTAATCTTGGAACTTTGGGAAATCCAAAGAAAATTTTGATAGCATCTGATATAACTCCTGAAGAGAGAGAGAGTCAGAGAGAAAATAAAAATAAGAAAGAAAAAATTAGTTGCAATTAGGAGATTAGATGAAAACTCACTAAGAGCACTAGAACCTTTCTGATTACCCGTCGAAGCAATCTCTGGATAAGACAGAACCTGGAAAATGATTTAGGCACTATTTCTTTGTATAGCTCTCAAAATGACTATTTCCTACCCTTGTTCTGCAATCGCTTGCTAGCCCATTGAGCCTTTATGCAGGTATGCTGAATGCGTACCAATTTTGTTGTTACACACATTAAAACTACCCCCTCGCCTAAAATGATTTTGGCTTCCACTTAGAAGAGTGGCCGCTCTAAAACTGATGGATGTACATTTGAACAATTTTTTGGAATACTAAAAAATTGCCTTGATAAGAGCAAGTTCAAACTTTGGAAAGAGGGTTTAGTCATGCATGAAAGGCATGAGCTCAAAAAAAAAAGAAGAGAAGCGAAAGCAAAAAGAAGAAAAAGAAAACGAAAAGCGAAAAATCCAAAAAGAAAAAATGAATCAAAAGAAGAAAAAGAAAAACAGAAGCAAAGAAAAGAAAAAGAAAAAAGAAGAATAAAAAAGAGAGCTCAAAATGGTGACCAATTGACTAGTTTCAATGATTGCCCTTCTGATCCCAAGGAGCTAGAATGTTATCGAGTCCAAATTCAAGAACACTTTTGAGTCGAGAACGGTTCATCCATCAGTTGAGAAAATATTGCGGTCATCCTTCTCTAGCGACCTGATCTTTCTCTGACAGCCATCTACCCAAGCCTGACATTACAACCAAAGTAAGACCTTCTGATTCTGGGTTCAGTCTTATCCAATTAGCGGAGATGACCTTCTAATAAGGTTTGGTACGTAAGAAGAGGCCTATGGTGTTTCTTGAGCTTCAAGCGAGAAGCCATGAGTGCATTCATGCATTCGAGTTAAGTCTCGTCCCCGACGTTGCTTCTAGTATTTGCATTCAAAAGATTAAATGAGAGTAGAGAGAAAATATTCAATCATGAGAATCAAAAAGAGAGCTGATTAATAACAAGAGTTTGATGCTTTCAAGATCCATCCCGAGATTGGATGAGCTTTTGTATCTTGAGATTAATGCCAAATAATGATCATATATTATGAAATCAAATTGAAATATGTGCATTTATGCAATGGTATCGATGTAACCAGAATAATTCATCTGATGTACAAAAAAAAGAAAAAAAAAAGAAAAAGAAAAAATGGCCGTTAGAGATGAAAACCATAATTGACACTCTAAGCAAAAGTTAGGCCAAAGGACAGGGTGAAAACCTGAAAGCAGGCAGTCTGTCCTAAAAAAAAAAAAGAAGCAAAGAAAAAAAAGAAAGAAATAAAAAAAGAAAAAAAAAGCCGCTGGATTGGGTTGGGTCCATTTCAGGCAAAAAATAAGGCATAGGGTCATGTGAAAATCCGAAAGGACGCATTTTCCGCCAAGAAAAGCTAGTGTGAAAATCCACAAAGGACGCACTACCTTAAAATAATGACTACAGGTTTCAGAGGAGAACCTCATGATCCCCAAAGAGCATGAAATTCAAAGGCAATTCCAGAAGGCACTGATCTTACTGCAAATTGCAATCAAATCGGCTGTCGCCTCCAAATCCACTTAGATGAATTTTTATACTGCATTGCTGCATACGCATGCATCTCACGTGCATACTCACAATTTTTTCTGTATATCTGCCTTTCTAAGTCTTGCAGAAAAAGAGACTCGATGCGGACACCGGCAGAACCCGAGTGACGACATCATTCTATCCATCAATCAAGACAATTAACCCAAGACCTCTCAGGGGGCAGTTATCAGAAACGTGAAGTCCTTTGAGGAGGCAAATCTCGAAGCCCTCTGAAGAGGCCGATTACCCAAGCTCCCTAGGGAGACAAGTCCCATACAACGTCATGCATACAATTTCTTGTGTATATTTTATGCATTTGATTTTGCAGAAAATATTGAATGACTGCTTAGAAGGGCAGTCCAGGAGGATACCCGGTCTGGAAGGACATCCATTTCAGAAGAACAACATCAGCACTTTGTAAGTCTGGAGCAGACTCGGTGCAGCTCAAGAGAGCAACCCCCGCATTTTGTAAGTCTGGAGCAGACTCGGCGCATCATCATCATCAGCACTTTGTAAGTCTGGAGCAGACTCGGTGCAGCTCAAGAGAGCAACCCTCGCACTTTGAATCTTGGTAGCGATTCAGTGCAAACACTTCGAATCTTGGTAGCGATTCAGTGTAGTTCGCACTTTGTAAGTCTGGAGCAGACTCGGTGCAGCTGAAGAGAGCAACCTTCGCACTTTAAATCTTGGTAGCGATTCAGTGCAAACACTTCGAATCTTGGTAGCGATTCAGTGTAGTTCGCACTTTGTAAGTCTGGAGCAGACTCGGTGCAGCTCAAGAGAGCAACCTTCGCACTTTGAATCTTGGTAGCGATTCAGTGCAAACACTTCGAATCTTGGTAGCGATTCAGTGTAATTCGCGCTTTGTAAGTCTGGAGCAGACTCGGCGCATTCACAAAAATCTCAAAGTCCTTTGAGGAGGCAAAAATCCCAAAGTCCTCTGAGGAGGCAAAATCTCAAAGTCCTCTGAGGAGGCAAATTCTCAAAGTCCTCTGAGGAGGCAAATTCTCAAAGTCCTCTGAGGAGGCAAAAATCCCAAAGTCCTCTGAGGAGGCAAAATCTCAAAGTCCTCTGAGGAGGCAAATTCTCCAATTTCTCTGAGGAGGCAAAAATCTCCAAGTCCTTTGAGGAGGCAAAAATCTCAAAGTTCTCTGAGGAGGCAAAATCCTAAAGCCCTCTGAGGAGGCAAATTCTCCAAGTCCTCTGAGTAGACAAAATTCTCAAAGTCCTCTGAGGAGGCAAAATCTCTAAGCCCTTTGAGGAGGCATCTCTTTATCTGACTCCCGGTAAGCCGCAGGTATGGAATCCCCTCTCTCTTCCTCTTTGAATTTTAGCTCACCTAGGTGTCTATGCACTAGCTTCTCCAAAATTGGGGGCAACTGTAGACACCGGGTCCCGAGCTCAACATAAAAATGAAAATTGTGATTTTTCATTATCCTTGATTATTCCCTCCGGAAAAAATGAAAAAAATAATATATGTGATAATATATAAATGTGTATGTGTAAAATTAATTAGTTAATGTTGGTAGTTAATTAATTAGTCAATATTATTGTATTAATTAAAATGCATGTAAAATTAAAGATTAATTAGTTAAAATGTAGAATGTTTAATTAATTAGATAAATTATATATTAAGTAAATTAATTAATGTATGTAATGTTTAATTATATTAAGATGTAATTAATATGTAATGTTTAATTATATTATGTGTTAGTTTAATTAATATGTATGTATGTGTGTTATTAGAATTAAATTAATTAAAGTATAAAATGAAAAAGGAAAAAGGAGGGAATTACGGAGGAAATTATTCTTGTGCCCTTAGCCCTAATTAAGGGTGTATAAAAAGAAAAGAATGAGGAAATTAGAAGGGGAGGTCGGCAGATCAAGAGGGAACCGAAGATCAAAAGAAAGAAAAAAAAAAAGAAAGAAAGAAAAAGAAAAGAAAAGAGAAAGAATAGAGAAGAGAGAGCAAGAGCAGAGAGGGTGGCCGGCCATAAGAGCAAGCAAGAGAGAGCATAGAAATAGAAATAGAAAGTGAGAAAAGCAAGCAAAAGAAAGAAAAGAGAGAGTGAAAGAGTGAGTAAGGGAAATAAGAAAAGAAGAAAAGAGGGAGACCAGGGGCCAAACAGGGGCGCCGAAGAGAGAAGAGAAAGGAGAAAGAAAAGGGGGAGGAAGAGTCGCCTCCGCCGGCCAGATCCGGCAACCGATCGCCGCACGCGCCCCACCGCCGTGGAGAGGAGGTCTGGGCGATTTAGGCGACGCCAACCGTGCTTCCATCGGAGTCCGGAAACCGGCGCGTGAGGGAGAAGAACCCGGACCGTTGCAGCGCATTTTCCCGGCGACGCCGACTTCCGATCGGCGCGTGGACACCGCCGGCAGGTTCCTCGGGCGCCTATCTTCCTTCCGGTGCCGCCAGTGTCTCCAACGGCCGCTCCGGCGAATCTCCGGCGACCTAAATCCGGTAAGCCTATTTTATATTAATTTATTTTAAGATATTATTAATTAATATTAATTAATATTATTATTTATTTATTTATTATTATTATTATTAATATTTATTTAATTTCTGAATTATTAATAATATTATTATTATTATTATTATATTTATTTACTTAATTTCTGTTTATTAATATTATTATTATTATTATTATTATTATATATTTATTTGATTTTTGTTATTATTGTTATTATTATTATTATTATTTAATTTCTGTTTTTATTATATTTATTTATTTAATTTCTGTTATTATTATTATTATTATTATCATTATAATATTATTATTATATTTATTCATTATTCTGATTTATTGATTATTATTATCATGGATGTGTTAATTTTATTATTATTATTATGTTAATATTATTATTATTATTATCATTGATATTATTATTATTATTGTCTAATTTGTGTTAATTTTATGTTGATGTTGTTATTTAATTGATTTGTGATTATTTAATTTTATGTTTTATTATTATTATCATTATTGATTATTGTTAGAATTTAGTTATTTATTTACGTATTCATTTATTTATTTATTTAGAAATATGAAAATATTATTGTATGTATTTGTGGTCTGTAATAATAAAATAATTTTCGACCGCTACTAAAAAGAACCACCACACAAATGTTTCCCGCTAAAAGAATGTTTGTTAAATAAAATTGGACCAATGTCCTATTTTTACCCAATAAAATTATCACATAAAAATGGTTTTCCATAATGAATGCATGCGAGGACCAATGTCCTCGTTGTTAATGAATAACCCGTTTTATGCATGTATAGTACATTTATAAATGGGAGTTGTATTCCGCTCCTATTATTATTGTAAATTTTATTTTACGTTTTAATGCTACTTTATTTTATGCTCTTGAATGAATAAATTGTGCTTTAACCAAACTTGCATTGTGTGGAGAGAGAGCGAACTAATAAATTCAAAACTCAATTGTAAACTTAAGCAAGGTACGAATAAATGAGAAGTCCCGAACCCTGCTCTGGTCTTTGGGCTCAAGAGGCTAGAGGTTATCCTCCAAGACACCTCTTGTGTCACGAGACTTAGACGTTAATCCTAGGCCTCATGGCCCAATATGGATAAAATGTGCAAGTCTTAGGCTCTCCGAGGCGAGAGAAACTTTCCCAATGTTCTATTGGGTGGCGACTCCATGAAACCTCTTTGTTGCCCAACATAGACGCACTTGCGATTTATCGCAAGATGTTGACGGACCCACAATTGCCCGATCGCCCTCGAGCGGGCGGTCAGAGGGGCGGCCGCGGGGATCCGGCGCGCGTCACACATAGGTTTTAAATTTAAACATACAGTAAAACAAATAGGAAAAGTGAGTTTATTAGTGGTTGCAAACCTCAATAGTTAGCAAAATTCAACCTCAATGGCTCCAATTAAAGGGCTTTTTACATAATTATACGAAAAAAATAACAAAAAAGCACTTTTCACAATATTTCAAATATACACTATTTTAAAATCTTAATTTCATTTATACAATTTTTTTTTTTTTTTACAAAAATACCACTTTTGTGTAATATCAAACAAAAAGACCATTTTAACATTCCTATTTCATTTCCTCCTCTCATTTCTCTCACCGTCGTGTATTCTCACTTCCTACCGATTTTCAAATAACCGACAACTCTCCCTCACTTCCGATTTAGAGACCATGGGCAATCTCATTCTTTGTTGATTTGGAGACTAGCAGCTACTCTTCTTCTTTTTCAAATTTGCTCCACAGGATGTTTTCTCTCTATCTGTATATTAAAATCTTTGAAATCTTAGTGTTTTTCACTAATACAAGGAAGCCTCCATGGTTTCCCAGACCATCCGCAATATGCTTACCTCTCCAGGTCTTTGCTCAATTTCTAGATTTTCATCAGTGCTTCTATTTTACTTCATTCTATTATATTTCACTTAATTAGTTGTATGCTTTAGCTAATTGTATATAGTTGATATGTTTTCTGCTAGAAATACAATATTCCTATAATTTATCTGTGTTAGGTGAAGAATTTTCTTGATATAATTCCCTAAAATGATGTGGGTGAGTCTTAGTTTTTAAGATATATAATTGACTTTTGGCTTCACTATGCAACTCAAACATTTTCTAATTAACTGTTAAGAGTTGGTGTAATTTGACAATTATTGTTTTGTTTTTAGTTTATGGGTTGTGAATTATTGAATTATTGGCTTTTGCGTCTATAATTTGGCGAAGTTTTGTTATTTGTCTTCTTAATTGGTTTTTTTCCTTTTTTAAGTTATTTGATAGGGAGTTTTGCTGAGACACAGCATGTAGAAGTCACATTTCCGGAGATAAGCACTACTAATTTAGAGAAGATTTGCCAATATTTTGATTGGCCTCTTCAGTATGCAAAGTTTTGTTCTTTTCCTTCTCTCATTTGTCCATCTTATTTTTTAGGTTATTCGTTTGTGTCATATATTAATCTTCAATTTAATTGTATGTGTGTTTTTTTAAGTTGTGATTCAAATTAAGTTCATTGGAATTTGTATTTTCCTCGCACACAACGATTAGTGTGAAGTATTCATTGGTGTAGGGGGCAAGTTTCTCATGTCATTTGATCAATTTAGAGGGCTTATGCAAATGCCTTCATGTAATATTTATGTTCCGAGTGTTGTAACTTCCTTGAATTTTGGCTTTGAAACATGTGATATGCATATTGTGCTTTGTTAATTAATAAAGAGGAGCAGTAGCAAAAGGGTCTACATTTATATATGATTTGGAAGAATCATATGATGGAATAATCCTAATATACAATAGCCCATAAATTGTTAATGTCGAATCATCAAGAATAAAATAAATGCGAAAGCATACCTAAATCCATATCCATCAAAGATGCGGAGGTTTTATGGCTTTCAGTTGGCACAGAGATCTATATTTTCTTTGAGATGATGGGATACTAGGGAGAAAGAATTAGGGTTAGGGTTCTCTGTGCAACTAGAACCATAACCTATTTATAGAGTGACTTATTTACTAATTTGCCCATCATAAATTAGATTAACTCCTTTAGGTTTCTACACATTTATTAAAATAATATCCATATTTTAATAAGACGACTATTAAGTCCAATTTGACTTTAAATTAACCAGATCACTTTTATTTGGACTAAAACTCTAATAGCTTATAATATACAATATTCACATATTTAATTTGTATAGGTCCATAAATTCCAACAATCTCCTACTTGGACCTTATATATATAAATGTGCGATAACCTCATTAATTGTATATTACTATAATACTTTATGAGCTCAAAAAAGTTATCATAACGAAAATCGTCTATGACAATCTCGTTCATCAATTATATCAACATAGGATCAAAGAGATCTTCATTACATTACTAGACCCAACAATGGTCACATATATTAATATAACCAACAACATGGATCAAATATGGATGTGTAGCATGGAAATGTCATGCAATGTGATCTTTAACATGTTGTGACACGCGCCGGACTCGACCCATTTTCGAAAACCCGCTTTTAGGGCCCGAAAGGGTTTGCGTCTTTTGATTTTGGGCAATCATGAGATATTTTGGACACCTCCTTCCAATAGAACACTGGAAAGATCATCTAATCCCATGAAACCTTTACGCACCTTTGAGATATTTTAGAGTCGCCACCCAATTTACAAGAAATTGGAAAAGTTCGTCTAATATCGGGGGTCTAAACCAGAGAAAGATTCGAAACTTTACTCTTATTAATGTCTTGGTTAATTATAACTAGGTTTTTAATTTTAAATTTCTATCTCTCTTCTCACACGATCATGCATTAAAAAAAATAAAATACAAATCAAGCACGAAAGAAAGCGGCAAAAGAAAGCGGCAAAATAAAGCAAGCTACAAAAAATAACAAAAAGATAAAATTGGGACAAAATACAATCCCCCAAATAAAAAGGTATTAAAATTTGGGACAAAAATACAATCTCCCAAATAAAATCAAGCAAAACATAAATAAATAAATCAAATGAATAAATAAACATTCATAAATCGGGATATTTTTTAGGATAGGAACATTGGTTCCTTCATTTTCACATAAAAAGTTGAAAAGTCATTTTTTTAGTATTTATCAATAAAATTGGGATGAGTGATCCCATTTTGAGAAAGTTAACTCTTCTTTTTTTAAAAGTGAGTTTTTATTAGTTAAAATTAGGATATTGGTCCCATTTTATTAGAAAATATCCCAATTTATTAATATAAAACTTTTTATGTGATTTTTTAATTAACGTGCATAAAAATAAATAAAATTTATTACATATTACATGATGAAAACAAATAAATCCAAAATAATGAAAAATACTAAAAATACTAAAATATGATAAATCCCACCAAAATGATGTCTTCAAGTCTCCATGGGCTCTCATTTGCCATTAAAAAATTTCACACATAAAAGTAAGTATTGAAATAAAAAAACACAAATAAAAGTGATGTTAGTAATAAAAATGAATTTAAACATGTAACATATGAAAATGAATTAAAATAAATAAAATAAAATGCATTATGAGTGACAAACTAATTAAATTACATAATAAAATAACTTAACACATAATAACATGCATAAAAACATACATGATAAAAATAATAATAATAATAATAACAACTAATAATAATAATAATAGTAAACAAGAATAACAATAATAATAACAATAGTAGTGATAGTAATAATAAAACAAATAAATAATACTAATAATAATAATAATAATAATAATAATAATAATAATAATAATAAAGAACATGAACAATCAAGTAAGCAAAAATAAAATAAAATAAACAAAACATATCAAAATATATTAAATCTATGAACAAAATTACACCAAAAATAAAAACAATAATAGATCTAAAAATTTACATGATTGCTAATTAATCATAAACAAATAAAATAATAATAAAAAAATAAAATCAAACCCAGAATATTTACCCTCAGATTTTGATTTGATAAGTGAAGGTAGATGATTAATTTCCTTCTTTTGATTTTGCAAAAAATAAGATTAGAAAAATAAAATATAGAATTTTTTTTTTATCTCAAGAACAAAAAATTAATTTCTTTGTTTCAAGTAAAAATTGATAAAAAAAAAAGAAGAAAAAAAATTTCCAAGAACAAAAACTTGTTCTTTTTGTCTCAAGAGTTAACTTAGAAAATCAAATTAGAATATTTGGAGAATTTGTTCTTGAAGAAGAAGAAAAAGGAAAATTTTCTTAAGAAAAATTCCTCCTTTTTTTCTCTCAAAAAATCCATTTTATACCCTAAAAAAAATCAGATTTAATGAAAAAATTAAATTAATTTAATTCCCATTAAACACAAAAACTGAAGAATTTCAAAGGTTGAGAGAAAAAATGATTTTAAAATTAAATTCTACCACAAAAATGAGAAAAAATGCCATAAATTGGCCAAAAAAAATGCCCAAAAGGGCTGCAGGGGGATATTGGCCGCGGAAGGACGCTCAGGCACGCTGAGAGGGCGAGCGACGCACAGGGCGCGCGCAGGCGACGGGCGTCGCTCATGCGCAGCTACGCCCAGCATGTGAGCGCGCTGTCGAGGCACGCTGGGCGCTGCCGCGTGGGCGGGCGCGCTGCCGAGGCACGCTGGGTGCTACCGCGGGTGCGCTAGTGCACGGTGACACCCGAATTTTTTTTTAAAATAATTATGACAAAAATACTATCCTTTCAAAACACCCCTTTTTATTTTAAAATATTTAAAATAATTTTTAAAATATTTTTATTTATTATTATTTTTTCAAAAGCAAACTTGACAAGGAAACTATCACTTCTAACTTTCTTTTTTTTTTGCCTATAAATAGGCATCTGATTTCATCACTGGATAACTCTGATTTGGGCTGACTCGGGATCCTGTGTCTACACATGTCTATTTCCAACTGGTCCAACTTTATTCCTTAATGAGATCAAACAAAGTAGAGAGTGAAAATTGTATAAAATCTTTAACTGAATGATAAACTTTATTTATCCACAAAATATCCATATGACATGTTAACCAAAATAAATTTAAGCATCTGTAAGTACAAACTCTCACTAAATTGATATATCATCTAATAATGTAACACACATATGAGCAGTGTGCTCATGAAAGATCTTGGGTATTAATCCCTTAGTAAGCAGATCTGCAATCATGGAGTTTGTGCCAATATGCTTTATAGATATTAGACCACTATGAACTCTTTCTTTAACAGTTAGGAATTTAATGTCTATATGTTTAGACTTCAAAGAGCTCCTATTGTTGTTGGAATACACACTGCTGATTTATTGTCACAAAATAACTTTAATAGTCTTTTAATACTATCCACAATTTGCGGCCCTGTGACAAAATTTTTTAACCATATCCCATGATTTGATGCCTCATGACATGCTACAAATTCAACTTCCATGGTGGAAAAAGCCATGAGTGATTGTTTCGCACTTTTCCATGAAATGGCTCCTCCAGCTAGCAAATAAATGCAGCCTGAAGTGGATCTATGACTGTCTTGGCATCCAGCAAAATCAGAGTTGGAATACCCAATGATCTCTAACTGATTCAATCTCTTATATGTGAGCATATAATCTTTTGTTCTCTGTAGATACTGTATAACCCTTTTGGCTGCTTTCCAATGATCCATGCCTGGTTCACTTAAATATCTGCCTAACATCCCAACAATGTATGCAATATCCGGACGTGTACAAACTTGAGCATACATTAGACTTCCTATAGCTGAAGCATAAGGAATATTTTGCATTTCCTTAGACTCGAGTTCATTCTTTGGGCACTGATTGTGACTAAGCTTATCTCCTTTAGCTACTGGGATATCTCCTGTTTACAATTTTGCATTCCAAATCTTTTGAGAATCTTTTCGATATAGCTCTTTTGTGATAATCCAAGAATGCCCTGAGAGCGATTCCGGTATATCTTGATTCCTAATACAAAAGAGGCGTCACCAAGATCTTTCATCTCAAATTTCTTTGATAGAAATCTCTTAGTTTTGTGCAATATGCCTATATCATTACTGGCAAGCAATATGTCATCAACATATAATACCAGAAAAATACACTTACTCCCATTGAACTTGTGATATATACATTCATCAACAGCATTTATTTGAAAACCAAAAGAAATGACAATTTGATGAAATTTGTGATGCCACTGACAAGAAGCCTGTTTGAGTTCATAAATGGATTTGTTTAATTTGCAAACCATTTGCTTTGAATGTTCTAAAATATAGTTTTATGGTTGTTCCATATAAATCATTTCATCAATGTTGCCATTGAGAAAAGTTGTCTTAATATCCATCTGATGTAACTCAATGTCAAAATGTGCCACAAATGCCATTATTATTCTAAAAGAGTCTTTCGATGAAACTAGAGAGAGTCTCTTTATAATCAATGCCTTCCTTTTGAGTAAAGCCCTTGGCAACAAGGCGAGCCTTATATCTCTCCACATTGCCTTTTGAATCCCTTTTGGTTTTAAATATCCATTCACAACCAATAGGTTTCGTAACTTCAGGCAATGGGACAAGATCCCAAACCTCATTGTCTTTTATTGACTTTATTTCCTCATTCATGGCATTAATCCACTCTTGAGATTTTGAGCTTTCAATGGCCTGATGGAAGTTGATTGGATCATCTTCCATCATTTCATTGTCTACCTCATGCTCTTGGAGAAATACAATGTAATCATCTGAAATTGCACTTCTCCTTTTTGTAGTAGATCTTCTTAATGGCATTTGTTTTTAAGGATGTTGAGCTTGTTCTTCAGGAATAATCTGTTGAACAAGATCCAAGAGATTTTTGACATTGTCTTGTGGTTCTGGTGTTGCTTCTTGAACCGTATCAGGAAGAAAGTTTTGATCCTGATTATGGCCAATTATAACTGTAGGAAGAGAAATAAATTCCTCTTCAAAGACAAAGTCTCTAACCTTATCTCTCCCCCCAAATTCAACATCCTCAAAGAACTTGGCATTTCCCATCTCAAAAAATGATCTTTTTGTGGGATCATAAAATTTGTAGCCCTGAGACCGTTCAGAGTATCCAACAAAATAGCTACTAACCGTTCTTGAGTCCAATTTTGTTTCATTTAGCTTGTAAGGCCTTGCCTCAGCTGGACAATCCCAAATGTGTAAATGTTTTAAGCTAGGTTTCTTACCCGTCCATAGTTCATAAGGGGTTTTGGTCACTGCTTTAGTTGGAACTCTATTAATGATATAAGCTGCAGTCTTTAATTAATGCCTCTCCCCAGAGTGAATCTGGCAAAGTAGTATGGCTGATCATACTCCTTACCATATCCTTCAACGTCCTGTTTCGTCTTTCAGCTACACCATTCATGTTGGGACTTCCTGGCATGGTGTACTGTGGGGCGATTCCACATTGCTCTAGGAATTTGGCAAATTGCCCTGAACGTTGTTCACCTGATCCGTCATATCTACCATAATATTCACCACCACGGTCAGATCTAACAGTTTTAATCCTTTTATTTAGTTGATTTTCAACTTCAGTTTTAAATGATTTGAGCACATCCAAGGCTTGAGACTTCTCATGAATGAGATAAAGGTACCCATAATATGAATAATCGTCTATGAACTTAATAAAGTATCGTTGACCATTCCAAGAAGCAGTAGGGAATGGTCCACAAATGTCTGTATGTAGTAGTTCTAAGACCTCTGTAGATCTGTTGGCACCTAATCTCCTTTTGTTTGTTTGTTTTCTTTTAATACACTCAATACAGATTTTAGAATTTGAAAAATCAAGTGAATCAAGAATTTCATTTGACACAAGCTTTTCAATTCTTTGTTTAGAAATATGGCCTAATCTCTTGTGCTAAAGTGATACAGAATTCTCATTAGTTAATTTTCTTTTAGTACCCACATGCATGGTTTCATTATATGAAGCAATTGTATCAAGCAAGTATAGGTTATTATTATTAGATAAAGAACCAGAACCAATGAGTTTGAAACTTTGAAAAAGACTAAACTGACTATCTCCAAAAGAACAAGAATATCCTGATTTGTCCAATACAAAAACAGAAATTAAATTCCGTCTAAATGACGGTACAATAAAAGTCTCTTTCAAATCTAAATAAATTTCAGTCTTTAATAATAACCTAAAAGTTCCTATTGCCTTAACTTCAATTTGCTTGCCATTGCTTACATAGATGTACCTTTTATCATCACTCAGCTTTCGGCAGCTCAGTCAACCCTGCATGGATACGCTTATATGAGTAGTGGCACTTGAATCTATCCACCAAGTGTATCTAGGTACTGAGATTAAATTAATCTCAGAACAAACAAAAGGATAAAACGTACCTTTCTTTGCACGCCAAACATGATATTTGGTACAATCTTTCTTCTTATGAGAAGTTTCTTTACAAAAGAAGCAACCAGATTGTTGAATTTTAACTTTATTTTCTTTACGTTGCTTCTTTTGTCCTGCAACTTCTGTATCCTTCTTCCTTTTCTTATTGTAACCCTTGGAAGATAATGCCAAATGAGCACTTTCTGCTTTTCCAAGCTTTATGTTGTCGTCCTCATTCACCAGATGAGAAATGAGCTCATTGAGAGTCCATTTTCCCCTTTGAGTATTATAACTCACCTAAACCTGACTAAATTGTGAAGGAAGAGAGATAAAAACTAAATACACCAATAAATCCTCAGAAATTTCTAATTTTAGTGCCTTTAGCCTGGATGCAATATGCTCCATTGCCAAAATGTATTCCCTTATGCTCCCATTGCCCTTATACCTCATGAAAACAAGTTTGTTTGTCAAACTACTTGCTTTCGCCTTTTCGCTTTTAGCAAAGCGACTTTCAAGGGCTTCAAGGAACGATTTGACATTTTGATTTTCGAACGCGGTGTCCCTGAATGTATCTGCAATTGCACGTCTCATGATCAGTAGAGTTAAGCGATTTGAGCACTCCCACTTGTCAAAATTCCTCTTTTGTTCTGAGAAACTTTCAGCTGTAAGAGGAATAGGAGGCTCAGCCCGAAACGCATAGTCTAGATCCATACAGCCCAGAATGATAGTAATGTTCTCCTTCCATTTCTTAAAATTTGTGCCATTCAGCATAGGTAGTGAGTTAATATTTATAGATATTGAACCAGTAGAGGTATTTTCTGAATTCAGAGAACAACACAAAACATATAAGCTCACAATCAATACTTTAAATTTTACAAAATAATAGATTCAAAATAATGGCGAATCCCATTACAAGACGCCTAGCACAACGTTGAAATTTAGTATTTGGACAGAAAAATCAATTTGTAAGTGGTAATCTTGGTGTAGTAATCAAGTATTGATAATAAATTCCTGTCAAATATCAAGCTTTTCTTTGAACCGATTCAACATTCACATGGAAATCCAAATAATTATCACATATTTATTAACACAAATATGTTCTAATTTCGGCCAGACAATAATAACATTCCTTTGGGCCGATTATTATCCGCATAAAATTTTGAACATATATATATATATTCCTTCCTAATATTTTGATTTAATTAATCTACACAATAGAGGTTACTTTGGCAACATATTGCTTCAATTAAATACATTAAAATATCAGTAATTAAATCTTAGGCCTATTTTGAATCTAAACTTTAATTATACAAATGAATATAAAATATGAATCAAAATCACAATTAATCAATATTCTACTAAAATTTAAACTCAATTTGTGAAATTATCACAAACACCATATATTAATCAATATTTATCGACAATAAACAATATTGAAACGCATAATATCAATTGGAAAACAAAATTCCAAAATACTGTCTCCAACGGAAACAAAGCAATAATAATTGTTATTATAATTGTCAATAAAATATTATTATCATTATTTCTAGTGAGAACAGAACCCAATTAAGCAGCCATGTCAAAACCAAAAAATAACAAAATCCATTAATGGCCAATTCCGCAACCAGCCAAGGACAACAAAAAAAATGATATTAACAATATCAATTACAAACAATAAAGGCAAAATCAAAATTCATGGCCACCGCACACAAAGACAAAATCATGAAATCCAAAAGTAAGCAAACTGGCCAAACCCAAATACTAGAGAAAATAAAAATAGCAAATGACGGCAACAGTAAATCATGCCCAAACCATAAAAGTGCACAGCATCGCATAAAACAAAAATTATTGCAATTCAACTGTGCCGCAAGATTAAACAAACTGAAGAACAATTCAATTGCGCGGAAGAACAATTCAATTGAATATCAAAAAACAAAGCAAAAATAAAGATTTGTGCCGATAAACCATCAAAGGCACATATGCAACCGAAATAAAAATTAATATTGAACAAAATCCTTAATCAATTTAAAAGAATCAGAACCCTAAAAATCAATTCTCAATTATTCAACATGAATTAAACTCTGATACCAATTGATGGAATAATCCTAATATACAATAGCCCATAAATCGTTAATGTCGAATTATATATCAAGAATAAAATAGATGCGGAAGTATAACTGAATCCATAACCATCAAAGATGCTAGGGTTTTATGGTTTCTAGTTGGCATAGAGATTTATATTTTCTCTGAAGTAATGAGATACCAGGAAGAAAGAATTAGAGTTAGAATTTTTCGTACAACTAGGACCATAACCTATTTATAGAGTAACTTATTTACTAATTTGCCCATCATAAATTAGATTAAATCTTTTAGATTTTACACATTTATTAAAATAACTTTCATATTTTAATAAGACGACTATTAAGTTCAATTTGAGACTTTAAATTAACCAGATCACTTTTATTTCGAATAAAACTCTAATAGCTTATAATATACAATATTCACATATTTAATTTGTATAGGTCCATAAATTCCAACATCATATGCATATAACATGTTTGTGAATATTTTTTTTTTTAAAGCAATGTCCCACAAATGAGAAATTCGAAGGATTTTTTATGCCTGTTTGCCGTGGTTTCTTCTTGGAGTTACTTTTGAGCGAATCCAATGCTTCCTTAGAAGCCATTCTTTAGTTTTAATCATATCTACATTCATAAATATATTCTTATGCTTCCTCTGGATTTCATGAATTTATTATGCTTCTTTCGATCCTCAAGTTTGATTCCGTTCTTCTTTTCATATCTGATTCCGTGTCATTAGTTTGTTAAGTAGCTAGATGATCTATGCAAAACCTTTTTGGGATTTTTGCCCTATCTTTTCCTTTACGGGCTAAACGACATTCGGTGTAATATTTTATCCATTAATTGATTTAATTAGCACATTAAAAATTTTTAAAAAATTTATGTTGCACTTAACGTCAATTTCATAGTTTGAATTTAACGTCAATTTCATAGTTTGAATTTGAAAGTTGTTGATTGACTGGCCATATTTTCTCCTTGCCTCAGTTGAGGTCCCTTGCCCGTCCAATTAATTTGGATTGTTTTTCCTTTTCTTGACTTCGACTTCTATTTTTTTCAAAGGGAAACGGTGGCTTCCCATATCATTTAATCCCAAAAAGTTTATTATTACTTACTTTTTTGACTTCATTTTTCTACTTTACTATATTTTTTCTCTTAAATTAGGGGTTTTGGGGTCCACACTTTAATTAATAAATTGATACAAGAAATATAAATCAACAATGGTAGGATTTGAGGAGGCATTAATTTTTTTTCCTTTATGTGTATTATATTGTATGTGTATTTAATGTATATTATGCGTGTACTTCCATAAAACTATGTGTATACTTGTTATATACTCTGTGTATCCCTGACGTGTACTTGCAGTATATTGTGTGTATACTTGACGTTTACTTGCTGTATACTGTGTGTATACTTGACGTGTAGTTGTATACTGTGTGTAGACTTGATATGTACTTCTTGTGTACTATGTGTATATTTTTTATATACTGTCTGTATACTTATTGTATACTAGGTGTATACTTGACATATACCTGCTGTATACTGTATATATACTTATTGTATACTATATGTATACTTGACGTGTACTTCTAGTATACTGTGTGTACTTGTGTGTATTTCCAGTATGCTATGTGTATACTTCCAGTTTATGTTGAAGTTCTGTATATATAATGTGCGTGTATTTGTTGTACATTGTGTGTGTATTCGATGTATATTGTATGTGTTTTTGATGTGTATTGTTCGTATACTTTCAATATAATGTGTGTATTTTTATTGTATATTGTGCATTTACTTGATGTATACTGTGAGTGTACTTCCAGTATGCCGTAAGTGTACTTGATGTATACTGTTTGTACTTTCAGTATATTGTGCGCTTAATTGTTGTTTAATGTGCGTCTACTTGATGTATACTATTTGTGTTATGGCAATAATGCTATTTGCAGCACTGGTTTGTGGGTTTCCTAAGGCCCTAGAAATAGTTTAAGTGCATGCTTAAAAAAGATGGTTGAGAGTATGAAAAGAATAAATTCTGTTAATTTTAAGTTTAATCAAACTAAATTATTTTAGAAGTGAGTTTAAAATTTTAAACAACAAGAAAAAAGTGATTTCTTCTCATTTTTATTGTTTGCCCACAATATAGCCATATTAATTCAAAATTCCAAAAGTAAAAGCTTTGATGAAATCAATATATCTGTAAGGTAACGGTTTCCTGATGTTTATTTTTCACTTTTATCAATGTAGATTTTTTTTTTTTCAAACCATCGCTTTTTTCTTAGCAACTTCTGTGGAACCTTCCGTTTCAAGTAAGCTGGTAGGAAGATTTCAGGAGCCTAGTTTTGTATTAGGAAATGCTCATGGTAGCATGGTTAAAGTGAGTCTCATGGGGATCCATATGTTTAATGTTAGTTTTGCGAGGATTTATATGCAGTTGGTGGCTTGTGGATTGAGTCCACCATGTTCATACTATATCTTGTGATTGGAATAATGTTATGTTCTATTATGTCAATTTTCGTCTAGACTGCATTTTAAGTTTAATTTCATGTCCAGAAGGTATCTATTTTTATTTTAATGCCCTTTTAAAGTTTATTTTGTTTTGTTCATTGTTGATGTATGAAACCAGCTGATTATCATTATCATTGGCAGTGAATCACTGGAAAAGTGCTGCTGCCTTAAGTTTATTTTTCTTATGAACATGTCTTAGTATCAATAGTAACCAATTTGCGAACTTGGAGGAAGCTGAATGTACCAAATTATTGCCTCTACAAGGTTTGCTTCATTTCTGACCAACTGCTATTCTGAGGTTAAACAAGGTAGATATACTGTGTCATCTAAGATAATAAATTTCTGAAAAGTCATTATTTTGACACTTTTCTCTTGAACTATTGTAGACACAGCCCAACCAAGTTCAGTGCAGGATGTTGATCTCAGATCTCAAATTGTGGTATCCTCTTGTATTTCTGGTTTTGTATGTGAATGTGTTTGGTCACTAGAAGTATATGGTGGTAAACTATTGGTGCTGTTTATTGCTTAGATCTTCGGAACCGCTTTTGGAAATTTGCACATTTACCACTTAATTTGCTTGCGCTTTATGGTAGTATTGTTTTGCTAATGCTTGAGATTTCTTGCAGTGGTATATGGAAGATTCCTCCTTCCAAGGTGCGTTAACTTTTCTCTGCCCATGTTCTTAAATCTAGTCGTGGTTGTATGTTTATCTACTTCTTTTGCTTTGTCTTGTTGACTATACATCATATGGTATTCAAAAAGACCATGTTAAAAACTAGCGTTCTTTGTACAGTTATTGAAAATTATTTCTCTTGGAAAAATATACTTCACTGATTCGATAATTTTTCACGGTTGTCCTTTTGTCATTGCCAAAATTGTTGATTAAAGTGGATCAAGTTATTAGTGAAGCTGGAGGTATGATGCTGTGATTGTCTAAACTTGTGTATTATACCTGGAGCTGGTCTCTATCCCATAAAGCACAGCTGTTTCGAAGAAACCTCATCGGTGTATATTCTCTGGTGTCAGAGAATTTTGAGTAATGCCCAAATTACATTGTCTATCACCTATAACTAAGCTCAGCTGCTGCAATACACCAAGCCAATAGGATGTTTGTAGGAAAACGACGTTATAAATAAGGCCACATATGCATAATAATAAATCATGTCATTAAAATTACAAACAAATTCAGAAAAATGGAGTAGAGTTTTTCTCTGAGTCCTGAGAGAATGTTATTGCGACATGTCAATTTTTAGGGTCAATTTCACTCATGGTCACTCAACTTATCACTTATCGCGCAAAAGTAACCGACTTTTTTTTTCTTACTTAAATGTCACTTAACTTTTAACATTATTGCACAAAAGTCATGTTGACCGGAATCCGGCGACGACCCTTGCCGGATTGATAACTTTTTTGCAAAAATGTTAAAAGTTCAGTAACATTTAAGTTGAAAAAAAAAAGTTAATTACTTTTGCGAGATAAATGATAAGTCTAGTGGACCGTGAGTGAAATTAATTTAAATGTAGCATTTGTTGAACTTATCAATCCGGCAAGAGTCGTCGCCGGATTCCGGTCAACATGACTTTTGTGCAATAATGTTAAAAGTTTAGTGACATTTAAGTAATAAAAAAAAAAGTCGGTTACTTTTGCGCGATAAGTGATAAGTTGAGTGAGTATGGGTGAAATCAACCCCAATTTTTACCAGCCAATTTCCCATCAAAATAGGCTATATCACCAGAATTCACAATTTTCACCAGTATTGTGTAGCTTTTGATGTTGAAAAATTAAATGGAAGGTAGTCTTATCATTTTCCATTGAAATGATGCTTAAAGCCTGTTAGGATAAAAATGAATAATTAAATAAAAAGCCTATAATTTTATCTCTTCATGAATTGTTGTTGCTAATCATATTTAACTTATCAAAATTTAACATCAAAATAGCAAATGATCACTACAAGAAAACTGGAAAATAGAGACGGAAATCAGTTTTTCGTCTCTAAATAAAGACGGAAATAGACGGAAATAATTTTCCGTCTCTATTTAGAGACGGAAAAAATTTCGTCTCTATTTTTCGTCTCTATTTATGGCGGGATTGATTCCCTCCAAAATTTGAGACCGAAAATAGAGGCGGAAATTTTTTCCGTCTCTAAATAGAGACGAAAAATATATTTCCGTCTCTAAATAGAGACCGAAACAAATAGAGACGGAAAAATATTTCGGTCTCTAAATTTAGAGACGGAAAGCAATTTCCGTCTCTAAATTTAGAGACGGAATTAGTTAATTTCCGTCTCTAAATTTAGAGACGGAAAATAAATTCCGTCTCTATTTAAGTTTTCGGTCTCTATTTAGAGACGGAGTAATATTTGCGGTCTCTAAATAGAGACCGTAAAAATTATTCCGTCTCTAAAAATAGAGACGGTAATTGATTTCCGTCTCTATTTAGAGACGGTATAATCGTGCGGTCTCTAAATAGAGACGGAAAATCAATTTCCATCTCTATTTTAGGGATATTTTTTCCTGGTCCCTTCTTTTTCTTCTCTCCTTCTTTTCCCTTGGTCCCGATTTCTTTCCCTTGGTCCCTGCTTCCCCCCTTCTCTCCCCTCGCCGGCGGAAGTTGCGCTGCCCTCTCCCCGTCGCCGTCCGACGACTGGCCTACCCCGCCACCGTGCGCTGCCCCTCCTCTCCGCCAGCCCCCTCCCTGCCGTCCTTCTTCTTCCCCCTTCCCTTTCTTCCCCCGTTGCGGCTCCCTCTCTTCCCCGCCACCGATGGCGCTGCCCCCCTCCTTCCCGCCGACGTGCGAGCCCCTCTCCTCCCCCAGCCCACGCCGGCGCCGACGCAGCTCCCCCTCCTCCCCGTCGGCGGCCAGATCTGCATCTAAAGGTAATAGAAAGAAGACAATTTCTTTCTATCATAAGACAATCAAGCCCAACCCACAATCAATTCCATCCAGCAATCACCACTGCATCAGACTTTGGATTCCTCCGGAATTGATACTTCCCATGCCAGAGTAGGTTCTTCTCTTTAATTTGTTTTATGCACATTCTTTAATTTGGTGGATTTTGATGAAAAATTGATGCTTTTGGCTGGATGCGAGGAAGGGATTTTTGACCCAAATTGAGAAATTGACGATTATTGAGAGAGAAACTAGTATTAGTATAAATAGACTTGTGGATTTGGGGAAAACTGCTCTTTTTATAGTAGCCGAAGATGATTCTCTCGTTTCTCACTCTTCGGTTCCGCTTCCAGTGGATTCTTTTGTTGATAGATTGTATGACCTTTCTATGGGCTTTTGTTCTGATTATAGTTCATGCTTTTGTAATATTAATAGAGTTTGATTCTTGCTAATCAGGGTTTTAGACCAAGCAATGGAGCTAATCGATCAGGCCCGCGAGCTTTATATCTTCACTCGGTAAGAAAGTTCTTGTCTTTTAGCTTAATTATGAGATCAAATTAGCTGATGTTATAGAAGATTTTATGATGTTGTGAATTCATTGAGCAGGTTTTGACACATCGATCAGGTTCAGCTGCTATGCTTTCACTTGTTTACGCTGAAATTCTGAAGCTGCTCGGTGAAGGTGAGTTCCCTGTTGATTTTGTTTTCCTTTTGCGTAAATAGTTCTAGAATTTAATTGATAGGGATTTGGTAAAATATAGACTCCACTTGCTTAATTATGGTGAAATCGCTTGGATAAACGTGGTTTCTTTGTGGCATTGTTGGAGATGGAGCAGATTAATTTAAAAATCATAGTTTGCAACAAAACCTTCAAATTGTTGTAAATATCTAGCATTTCAATATCATCTTTTTGTTCTTATTTCTACTCCACTAAACTTTGTATGCCTGATTTTTATTAATGTAGCCATTTGTTATATTCCTAAAAATCCTTAGTACTACTAGATTAAAGATATAAAGATATCTTTTTGAGCTGTTGGATTTTAATACAAGAAAAATGTACAAAACTTAAAGAAATTAATGAGATTTTAAAACGTTTTTCAAATACACAAAATGCCCTTAATAAATCTTTTAACTACTTAGAGGTAAAATATTTATGCATCTAGACTCTTTTTTGATATAAGATAATAATAATGTTTTTCAAATACACATTGGTAAGAAATGCCCTTAATAAAATTTTGAACTAGTTTGAGAATTATTAATGTGCTGCAAACAACATTAATTATGTTTGCAGTGATAGTGTCTAAATCCGAATATTTAAAGATAATTTTCTTTTAGGACTTATAATATTTTTTTTATAAAGTGAAATTTTTTCTCTTATTTTTTAAAAAAAAAAAAATAGAGCGTTGCTAATCACAATACTGATTATTGCTTATAATGAAAGTCTTTATGATTGCTAAATTGAATATTGAGAAAATATGTTAGTGATATATTATAGATAGTGATTAAATATATTTATATAAAGAGAAAAACAATTGTCATGCATATAAAGATTACAAGATGGAAGAAGAGTGTTTATAAATAGTTTTTGTACACTCTTAAATTAAGTAATTAATGAAACTTTTTGGAGGAAAATTACAAATTTCACTATCAATACAAATTTGGGTTTGTAAATCCCGAAATTTAGATGTTTGATGTGAATGTGTAAATTTCTTATTACAATGAGTTTGTTGTGGAGTTGCGATTGGTTGATATTTTACCGAAATGTTAAAATTGCTAATGTTTGACAGGGGGATAGGGACCCGTATAGGGGGAACTCTGTCCGTTTTTTTACAAAATATTTATGATTTTAATTTAGGAAAATGAATCATTATGTAAAACTAATTAGGGATTAAAGCGAAATAGTAGGCTAGAGAATTGAGTTCAAATTAAATACTAACTTCGACCTTATGATTTTTTTTAAGCAGTTTAATATTAATGAGTAATATGGACAGAAGTTGGAGACGGTCGGCGTGCTAATGAGGTTATTGAAGTACGCGGTACGGTCGGCGTACTAATGGACCGTATCAATATGCTGGAGGACTTCATTAGCCGTAGATTACCTGCTGACCCGCAAACACCGTCTGCTGATCGTCCGCATTCTCCTCCATCTTAGTTATTATTTTTAGAATTTTTATCTTTTTTTATTTGTAATCTCACTACACTTTTTATATATTAATACATTCAATAATACAATATTTTCATAATTATTTATTGTTTATTTAATTTTTTCATTATATAAAATTAAGAATAATTTAAATTTAATATTCTTTATTTTTAATATATAAAAAAAATTCAATAAATTAGAGACAAAAATTCATTATATAAAATTAAGGAATATTTAAATTTAATATTATTTAGTTTAATATATTAAAAAAATTCAAAAAAAAATAGAGACGGAGTTGATTTTCCGTCTCTAAAAATAGAGACGTAAAACTTTTTCCGTCTCTATTTTTAGAGACGGAATTGAGTTTCCGTCTCTAAAAATAGAGACGGAATCATTCTTTCCGTCTCTATTTTTAGAGACGGAAACATCCCTTCCGTCTCTAAAAATAGAGACGGAATAAGTTATTCCGTCTCTAAAAATAGAGACGGAACATTTTGGTCTCTAATTTTTAGAGACCGACGAAATAGAGACGGAAAATTTCCGTCTCTATTTCCGTCTCTATTTTCAATTAGAGACGGAATTCCGTCTCTATTTTTCGTCTCTATTTCCCAGATTTCTTGTAGTGGATGATGATATTGATGGATGATCAAATAGTAATTTGCAATGAATCAGTCTGTATGTCTCTATTATAATCTAGGCTAAAAGTACAAAAATGTCTCTAAAATTTGGCAAAATGTGCACTTTTGTTTCTAATGTTTACTTTGGAGAAATGTTGCCCTCGATATTTCAAAATTGGAGCAATTTTATCCTTGATCAAAGATTCTATTAATTTTGACTAATTCTATTTGCTGATGTGGCAGTGTGTAGTCCACTTATATATAATCATTCATTGCCAAATGTCACATTTAATTCTTCCCTTTGCTGACATGACAGTGGGACCTGTGGATCTCACTTTTCTAACAACAGAATATTATTTAACAAAAATATTTAAATGATAAATATGTGCCTTTGTGAAAAATTTAAAAACAAATTCGGACCTTATCCCAATCTTATTTAATGGTAGGGATAAGGTGTGTTTTTGCCCACAAATTATCGGAAATTGGGTGAAAATGCCTTCAAACTTTTTTTTTGTCGGTTTCTACTCCCAAACTCAGTTTTATGATTAGAAAATACTCTCGTGATTTATGAAAAGTCCAGCTGGCAAATGGAATTAGCAGAAGCCAATCACGCTTCGATACATGTTAACTCTATAAGGGATGTTTTGCCCTCAAACTGTGGCAAATGGTGTGAAAATGCACTCAAACTTTGTTTTCTGGTTGGTTTTTACCCTTGAATCAAGTTGACGCGTGTTGACACGCGATTGGTTGTCGTTAACTCTATTTGTCAGCTGGACTTTTCCTCCAAAATGAGAGCATTTTTCATCCATTTAAATGACTTTAGGAGTAAAAACCGACCAAAAAAATTTTGAGGGTTTTTTCACTCTATTTTCGATAGTTTGAGAGTAAAAACACACCTTATCCATCCCTTAATGGTATTATTACAATTGCCAAGAGTAATATATTGATAATTCATTACAAAACTCTTGTATTTCTAGTTTTGTATGTGAATGTGTTTGGTTGCTTAGATCTTCCGAGCCACTTTTGAAATCTCACTTGCCCCGCTCTATAAGGCCGAGGAGGGAGTGGGCCCCACCTCCTTTTGGTTCCATAATGTGGAATACCGATGGCTCATCTTTTGGTAACCCAGGTGACGCAGCGAAAGAATCCCAAAGGGGAATACAATTGTTTATTTCCAATCAAAGTCCCTCAAGCTAGGAAGAGGGAAACAATTTATATGAAAACAAAAATAACGTAAAAACCCAAAATGCCCTTAAAGCCCCCACTAACAGCAACAACGGAAAAAAACAGAGAAATAGAAAACACTATTAAATAAATAACTCAGCCCTGTCAAACAATTCAGCTTAGCTTCTCCGTATCAGACTCACCCACTTGAAAAGAACTCGACCCCGAGTGATGTGGGTAGAAAGGCATATCAGCTGGGTGGAAACGGTAAATATCCGTCACATTAAACGTTTTGGAAATACCCAATGACCCTGGCAGCCCAACCACATATGCATTGTCATTAATCTTCTTCTCAATCGTAAATGGTCCATATTTCTTTGGCTGCAGTTTACTGTAAGACCCTGCTGGAAACCTCTCCTTACAAAGGAACACCATAACTTGATCACCCACATTAAAAACTTCATGGCGTCTATATTTATCAGCAGCATGTTTATACTTCTTGTTAGCAGCTTCTAATTTTCGCTGAACTTCAAAATGGACATCAACAAGCTGCTCAGCTAACTACTTAGCTTTGATGGTACTTGAACCCCCTTTAGGTAAGTTGAGTAAGTCCAACGCATGCTGTGGTGCTTTGGTGTATACAACGGAGAACGGTGTTCTCCCCGTGGCACTATGGACTGCATTGTTATAAGCGAACTTCGCCTGAGATAGTGCAATGTCCCAAAACTTCGGTTTATTTTCGCAGATACTTCGAATCAAGTTGCCCAACGTTTTGTTAACTGCCTCGGTCTGCCCATCGGTTTGTGGATGAGCGGTGCTACTGAAGTTCAAAGATGAATCAAATAGCTTCCATAAAGTATGCCAAAAATGCCCCACAAATTTACTATCACGATCAGAGGTGATGGTTTTAGGAACACCATGGAGACGCACCACTTCCTTAAAGAACAACTATGCTATTGCGATAGCATCTGAAGTCTTCTTGCAAGGGATAAAATGGGCCATTTTGGAGAACCTATCAACCACCACAAATACTGAATCCACACCCCTTTGTGTTCTAGGCAGCCCCAACACAAAATCCATTAAGAGGTCCTCCCAAATGTTCTCGGGAACTGGCAGAGGCATGTACAACCCGCTGTTCTTGGAATGACCCTTGGCTCGCTGGCAGATGAGACACCGTTCAACATACCTTGACACATCTCTCTGTAACTGAGGCTAAAAAAATTGCTCTTGCACTGCAACAATTGTTTTATCTCGCCCCATGTGTGCAGCTAGACCGCCTCCATGCAAATCCTTGATGACTTTCTCCCGTAGTGAGGTTCTAGGTAAGCATAATTGATTATCATGCATTAAGAACCCATCATGAATGTAAAATGACTCACAAGGGATTCTGTTGGAGACCTTCTCCCAAATGTCACCAAAATCAGTATCTTGAGCATAAGTATCTTTGAGTTGATCAAACCCCACAATCTCATTGCTCAGAGTCAGTAGTAGGGAACCCCGCCTACTTAGGGCATCTGCAACTCGATTTTGCACCCCAGATTTATGCCTCAAAATGAAAGGAAACTTTCCCAAAAATTGACTCCACCGGGCATGCATATCACTACTAATCTGCCTCTGACTATATAAATACTTCAGCGCCTCATGATCCTAGTATAACACAAATTCTTTCCCAATCAGATAGTGCTCCCAAGTCTTGAGTGCCCGAATAACCAAATAAAATTCTTTATCATAAGCGCTCCACTTTCTTCTAGAATCACTTAATTTTTCACTGAAGAAAGATACAGGTCGCTTCTCTTGGGACAACATAGCTCCAATACCCACCCCACTTGCATCACAATCAACCTCAAATAGCTTGTTAAAATCGAGAAGTGCCAATACTGGGGCGGTGCACAATCTTTCCTTCAAGATTGCAAAGTTGTTGGCAGCCTCTTCAATCCATGCAAACTTACCTTTCTTCAAACATTCAGTCATAGGAGCAGCAATAGTGCTGAAATTTTTAATAAAACGTCTGTAAAATGTGGCCAAACCATGGAAACTGCGAAGTTCTGAGACATTGGTTAGTATAGGCCAATCCCGAATCGCTTGTATCTTCGCCTCATCCACTAAAATACCATCAGCCGATATGATATAACCGAAGAACAGTAACTTCGTGGTCATGAAGCTACACTTCTTAAGGTTGATATAAAGTTTATTAGCCTGCAAAACTGTTAGGACTTCCCGCAAGTGTGACAAATGTTCCTCTTCAGAACGACTAAAAATCAGAATATCATCAAAGTATACTACTACGAATTTGCCAATAAAAGGCTTTAGTACCTGGTTCATCAAACGCATAAAGGTGTTTGGTGCATTAGAGAGCCCAAAAGGCATCACTAGCCACTCAAATAGCCCTTCTTTAGTTTTAAATGCTGTCTTCCATTCATCCCCAGCTCGGATACGAATCTGGTGGTATCCATTCTTCAAGTCAAGTTTAGAGAACCACTTAGCACCACTTAAATACTCCAGCATGTCATCCATCCTTGGAATAGGAAATTTATACCCAACCGTAATCCGATTAATGGCTCGACTGTCCACACACATTCGCCAACTACCGTCTTTCTTGGGGGTAAGCAATGCAGGGACTACACAAGGGCTCATACTTTCGCGTATATGTCCCTTTTTAATTAACTCTTCCACCTTCTCCTTTAAAATTTCACTTTGCTTCGGATTCATTCGGTAATGAGGTAAATTCGGTAAGCTAGCTCCAGGAATAAATCATCCGGTATTAATTCTTTGAATTCTTGAAGCAATGGCTGAATGGCCTTAGGAAGCTCCTGTACGTGATGTTCTAAATCAGCATGCATGAGTTGTCTAACAATCATAACGTGGACCTGTTTAGTCTCTTTCATCTCAGTCTCAAACTGTTCGGTAATTGTCAAGAAAGAGTATCCCCCCTCCTGCACCTCGGCTTTGTTGGGTACTGGTAGTAGGGTGTATTTAATTCCCCCCTTCTTCAACCTGTACACATTACTCCTCCCCGAATGTTGAGCATCAACATCAAATGCCATGGTCTACCAAACAATAAATGACACACATCCATGTCCACCACATCACAGTACACAACGTCCTAGTATTTACCAATAGAAAAAGGGACATTACAGCGCTCCATCACGTCCACCTTCTCAGCTCCTATTTTAATCCATCCCAGAGTATAGGGGTTAGGATGTTTTTCTACTGGCAAATCCAACTTCTTAATAGTATCTCTCCCAATGATATTCTCACAACTACTACTGTCAATAATAACACCAAAAATTCTATTATTAATTGTGCACCTGGTTCTAAATAGTTGGTGGCATTGGGACTGTTCTGCATGCTTGGGCGTTAACATCATGCACCTAATCACAAAATTCTGGCCTTCTTCTGTAGGTTCCCCATAATTATCTTCTTCTTCTCCATCCGCCTCACAACAAACACCGTCATCTTCCTCTTCCCGCTCCACCAAATTCAAAGCTCCCCGCTAAGGGCAATCGTTAGATCGATGCCCCGATTGACGGCATCTATAATATTTACCTGCAATTGGTGTAGCATATGGACTGTCAGATTTTTGTACTTCTTTGTCTTTACCTTCATTCACCACACGCTTGTCTCCTACCCAGTCGTCAAACCTCCGTTCATTGTTAAAACGTGTATTCCCATTTCGCGGAACAACTTCTTACGATAATTTGGACCTGTCATTGGGTCCTACTGCTTTATAATTATCAAAGGGCCTTTTGTTCCTCTCTTGCTGCATCAATTCAGCTTTCATCGCCATATTCTTGGCCTCAGATAAGGTACGCACCACCTGCACTCCAATTCTATCCCTTAAAGCTAGTCTTAACCCTTCGAGGAATCTGGCAACCTGCTGCCCTTCAGACTCTCGGAGATCATTCCTCTTAGATAATCTCATGAATTCAGCTGTGTACTCATGTACTGCTCTGTTTCCTTGTTGGCACCGCTGATACTGCTGGAACAAAATTTGCTCATAATCAGGTGGCAAAAATTCACTCTTCATCAAATACTTCATTCTATACCACGTTCTAACAGGGCCCTTGCCTTCTCTTTCTCTCCTACTTTGCACTCTCTCCCACCAAGCGGAAGCTCCTTTCTTCAATCTACATGCAACCATTCTAACCCGTTTTTCTGCAGGGACATCCATATAATCAAAGAATCTATCAACCTCCGCAATCCAATCAAGAAACTCTTCAATGTTCAAACTCCCATCAAAATAGGGAATGTCTACTCTCAAACGAAAATCACCCTGGTCTCTCTCCTCATAGGCATCTCACCGTCTCTAACCACCATAAGGTGGGTAGCGACCATATCGTATTGGTTCCATCTCGTCTTCTTCATCCGAGTCCTCCTCATATGGAACCTGCCTACGCATCGGAACTGGTCTATCAACAGGGACACCACGAGCCATGTCCGCTCTTGGCCTTCTATTGTCATTTCGATTCCGCGGTAAGTCCGTACCCAGAACATCTAAACGATCTACAATTTCCTCAAAATGCCTCCCAAAATGCTGGAATCTGAGATCAATTTGTTGCCCCATACGCTGCTCCAAACGTTGCAGCAAATTAGCTTCGCGGTCTGCAGTCTCAGGGACTACATTATGATTAGCACTGCCGTCATTCCCAATCGCCATTAGGCTCTGATACCACCTGACGCAGCGAAAGAGTCCCAAAGGGGAATACAGTTGTTTATTTCCAATCAAAGTCCCTCAAACTAGGAAGAGGGAAACAATTTATATGAAAATAAAAACAACGTAAAAACCCAAAATGCCCTTAAAAACCCCACTAACAACAAAAACGGAAAAAAATAGAGAAATAGAAAACACTATTAAATAAATAACTCAGCCCTGTCAAACAATTCAACTTAGCTTCTCCGCATCACCAGGTCCTGTAGGGATAGGTGGCGTATTAAGGGATGTTGATGGCTTAATTATTTGTCTGTTTTCTTGCAACATCGGGGTTGCAAACTCGGTCACTGCTGAATTATTGGCGGTCCGTAAATCCCTTCAGTTATCCGGAGAGTTTCTCTCCCATCAGAACCTGGATGTTTGGTTTGAATTAGACTCTTCAACTGTAGTGTCATGGCTGAATGGCTCGGTGGAAGATAGGTCCTGGAAGTTAGGCAGTGTGCTTAATGAGATCAGTAATTATATCTCTATAATTAAAGAGGGTTTTTTGTCCATAATTGGAGGGAATGTAATCACCTTGCAGACAATCTGGCAAAAAAAGGTTTGTCTAGGAAGTCTGAGTTAGTTGCTTGGAGAAATTATAAAAAAAAAGAAAAAAAAAAAGAAAAACGGTCACTCTTCCTTAGCAACCTGCATCTCGCTGGACTGTCAGGATAATTTTCCTGCTGATTTTACAGCTTTTGTTCACTTGGCCTAATGGTTTTGAGGAGTTCTGCAGTTGTTTTCTTATGGTTTGATTTTCTTTTTTCGGTTCTAGTTGTTTTACTGCTATGAGCTGCATTGCTTTTTGCTCTTGCTGTGGGCCTTCTCTGTTTCCTAGGGAGGAATTTTGTTCTGTCTAGTTATGTGCTGTTGGTTTCTTTGGATTCTGTAGCCTTCTTACTGTTTCTTGGTTTCTCTATATTAATAATGTATCAACTTCTTATCGAAAAAAAACACTTTTGAAATTTGCACATTTACCACTTAATTTGCTTGCGCTTTATGATAGTATAGTTTTTTTAATGCTTAAGTTTTCTTGTAGAGGTATATGGAAGATTCCTCCTGCCAAGGTGCATTAACTTTTCCCTGCCCATGTTCTTAAATCTAGTCGTGGTTATATGTTTATCCACTTCTTTTGCTTTGTCTTGTTGACTATACATCATATGGTATTCAAAAAGACCATGTTAAAAACTAGCGTTATTTGGATAGTTATTGAAAATTATTTCTCTTGGAAAAATATACTTCAATGATTTGATAATTTTTAACGGTTGTCCTTTTGTCATTGCCAGAATTGTTGATTAAAGTGGAGCAACTTATTAGTGAAGTTGGAAGTATATGATGCTATGATTGTCTAAACTTGTGTATTACATTCCATGTAAAGAATTCAAATACCTGGAGCTGGTCTCTATCCCATATAGAGCACAGCTGTTTCGAAGTAACCTCATCCATGTATCTTCTCTGGTGTTAGGGAATTTTGAGTAATAGCGCCCAAATTACATTGTATATCACCTATAACTAAGCTCAGCTGCTACAATGCACCAAGCCAATAGGATGTTTGACGTGTAGGAAAATGATGTTATAAATAAGGCCACATATGCATAATAATAAATTTTGTAACTCTTCTTCTTCTTCTTCTTCTTCTTTTTAATATATATATAATGCGTTAACATCTCATTTGGCTTGGTGCATCATCCACTCCACCAAAGAGGGATAGAGAGAGAGGGAGAAAGATTCTGTCATTGGCATTTTTGTTGGGTCAATTTCACCCATGGTCACTCAACTTATCACTTATCGCACAAAAGTAACCGACTTTTTTTTTCTATCATAAATGCCACTAAACTTCTAACATTTTTCAAAAAAGTCATGTTGACCGAAATCCAGCGAGAACCCTTGTCGGATTGATGATATGGCATCTGACACGTGGTAATGAATAGTAAATATATGACTTTTTTGCAAAAATATTAGAAGTTCAGTAACATTTAAGTTGGAAAAAAAGAAAATTGGTTACTTTTAAGCGATAAATGATAAGTTTAGTGATCGTGAGTGAAATTGATTTAGATGTAGCATTTGTTGGAAATATTGTTAAACGACATGTAGTTTCTGACATGGCATGGCATGTCATCAATCCGGCGATAGTCCTCACCGGATTCCGGTCAACATGACTTTTTTGCAAAAATATTAAAAGTTCAGTGACATTTAAGTAAGAAAAAAAAAGTTGGTTACTTTTGCGCGATAAGTGATAAGTTGAGTGACCATTAGTGAAATCAACCCCATTTTTGTTGCATATACTTATAGAAACTCGGTTCATATTTTCAGCTACATTTGGATGCTAATCCAGAATATTGCATGTATTCTCAAAATCTTATTTTTCACTCAAACTCGCCCTAATAAGCCTCCCAAAAATTACTCGAAAGGAGAAGAATGATATAAAAAGTATATATGTATTAGCACATGACAGCTTGCTGGTTACAAGCATGACCTTCTTATCTGTTTATTGTCATTCTATCTCAATGTGTAATGGAGGTTATTTTGATCTATGTGGAGGTTAAGCTTCTAAAAGCTTCTTACCTTGCTTTTCTCAATCTCACCTCATATATTCAGCAACATTTTCTAGCATATTCTGTGTCCTACATAGCGCCATAAGATTATAAAATTATCTACATACTTGCATGCTGAGATTCATCATGAGAATGCCTAGTAAGTGTTTAATTTCTTGTTAACGTAAGCAGTTTAATTAGGCGGGAATGTTAGTCGAAATGCCCATTGGCAATCTTGAAAAGAGTTAATTTATTAAGTTGTGCTTACTCGGGGTGTGTAAAGAAGGCATAACTGAAAATTCTCTCTTCAACTAATTCTCTCATTTCTCTTTATTCCTTTTATTACTCCTCTCTGGAACTTCTTCCTCTTCTTGTCACATATCATTCTTCAATTTCTTTTGGTAACCATTAATTTTGTAGAAATTAGTTAGATAAACAATGGCAGGATTGTGGGGTTCTTTTTTAAAATTAGCGAATTTTTTAAAAAATTGGGACTACAGTTAAAATATTTAGGTTTTTGGAATATCGGAAACCGACAATGTGCTGGTTTGTATCAGAGTGGGGCCCATGCTGTCCAGCTGATAGAGTGCCAGAAACTGGCACAAGGGGGTGCTGGTTTCTGGCACCTCTCCTCCTCCAACAGCCGCTGCTGTTGGTGGTGGTGCCCCTTCTGCACGTTCAGGAGGGTCAGCCTCGCCAACTGGGATTAAGAAGGCCAGAGGGAGACCTCCTGGTTCAACCAACAAGAAGCAACATGTTGCTTCTCTATAATTCAATTTGCTTTATAAAATTACGTTTCTCAGCCTGCGTAAGATTATAATCAAACGAAGATTGAGAGCTGTTATTCATCAGAAAACAATTAGGGGATTTACCTAACCTTATATCAAAAACCATGAATTACTTTCTGAAACAATGAATTCACCAGCTCAACCGACTCGGCACAAAGTTAGACCCCCGATTAAACCATATTGACTTTGAAGTCGAATCCAAGTCAAATTGGTTTCTAAAACGTTTTAGAAATAACAAACAGAAAGGAAAAAAATAAAAAATAAAAGAAACTAACATTGAAGAATCGTGTAAAGAATTGACTCACCGGTGTAAAGTTGCACGTATTGATAGTAAGAAGAGAGATATCGGGATTAATTTTATTCATGGTCACTGAACTTATACTCAAATAACACTAATATAATAAAAGAATTTTTGTTATCTTAAAAATCGCTGAACTTAGAACATGTATATAAAAAAATCACCTTAACCGTTTTCTGGCAAAAGAACTACCAAAAAATCCAACTAGCACATACACTCTGCGCCCCATGCATACGTGGCTTGACACGTACCATGCCACGTGAAAAAAATGACATGTAAGTATGTCACATAGCAAACTGCCTTGTCAAAATGTTCATGTGGCATGACATGCTTACATGTGACTTTTTTTCACGTGGCGTGGCACGTGTAAAACCACGTGTGCGGAGGGTAGGCATGATCACGGGGCGGGGATTCCCTATCCCCGGCGGGGACCCAACCCGATCGGGGCAGGGAATCCCCGAATTTTTCCACTCTGGGGACGGAGACAAAAAAGTCCCTGTAGGTGAATTCGGGGAGGGGACGGGGAATGGGGTGTCCACTCCGAACATATATTTTTTAATATATATATATATATATATATATATATATATATATATATAATTTTTAATTTCCTCACTTTCCCATTTCCCTAACCCTAACCCTCACTCGCTGTGTCTCACTGTCTCTTGTTCTCTCTATCTCTCGCTCTCAGGTCTCTCTGTCTCACACTCTCTGTGCCTCAGACGATCTCCCTCAATCGATCTCGCTTTTGATCTCCCTCACTTCATCTCTCTCTCCGTGTCTTTCTCTCCCTCCATCACTTCCATGGCTGATTCTAAAGTTTTCATTTCTGTTGATATGGAGAAGATTTATCTCGGCGGCAAGGTTCCATTTTGCTTGCTTTAGCTGTTTCTACGGCTGTTTATTGATCCTGGAAATCCAAATTTCATCCTAAATCATTTAAAATTGTTTTGTTTTTTTTGCCAATTGTTTCTGTGGCTACTTATTGCCCTTTTTGCCCTTTTTCGAATTTTACCAATTTCTTGTTGTGCTGCTGTTGTTCTTGACATCTTCTTGTCAACAAGATTAGTTGATTTATTAGGAAAGTAGTTTTTTATTTTATTTTTTATGACAATAAGAAGGCAAAGCAACATTAATTAATTTTTAATTATTCTTCTCCTTAATTAGATGTTAATTAATATGCTTCCTGCAACGGTTCATTCCTCAATTTGGTATGTCTAGGTATCCTACTCCAACATTTTATTTGTTAATGGAAATTAAATTACTTTCTTTGACTTGATAATTTCATTTCTGAATTAACAGTTTTAATTTGTGAGCTGCAATATTGCTATTTATACTCATGTCAAAATTTTAATTTGTATTAATATATTTTTAAATTTGTCCTTGCAATTAGGCTTGATTGTGAGAGGTCATCCCCATCGGGGGCGGGGACGCACTACAAAAAAAACCCAAATTAGCGACAGAAACTTTGCAGTCGCTAATTAGCGACTAATTTGCGACTGAATAAATAATTAGTCGTGAAAGGGTAATTTTTTCAATTTTAGCGACGGAATAGCAACGGAAAAAGATCCGTCGCTAAATTTTGGCGGTAATTTATGGCGCTTTATTTTTTGCGACTAATTTAGCGACTAAGATATCCGTCGCTAAGTTTTGCGACTAATTTAGCTACTAAAAAATCAGTCGCTAAAATAGCGACGGCTATATCGGTCGCTAAATTTTAAGACCATTTTAACGATTTTATTTGCGACGGATTTAACGACTGAAAATTTTGTCGCTAAATACTATTAAATTAGCGACTACATAGCGACTAAAAGTTCTGTAGCTAAAAAGTTTTCATATTTAAAATAATTTTGGGAATATTTTAGCGACGGAATTATCCGTCGCTATTCCGTCGGTAAAATTGATTATAATTTTCCTAAAAGTATGCATACATACTTATGGTTATGAATTATTTTTAATATTTTTCCTTTACACATGAATTTTAATTTACCTAAAATAAATTTTATTTTTATTTTTAATTTGTCTAAAATAATTTTTTTATTAGATTGATGAATTGAAATTAATATTAAAAAAGAAATTTATTAAAAAATATGTATTGGTAATCTTTTTGGGTTTTGAATTAATAATTTTGACTAAATAATTAAATTAAAATACATAAATTAATATATGTATGTTAGGCATGATTTTTACAAAATTAAAATTAATAAATTAATATACATATGTTAGGCATAAATTAATACATATAAATAAATAAATAGACATAAATAATAATAATAGCTTGGGTCTATAACGAGGAATTAAATAAATGAAACGAAGGAAAAAGAAAAGAGTGGAAGAAGGGGAAGACCAGGGGAATTGGGGGAGAGAGAGAGAGAGAGAGAGAGAGAGAGAGAGAGAGAAAGAGAGCGGCGATCTGCTCAGCCCCCCTCCGGCATCGCCTTTTCGCCGCCGCTCGCCCAGCACCCCCGGCGTCCCCTTCCCTCTCGCCGCGCGCCAGATCTGGCCCCGTGCTCTGCCCCCTCTCACAGCTCGCCAGATCTGCGAAGGCTTCTTCGCGCGCGCCAGATGTGCTCCTTCCTCTGCCGCAAGCCTCTGCTGCCTGTCGCCGCTCCTCCCTCGCCGGTGGCTGCTCCTGTGGACGTCGCTAGCTGCCTCCCTTTCTTCCTCGTCGCATCTGCTTCAAGGGGTACGTGGGTCACACAGCTCAGTTCTCCTTCTATTTTTGATTTTATATGCTTTTCGTTTATTTGATTTTAAGTTGTTCTTTCTTTATATCTGCTTAGAATTTAGAGAGATCTGAATTATTTGTTGGTCCATAAGGTTGCATTTCTGCATTTCTTTTGGAACTTGTGTGGTAATTCAATGAGATAATAGATACTGTCGAGAACATTTCCTCTCTTTGCCATTTGAACATTGAGACGAGAAGCTTTAGCAATTTCATCTTTTTGGTGACTTCCCAAAATAATATCTTGCAAAAAGATCCCTTCGCAAGGAAATGTTTTACTGCAATCAAATTTCATGGCCACTTTTGAATTACTTGTTCCTCTTATGCTTCTGTATATCACATTGCTTACTTGCACTGCTGATTTCTGCCATTTCAATCATATATTTTATTACAATTTTTTTTGGTATTAATAATAATAATAATAATTTTAATTTGACAAGTAGAGAATTAATTATAATTACCTGTTCTGGACATGGATCTTCTTGATCACAATAGTTTTGATCTATAATTATTGGATTGCTAACATTTTTCATTGCAATATTTTGAAATATTATGTTTTTGGCATATCCGGACCCTCCCTGCAAGTAAACTTGGAATTTGGATCTTTTTAATTGAGTTCTCATCATTTCTGCAAAATTGGCTATAAATTTGGATCTTTTTAATTGGTTGCTGCATTTACTTGTGAAGGCTTGAAGTCTCTAAATAGTTATTCATAAGGTTATTATTATTTATGAGCTACTAATTGTTAGTGGTTAATTGATTGTGATAATTCATTGTGCTGGATGCAAACTTATTTATGCAGTTTGATTTCATCACTGTTCTTACCTGATTAATTCTGGTAAATAGAGCTGCAATGTGGCTGATTCTAGTCTTCTTTCCTTTGCACTGGTAATAATTAACAGTTAGCTTGTGGCATACATTTATGCAGTTTGGTGTTTTTTTATCTCAATAAAACAGTACCGTAATGATTGGACCCAGTGATTTTGTTTTTTTTAAGAAAAAAGGAAATGGCTGCAAGCAAGACATGCATGCTAGGATCACATTACTCTGTTAAAACTTAATTAGTGGGATCATAAGCATAATTACTTTGATTACTGAATTATATTTCCCTTTAAACAGTCCCATGGTGCTGCTGTTGCTGCTGGAGCCACAAAGGTTGCTTATGTGCTACCTAGCATGAGAGCTGGTGCTGTGAGGACTAGTGGATCGACATAAGGCGCAGAAATGATGAGAACTCAATTTGTGTCACCCATTTGTTTGAGGATAGTAAAGAACTGAACTTGCTTGAATTATTCCGTACGTTTGGTCCTGTGAGTCGTGTATATGTTGCTATTGATCAGAAAACTGGCATCAGGTCGTGTATATATTGCTATTGATTAGAAAACTGGCATCAGCAGGGGTTTTGGTTTTGTAAACTTTGTAAACAAACCCATTATTTGTACAATTTAATATATTTTTTAATTAATAGTATTTATATATTATTTATAATATTGCATTATTATTATTCATATAGATTATATTTTTTGATGTAATAATAATAATAATAATAATAATAATAATAATAATAATAATAATTTATATTAAAAGTTAATTTTAGCGACGGAATAGCGACGAAATTTTTTGTCGCTAATATTTTTTCAATACTTCAGGCGACTAATTAAAGAATTATTTAGCGACGGAATATTTTATTTTTAGCGACGGAATTTACTGTCGCTATTTTTAGCGACTGTTTTGGTATTTGGTCGCAAATTTTTTGCGACGGCCGTAATTGCGACTGTTAGTCGTTTTGTCGCTATAAGTAAATAGCGACGGAATATATGGAATTAGCGACGGAAATAGCCGTCGCTAATTCCCCTTTTTTTTGTAGTGACGGTGGGGATTTCTCCCCCGTGTCCCTAGCGGGGGCAGGGACGAGGCAGTGGGTGGGGAGCAATTCCCCGCCCCCGCCCCGCTCCGTAATCATCCCTGGCGGAGGGTGCTAAGTGTACACGTTAGCTACACTTTCCAACAGTTTCTTCACTGAAAAATTGTCAAATTGATTTTTCTGTATACATGTTCTAAGTTCAGTGATTTTTAAAAAAACAAAAATTCTTTTATAATATTAGTATTATTTGAGTATAAGTTCAGTGATTATGGATGAAATTAATTCGAGATCTCGTCGACTTTAGGTCTAAAAATGGAGATCCGAGCATTCTGGCTAGAAAGAGAGTCTGGTGTTGTAGGGGGACAACTGAAGACTGCTATTGTTGTTGTAGAAGAAAGCATTCCTAGAAGCAAATGCTATGGCGAAAGTGAAACCATCAGAGCGCTGAACATGTGTGTCTCCACATGGAGTATACACATGGTTCGTGTTTCCCGATTCCACCAGCAAATGCGACACGATCACTGCTAAAAAGATGAGTAACAAAGACATATCGACCATAATTGCTGCCATGGTTATTGTTCTCTCAAATTTTCTTCCTTTTCGACTTCACAAAATAGTGCCTGTTTTTGTCACTCCATCAGCTGGACAGCGTGGACCCCATTCTGGCACAAACCGGCACATGCCTGTGCCGGTTTTCGACGCTCCAAAAATCCAAATATTTTAATTATAATTTTATTTTTCTAATTTTTTTTAAAAAATAGGCTAATTTAAAAAATATAGACCTTAAGAGGGAGAAATGATAAGATTATGATCAAAAGAAGGAAGAGGGAAATGAAGAAAAACATTAGAAAATTATGGCAAATTATCAATTCAGAGATTTGATGTTGTATTGAAAATTCACGGTTTTTAAACTATGAGATAATCATGAAAAATTATACCAAACTTACTTGGAAATTTTTCCAAACAATAAAATTCTTTATACCATTCTATATTAAGCATGGAAAACTATGAAGCAAACAGGGGTTACTCGAACTTCCAGTTCTAGGCTAATAGGCTTCAGGAATTTATAACATTATATAATATTGTCTAAGTCTTGGACATGGAAATTAATTCCCCCTTTTTTTTGTTGAGGTGATGGAAATTTAACTATTAGTAGTATTTATTAATTATATGATAAAATTCTATCAAAAAATGTTAGCTAAGAAATATATATATATATTTTTTATTTCGATCATAAATGCTGCATTTGCATACGCAATTGAATTTCAAATTTCAATTTCAGTTTCTACTTACAATTGTTTGCAAACGCTGCCTATACGTTGCAATCGGTATATGCAACTTTTTTCCTTTTTCTTTTTCCTTTTTTTTATTTTTTTTATTTTTGACATTTACATGTTAAACATCTGCAAAGTCTAAAACAAAACAAGTAGCATGAAAAGAATAATAAATATTTTTTATAAGGACAAAAAAAATGTATAACTTAGCTTTGATGTTGTAGAATATTAGATGCTTGTGGCAATTAGTTAATTCAAAAATGTCCCCACCTACACATAAAAAATGAAAATAATGGTAAGAATAACATTTTTTTTTATATAAAATTAAAATATATATTATAACTGTAAAGGAGAAGTCTAAAGACTAACTATCTCTTGGTTAGTAGATTAGTTATGGGATTACTATCCGTAACAACTTCCCATTATCTCTCTGTTTTGTTGTAACTAGCTCCTATTTTATCTCCTGCACTTTGTCAATTTGTGTATAAATTGTAATGGCAACAGTGAATAATAGATACAAAAATCCAAATATCTCTATATGGTATCAGAGTTTTAAAATACTCCAACGAGTCCCGATCCACTTTCTTCACCATGCCTAACACCACTGCTATCTCAACTATTGTGCAATTAACTGCACCTACTCATCTTCCCATTAAACTTACTCCTACAAATTTTCCTGTTTGGAGAAAGCAGATCCAGTCCACTCTTATTGGCCTTAACCTCTTGGAATATATTGATGGTACTTTACCTACACCATCCCAGTTTCTCGATACTGCAGGAAAAGATATTAATCCAGCTTATACCATATGGTTTAGGCAAGATCAAATTCTTCTAAGTGCAATTCTTGGTAGCTGTACAGAACCCATTCAACCCATAATTTCTTCGGCTGACTCTTCCAAAGAAGCTTGGAAACGACTTGTTCACAGTTATGCAAACTCCTCTTGATCCAGAATCATTTCTCTCAAAACCAAACTTGCTAAAAATCCAAAAGGCACAAAATCAGTTGCTGAATTTCTCAATGAAATGCGGTCCATTGCAGATGAATTGGCTCTCACTCAAAATCCAATAAGTGAAGAAGACCTTATTGTTCATATTCTTTCTCAACTAGGAGATGAGTTCAACACCATTGCTGCTGCCATCAAAGCTCGTGAATCTCCAATTAGTTATTCTGAACTTTTTGACAAGTTAACTGACCATGAGAGAATGCTGAAAGACATTGACTCGGCATCTTCCCCTGTTCTTGCTACAGCTAACGTCACTCAAAAACAAAACCCCAAGGGACAACAACTTCATTCATCATATCAGGGACCCACCAATCACTCATACCCTCGTAGATCTCGTGGAGGCTATAATGGATCCAGTACTCGCTCTTGGCCAAATCAACCCAACAATCGGACCCCCCGATCAAATTTATTCTGTCGTTACTGTGAAATTCCAGGTCATGATACCAGGGACTGCAGGAAACTTGCTAAGTTCTTAAAAGATAACAACATTTATGTCACTACCTCGCCTAACGCTCCTCCTTCTTCCAGTCCAGTAGCTAATGCCACAACCTCTATGAAATCTCCTGGTATGCACCAACCTTGGCTTTTTGACAGTGCTGCTTCTCATCATGCAACTTCAAATGTATCAGCCTTGCATTCCTACTCTGACTATGGAGGTCCAGATGAAATTTTCTTGGGTGATGGTAACAGTCTTCCTATTTCACATATTGGCTGCTCCTCCATTCACACACCTCAACATACACTTTCTCTTTCTAATGTTTTATGTGTTCCCCATTTACACCATAATTTAATTTCCATTGCAAAGTTATGTAAGTCTAACCCTGTTTCTGTTGAATTTTTCTCAACTCATTTCCTTGTGAAGGATCTTCGCACGGGGGCGTCTCTAATGCGGGGGGAGAACATTGATGATGTTTATTGTGCAACTTTGCCATCTCATCCTCAACTTAATGTCACCACCAAAGTCTCCTTGTCTGATTGGCATCACAAACTTGGTCATCCTTCAAATAAAGTTCTTCATACTATTCTTAAAAATTCTGGTTTAATTACAAATTCCTTGTCCACTTCAAATTTTCATTGTAACTCTTGCTCTATCAATAAAAGTCATAAGTTGCCATTTTCGGATAACTCTCTTACTAGTTCTAGACCTCTGGAACTTATTTATACTGATGTTTGGGGACCAACAACCACATCTCTTGATGGTTATTCATATTATATTATTTTTGTTGATCATTTCACCAAATACATATGGCTCTATCCCATGAAAAAGAAATCTGACACCTTTAGTATCTTTCCTCAGTTCAAGCGGCTGGTTGAAAACTATTTTGAAACCAAAATTTGCTCTATTTTTTCTGATAACGGTGGAGAGTATCAAAAACTCATTTCTTTTTTTAATTCATATGGTATTTCTCACTTCACTACTCCTCCATACACGCCTGAGCATAATGGCACTGCTGAGCGCCGTCATAGATATGTTGTTGAAACGGGTCTTTCCTTACTTCACTTTGCCTCCTTGCCAATGCATTTTTGGTCGTATGCCTTCCAAACAGCAGTCTACCTAATCAATCGACTACCTACACCAGTCTTAAATTTTAAAACTCCTGTCGAAATGCTCTTTCATAGATATCCCAATTATACACGTCTCAAAACCTTTGGGTGTCTTTGTTATCCTTGGCTTCGGCCTTATTCCCCATCCAAACTTCACCCACGATCTGCCCTTTGTCTTTTTCTTGGTTACTCTTCCACTCAGTCTGCCTACAAGTGTCTTGATCCAACTACAAATCGATTGTATCTATCCCGTCATGTGAAATTCGTTGAGGATGTTTTCCCAAATAAAGTTCTCAATAAATCTCATGAATTTTCTAACCCTGTTCGAGATGCTTGTCTTGCAGGTTCTACACATGTGGAAGCCCAACCTCAGCCCACCACGATCACCTCTCCAACTCCAATTTCTTTGCCCACCAGTCCTCTTCCTAGCCCTTTGTCTTTTTCCGCCTTGGACCACTCTTCCTCTCCGCCTTCATTACAAACATCTTCTTCCTCTACACTTTCGCCTTCATTACAAAATTTACCTTCACCTCCATCTCGCCCTACACGAATGAGGAAGCTCAACCCCAAATACTACAATGACAAATTTATCAATATCCACTTCCTTCTACACTTGAACCTTCCACTGTTACCCAAGCTATCAAAGACCCCTTATGGCGCAAAGCCATGGATGATGAGTTTAATGCCCTTTTACAAAATGGCACTTGGTAATTAGTTCCTCGATCCACTCATGTTCCTATCGGTTGCAAGTGGGTTTTTCGTATCAAACGGAAGGCTGATGGTTCACTTGATAAATATAAAGCTCGCCTTGTGGCGAAAGGATTTTTGCAGGAACCTGGGCGTGATTACTTTGAAACATTTAGCCCTGTTACCAAACCAGTGACCATCAGAGTTGTTTTTTGCCTTGCTTTATCCCGAAATTGGCCCCTACGTCAACTGGATGTCAATAATGCCTTTCTTCATGGCACACTAACTGAAGATGTTTACATGGAGCAACCTCCAGGTTACATTCATTCACAGTTTTCTCATCACATTTGCAAACTCAAAAAGGCACTTTATGGTCTCAAGCAAGCTCCTCGAGCTTGGTACATTGAGTTACAGAAGTTCTTACTTACTGCTGGTTTTCACAAATCACTTGCTGATGCCTCTCTCTTTATTTACAATAATAATGGCATTGTAGCTTATTTTTTGGTATATGTGGATGACATTGTTCTTACTGGCAACAATTCAACATTTTTGGATTCTTTTGTTCAGCAGCTGGCCTCTCATTTTTCCATCAAAGATTTGGGTCCTTTACATCACTTTTTGGGTGTCGAGGTAATCTCCACCTCAACAGGTCTTTTTCTATCCCAACATAGACACATTTCTGATTTACTAGTTCGGTTTAATATGGCTGGTGCAAAAGAAGTTGCCACACCATTGAGCTCCTCCGAGTCGTACACACTTGTTGATGGCTCTCCTCATGTTGATGCAAAGTCTTATCGCAGCTTAGTCGGCTCTCTCCAATATCTGGCTATTACCCGTCCGGATGTCTGTTTTGCTGTTAATAGACTATCTCAGTTCATGCATGCTCCTACACAAATTCATTTGCAAGCTCTCAAACGAGTTCTTCGTTATTTAAAGGGTACAATTCATCATGGCCTATTCCTGAAGCGTGGTTCTCCGTTGACTCTTACATCTTTCTCTGATTCTGATTGGGGTGGTGTTAAGGATAATGGTCGCTCTACTACAACATATTTATTATTTTTGGGTTCTAATATCATCTCTTGGCGTTCCGCTCGCCAAAAATCAGTTTCTCGCTCATCCACTGAGGCTGAATACAAAGCCTTAGCCAATGCTACTGCGGAAATTTTATGGGTTCAGAATTTACTTCGTGAATTGGGTGTTTCTGTCCAGCAGTCCCCTACTCTGTTTTGTGACAACACAGGTGCTACCTATTTCTGTGCTAATCCAGTCTACCATTCCCGTATGAAGCATTTGGCTCTCGACTATCACTTTGTTCGCGAACATGTCTCTAGTGGTTCTTTACGTGTACTGCTCATTAGCTCCAAGGATCAACTGGCTTATATGCTCACCAAGTCTCTTAGTCGTAGTCCATTTCTTCATTTTCGTTCCAAGATTGGAGTCTCCAATGGATCCTCCATCTTGCGGGGGCATGTAAAGGAGAAGTCTAAAGACTAACTATCTCTTGGTTAGTAGATTAGTTACGGGATTACTATCTGTAACAACTTCCCATTATCTCTCTATTTTGTTGTAACTAGCTCCTATTTTATCTCCTGCACTTTGTCAATTTGTGTATAAATTGTAATGGCAACAGTGAATAATAGATACAAAAATCCAAATATCTCTATAATAACTTCACATATTAACTTTTCTTGAACTTTAACTTGAGTATAATTTCCACCTACTTTGGTAGTTAGAGCTAAATAGGTTGGATAGTATTATAAAAAAAAAATATTTGCCGGTGTTTAATAGATTTGGCCAGGTAAGAAGATGGAAAGAGAAAGAAAAAGAGAGTAAAGAAAAGAGAGTAAAATTATTTATTTTATTGGGGGAATTTTTATTAAAAATGTAATTTTAAAAATTAATTAGAAAAGTGGTGTGTGTCAGAAAATATTTGTACGAATATAGTTTTTCCTGAAACCGCACCCAGTATTTATGTTTTCAGAAGTAGGATCCATGGATGTGCGAATTTGTCAACTCTGAAAACGCAATCTGATATTGCGCTTTCAGAGTCTGAAAATGCAACTTCAGGTTGCGTTTTCAAAGTCTGACAACACAACGTCACCTGACGTTGCGTTGTCAAACATGTTAATATTCCCATAATGCACCCGTTGAGAATCAAAACCCCGGACGCTTATATAAACTTAGCCTTCATTCATTGTATGTTCTTTGAAAACTTTCATTCAATCATAAAATTTGTGGTTATATCTAGGGGTGAGCATAGACCAGTTAACCGGTCCATGTGTTTCAAAAAAAATCAATTCATTAATATCGATTTTTTGAAATTTTGGTCCATTAATCAGTCCATTACCATTAGTTAACCAGTCTATTAGTTTCGAATTTTTGGACCGGTTAACCAATATTTTTCGGTTAACTACTATAATTATAAAATTTATTCATAAAAAAATCAAATTGTCGAAAATACTTAAAATTTAAAATTAGAAAACAAACATAATTCAACATAATAATTAAATATGATGTTTAAACAACAAATATAAACTAAAAATATTCAAAATCATTATTTTCACATATATTAAACATTTTGTTTTTTTTAAAATTTTAGTTAATATATTAATTTTATAACTTTTCAAATATATTTTGATTTTAATTAATGGAAAATTGATATATTAGGAAATAATAAGAAATACTAAATATGTACATATTGAACAATTAATAAATTAACTAAAATGACTTTAAAAAAACTAAAATGATATTGAAATATTTTAAAGTAAATGAAAATTAAAAGGATATAAATAATTAAATATGAAAATAATGAAATAAAAATTTATAATAAAAATAAAAAAAGAGTGAAATAAAATTAATAAAATAAAGGGGTGTTCATTTATCGGTTTCGGTTCGGTTAATCAATTTATAAGCTAAAAAATAAAAATCAGTCCATTAATATCGGTTTTTGTAAAATACTAACCGTTAACCGTAAAAATCGGTTCGGTTAACCTATTTTTCGGATCAATTTCGGTTCGGTTTCTCGGTTACCCAAGTCCAACGGTTTTTTGCTCACTCCTAGTTATATCAATTTTATTATTTTTGCAGTGTTATTATTGGAAATTGGTAAAATTTATAACTGGTTATTTATAATTTAATGTTTGTAACTATTATTTGTGCTATAATGAATTTTATTAAATTTTTTTGTTTTGTTTATTTAAAAGCAGGAATAATTTGAAAATCAGCGAGTTAATAAAAACAAATTCAAACTGGCTATTGAAGTTATGTATTGTATAAACTTTAATATTTTTATTTATCGTCGGGTACTATAATTAAAATATATTTATCACATAATATAAAAAATAAATAAATAAACCAAATAATTTTCTATACAAAATTAATATCATTTAAGTACAAACTATTATTAATTTTCAAATTTAATATTATAATTATAAAATATTCACTTTCTTTTTACACTTATTTTTTTCACCAATATAAAAAAATTTCATACATGACCTAAAACAATGACTAATATATTACAATATAAGCTAAATGCATGCTTTTTATAAATTAAATCAATAAATAATTAATAAATATAATACATGCAGTCAACAATTAAAGTATATATCATTTATATGTCAACAATTAAATAAATAAATAATATGTCTATATTTCTATAATACTTGAATATTTCATAATTTATTATAATTATATGTCTATTACAATAATATGTAAATAATTTTTAGAATTTTATACTAATAAAATAATTATTATATATTATTTCATTATCACAATTTTTTATATTATTTGATATCATTTTCACATAATAATAAATAAAATAATAAATTTTTTCCACGTCACAAATATCATAATAATATCTTAAAATTTTATAACTTTGTTTCTATAAGTCAACGCATAACATAATATAATTGGTTGATAAATTTTAATTAACACTAACCTAAAATTTTTCATATTATATACATGTATTATTCTAACATTTGATATTATAAAATATTTTACATCAATAAATAATATTAAAAGTGATTATTTGCCTTTTTTTTTTTTCTTCTCCAAAATAACGAACAAAACATACCTGCAAATTATAAAATAATATAATTAAATATTTATAAATTTTATATGAAATTTTTTTAATAAATTTTAAAAAAATTATAATAAATTTTGCCAACCTTTCTTGTTTTTTTTTAATAAACTTAATACTTCACTAATAAACAAGTTTTTGATGTGCAACTTTAGAGGACAGGACAAAAAAAAAACGAAGTTTGAGAGACCAGAATTTGAGAAGAAGTAGAAATTGGTGAGTTTGATGAATATTTCTGATATAAAGAGAAGAAATCTGTTTATATAATAAAAAAAATATTAAAAAATTACAGTTTGGAGTCAAATTGATAGGACGTGACAACAGTGTCACATGAGGAGGGTCAGGGGGACAGAAAAGTTGTCCCGCCTAAAACCGCAACACAGTGTTGCGGTTTTAGGCGGGACAACTTTTTTGTCCCCCTGACCCGACACAATGATAACGCAAAATTTTGTTGCGTTTTGAAAAAAAAAATATTTTTCTAAATAGTTTTTGACAGACACCATTTTTTCAATATTTTTTTTAAAAAACGTTATTAAAAAAAATTTTCCTTATTGTGGTAATTGTATCATTTTGATATTTTTTATATCTTGTAGTTGTGAGAAACAAATTATTAATTATACATTTAATTCTAAATAATATTTTGGGGGTTATAACTTACAAATTGTGAATTATACATTTAATATAAAGTAAATTGCGTTGATGAAAAGAAAAAAAAAATAAAATAATATTTCAAAAAAAAATACCAATCTCTTTTTAGTATTTAGAAAACGCATCTTTTTTTTTTTTTTAATATCTCTCATGTAACGGAAAATGTTGACAATAGATAATAAAGGGAAACAATTCACTAAAATCATATCATTAAAATTACAAACAAATTCAGAAAAAGGAGTAGAATTTTTCTCCGAGTGTTAAGAGAATTATGTTGTGACATGTCAATTTTTACCAGCCAATTTCCCATCAAAATAGGCTGTATCACCATAATTCACTATTTTCACCAGCACTGTGTAGCTTTTGATGTTGAAAAATTAAATGGAAGCTGTAGTCTTATCATTTTCCATTGAAATGATGCGTAAAGCCTGTTAGTATAAAAATGAATGAACAAATAAATAGCCTGAAACCAAAAAAAAAAAAAAATATATAGCCTATAATTTCATCTCTTCATGAAAAATTAAATGAAAACTAAATAAATAAAGGAACCATAATAGGAAGTTGACAACATGAAACAACTAGAGTGTACTTGTGATTTTCATTAACTCTACCAGTGTTAAGTACATCTTGGTGGGATGACCACGATTCCTATACAATAGTAAGGCAATGCCAAAAGTACTAAAGACCTCTACAAGATGAACATGGAAACTATCATAATAAAGGAAGTTGACAATAAGAAACAAGTAGTGTGTACTTGTGATTTATTGAGAAAATTAATTACCTTCAACTATGTTTCAATTTTTTAAGTGGCAGTTCCTCCTCATCCTCCTCTTCTGTTCTGTCATCATTATTGTCTTCGAACACTGGATGAACCCCACAACCTATTATGCCATCACAATCTCCGCGATAAGAGAAATTAAAGTGAACAGTACATGAACCACCAATTCCCACCTCACTCTGTGTATCGCAACTTTCATGCCAAAGCAACAAATGTGTTCGATTAGTTGAACTCATCATACATATGACTCTCGCTGAATCTAAAGCATGGAATTTGTGTCCCAACTCATCCATGAAAATGGCTTCACATCTAAAAGAGAAAAAAGAAGAAAATTTGCCCTTAAAGACAAGGCAGAAACAAAAACTCCTCAGCACCTCCAATTGTTTGTTTGAGAAAGAGAGAGACAAAGAAGATCCACTCTTATTTATATATTTAATCTTTTGTGGCACTTCACTCCCTGGAATATGTAACTTAAACTTCTGGTCCTGTGTCGTGAAAAACCACAAACCGTAAGCTTTATTATAACGAGACATTGTTTTCTTCACAAAATCATGTTACATATTTTACCTTTTAAAGTTGACAAAAAAAATTTTGATTGTCCTATTGCACAGAGACATGTGTCACGATAAGGATCAGGTAAACATTTTGATTCTTTTAAAGAAAACCAATAAAAGATAATAAATTGATCATGTATTTAGTTATCACAATAATATTTCTATAAAAATTTGCAAACCTAGCTAGTAACAATAACAACCACAACAATTCTCATAAATATAAAATAACAAGTAAGAACATTGATACCTGATAATGATATGATGAAATTGCATGGCCAATGATTTGATTGTATTCTTCTTGATTCAAATTGAAACAATTACCGAGTTCTAACTGTCTGAGCTTTTGTTGCTTATGTAATAATTGGGATGAACCAAACACAGACTTCAAAGATGTACAGCCATTTAAATATAGACAATTCAGTAGTGGAAGTTCCGGTAGGTATTGGAGTCTCTTGCACTCTTGTAGATCAAGGATTTTCAAATTAGAGAGTTGTTTGATGGTTTCAGGTATGCTCTCAAAGTCATTGCCAAGAATACGTAATTTTTCCAATGAGACCAGACTGCAAAGACTGTTGGGAAATTCTAACATTCCAACTTCACTTTCATCAGAATATGTCCAGGGTACTTTATTTTTACCATATGCAGTAATGGTCTTCAAAGATTTTAATTTCCCCAAGTTATTTGGCATATTGTAAATGCTTTGTGGTAGCTCTAAATACTCGAGACATTCCATATTGCAAATGCTTTGTGGTAGCTCTTTTATAGCAGTGAATGATAAATAAAGTTTTAGCAGAGATTTTAAATTCCACAAAGTGTCTGGTAGACTTTGAAGATTATCACAAAAATTCAATTTTAATATCTCAACCTTTGGGGCTTTTGAAAAGTCTGGAAGTCTGCATAGCATCTCTGACCCAGCAAGATCAATCACTTTCAAATTCCCAAGTTGCTGTGACAAATTAAGTGGGAGACAAAAGAAGAAGAAGAAGATATTAATATTATCATACCTAAACTTCATAAAGCATTTTCAGATTATATAGAGATGCAATTGTAAATACACTCTATGTACCTGAGTTCCACTCCAGAGTTCTACAAGTTTACTATCACGCATTTGAAGTTCAACTAGATTTTCTAGAAAAGAAATGGATGGCAAAGATTTCAACGGACATCCATCCCAGTGAAGAAGCCTTAGCTTAGGAGGAAGACAGGTGAGCCCTCCAGGAACATATACGTTGCTTTTACCTGATAAAATGTGAAACTTAAGATACCTGAGATTACGCAGTCCTCCAAATGTTGTTGGTTTTAGTTCAATGTCCCTGCTTTTGGACATGTCTAATGATATGCCTTTAATTGCTCCAGTCCCCTAAATAAAAATAAAAAAAAAAATTATGAGACAATTCAAACATTGAATACATTAACCTTTTATGTCTTGCAAAAGCTACATTTCTTATTAAATTGAAACAATGGAAAACAAAAAGGTTGAAAGCATTTGCGTCTTGCCTCATCATTAGTCAACAGGTCACGAATATCCTCATGATGCAACAGGATCTTGCGCTTTCCAAGCTCATTTTCTTCACAAGTAATATCCTTGCCCATTTGTTGTAGCAAGTCATGCATGTGTAAGCAGTTTTCAGTAATTGATATGAGGGATTTATCACATAGATTTCTGATTCCAATTATAGAACCTGCCATGTCCAGCATTCTCACAACATAATCTTTATCTTCCCCTTTGAAGAAACATGCCGTATAAAGAAATATTTCCTTCTCCTTTTTATTCAGCCCGTCATAACTTATTCTCAAAATTTTCCCAATTGTTTCGTCAGGCATACCTTCTAGGTTTTCTAATTCATCTTCCCACTCTTCTTCACTTCTGGAGTATAAATTTGAACCTAAAACTTTAAGAGCCAATGGATTTCCTTGAGCATAATTCACCGCCCTTCCAGACAGTGTTGCGTAGTCTTGCTTTGGAGTACTTTGATGGAAAGCATGCAAGCAAAATAGGTGAAGAGCTTCAATACTATTTAATAATTCAACTTCATATATTTCAGCTTTTACAAGCTTAAGCAGTTGTCTATCTCTACTTGTGATGATCACTACGCTGCCCTGTCCAAAAATATCAGGCTTTCCTATTGAATTTTCTATTTGCTTTATATCATTAACATCATCAAGAATGATACACACTCTTCTTCTTCTAAGCCATTGGACAATGTCAGGTGACAACATGGTGCAGTTGGCTCTATTTGCAACTGTTGGTCCAAATATTGCATAAAGAATTTCATTCCGCACAATACCTAAATTGCCATTTTCAAATCTTTCTCTAACATTTTCAACAAAGCAGTGGATTGTAAATTGAACTTTAATTCGATCATATAATTTCTTGGCAAGGGTTGACTTGCCTATACCTCCCATTCCCCAAATACCTACAATCTGCACTTTTGAGGAACTAAGATATAATAATGACTCAACACACTTGATACGATGATCAATCCCAACTAATCCTTCATAATTATCAGAATTATTATGATGATCCATTCGGAGTAGCTCTTGCAAAGTATGGCTAATAATTTCATCAATTAACTTGGAATCAGACCTGGTCATGCATATAAGGAAACAATAATTAAGGGAAAAAGAAGAATTAATATATAGAATAATAGTGAAATCTTAAAAATGGTCAGTAAATCCTCTATAAAATTAGTTCTATCCACACCCAACCCCACATAATAAACAAACAAAAAAATTACAAAACCAAAGAAATCCCAATTCATTAATGAAATCTACATGGCCTTGTGTACTAATTTTATGATATATTCTCCTAAATTTGGATATTATTTGAAGATTAATTATTTGTTTCAAATGATTTGATGCTAAAAGATTACCACTCAGAGAAGTGTTCAAAGCTAACAAAACCAAAATCATAATTGAAGAATAAAAGGAAAGACTTACTTGGTGGGATGGGAAACCAAGCCTGAGAATTGGGCTATTTCCTTGAGAGCATGAGACCAAGTCTCCACCTTGTCTAAACAATCCTTAAAATCATGTGTATGCTGGGAAATTGCAACACCAAAATCCCCTCTGAGCTCTTGAACATCAGTTGGATCTACACCATAAAAGACTGGTATCACAATCTGCTCGGTATTATTCTTGCACTCCAGTATTTTAACCAGTTCATCCAAACACCATGCCGAAAATGCATAATTTTTTGAGAAAATGACAACTGAGAGGTATGAATCTTCAATTTTGGCCAAGAGGGAAGATGTGATCTCTTCTCCTCTTTCAAGATCTTCATCCACAAAGGCGTTAATTTGGTTCCGATGGAAAGCAGTTTGAAGATGGCTTAGAAATGTGTATCGAATGTCTGCACCTCTAAAACTAACGAATACATCATATGTCTTCGCCATGAAAGAAGAAGAAGAAGAAGCCATAGCAGCAAATAGGCTGCAGAGATTAAGAAAATGGAAAGGAATTTTAAAGCAGGAAGACCGAAGACTTCCACTGTCTAAGTCTTCTTCGATAGGACAAAGAGATAAACTTCAACAGATAAAGAATTGTGTCCACACTCCCACCTCCATTATTACTTTATTTGCATTTTATTTTCACCATAAACTTGCTTTTTAATTTTGTTATCGTTATCATTATTTTTTATACTAGTTAATCAATTAATTGAAGCTGCAGTCAAACTGATAGATTGTGTCCTATTGCGGGTTCTATCAATTCCATTTTTCTAAATATATTTACTCTAACTTTATAATTCGATTTTTTGAAAAAAAAGCATTATTTAAAAAAAACCTCTCATGTTTGTTGTGTAAATGATCTAATAATGTTTCAATAGGCACTAATTATATTAATAATAGAGAATTGAATTTAGAATTAAATCTTATAATAAATTCTAATTACAAAAAATAAAATTTAATTGTATAAACATTAAATTGTTAACTACTTGATAATTTGAAATTAGAATTAAAAATCATTATTTATTTTTTTAATTGAATTATTTTTATACATTTATTTCTAAATAATGTACCATAAAACATTAATTACGTTGACAGTTTGAAATTAGAATTAAATGTCATTATTTATTTTATTGTGGTAATGGTATCATTTTGATATTTTTTTTATATCTTGTAGTTGTGAGAAACAATTTTTTTTTTTTTTAATATTTCTGTCATATAACGGAAAATGTTGACGATAGATAATAAAGGGAAACAATTCACTAAAATTATATCATTAACATTACAAACAAATTCAGAAAAAGGAATAGAATTTTTCTCTGAGTGTTAAGAGAATGTTATTGTCACATGTCAATTTTTACCAGCCAATTTCCCGGGTTAATTACGTCTGTGGTTATCGAATTTTGGTACTTATAACCAAATGGTCATAATAAAATAATTTGTAAAATAAAAGTCATCAAACTTTTATTTTTTTTTTCAATTAAGGTAAAAATGACAGAAAAATTAATTTTTCGTCACCGGAGGGCCACACAAATATGCTATTTTATCAGTAATTTTTTAGAACGTGTTCAGTCAGCATGCGATATACCCCGTTTACATGGATGAATTGACACGTCAGCAAGTACACGTATTATATCAACCTGTACAAAAAAACAAAAAAAAAAGTTTTACTGACGTATACTTACTAACGTGTTAATTTCTCCATGTAGACGAGTCATATTGGCATATTTGTATAACCATTCGGTGACGAAAAATTAATTTTTCGGTAATTTTTACCTTAATTGAAAAAAAATAAAAGTTCGATAACTTTTATGTTATAAATTATTTTATTATGACCATCTGGTTATAAATACCAAAATTCGATGACTACAGACATAATTAACCCCCAATTTCCCATCAAAATAGGCTATAACACCAGAATTCACAATTTTCACTAGCATTGTGTAGCTTTTGATGTTGAAAAATTAAATGGAAGGTAGTCTTATCATTTTCCATTGAAATTTTGTCTTATCATTCACAATTTTCACAATTTCCCATGATGTTTCAAAATTAGAGAATTTTGTAGGTAGTCAAAGATTATGTTAATTTTAACCAACTCCATTTGCTAACGTGGCAGTGGGATCTACTCATATATAATCATTTATGAGTCATTTGTTACATATTTAATTCTTTCCTTTGCTGACATAACAGTGAGAACCATGAATCCACTTTTCTAACAACAGAATATTATTTAACAAAAAAATTTAAATGATAAATATGTGCCTTTTTAAAAAATTTAAAAACAAATTCCTACCTTATCCCAATCTTATTTAATGGTATTATTACAATTGCCAAGAGTAATAATGTAATATAATGATAATTCTTTACAAAACTCTTGTTTATGAATAAATTATATATTTATTTTATTATTTTTATAATATTTAAATTTCACTTGCTTGATTAATTTGAACTTACTTCAAATAGTTTTACAAAATAGCAAATCACTTCCTTTCAAGTATTAAAATGTTCCTCATAGCTCAAAATTCAAACCTCCAATTAATATAAGGAACTACCATCTTATCTCACCCCTTAAGGGTATGTATTTATTTATTTTTACCTGTATTGATTTTTTTGTCTCTATTTTCATAGCAGAGGTTTTATTAGAAATTTGAAACCTGACAACATCCCCAGCGATTAAATATTAGACTAGACGTATATAGTATGTAAATAACGAATAAATAATACACGCAAAACAAACACAGTTAATCGAGTTGAAACTATTACTTACATGCTACGGTATTTAACTAATTAAATCGTTTCATAATCGAGTAAACTTTCCCATTATTATTATTATTATTATTATTATTGTTGCATATGACTAATTTAAAATAGCAAATAAAGTTTGAATTCCTTAATATTTTTAAATTTTCAAAATTCTTAAAATTTTCCTCGTCTATAAATATTTTGTTTTCAAAACCATACCGAATAAAAACCATTGAATTTAGAGGTTTACAAGTTAAATTTAACCGTGCTATTATCAAAATTATACCGATCAAATATATAATAGAATTTCAACAATTTATTTTGATATATCAATGGACATACTTTGGTATACATGGGTATACCGAATTGCAAGTTAGACATTTCAACACTTGAAATTAGTATACCAAAAGGTATACTTTGATATACCAAATTGCATGGTTGAAATTTTAACAATACAGTTCAGTATACCAGTAGATATATTTTGATATGCATAGATATACGAAGTCAAGGGTAGGAAATTCAACCTTCGAATTTAGTATACCAGATGTATATATTGATAGACCAAGGCATATTAAAGTCAAGTTAAAAACTTTAACCATTCAATTCAGGATACAAATGAGGGGTGTACATGGTACGGTACAATCCGGATGTTTGCAAATCTCCATAATTTTTTAAAAAATCATTATTGTTATTGTCTTAAAAATTCGAAACAATTCAGTTCGGTTTTTTGATATTTTCGGTACTAAAATAATACAGTACAATACAATCCAGTGTTTCGGATAATTCAATATTTTTTAAAAATTTACAAAATAAATACACATAATAATAAATACAAATACAAATGAAAAATCTCAATAAGTACAATTAAAATTTAAGTCGAAGTACAAAATTTAAAAATTAACATTAAACAAACTTTCTCTACAAATAAAATCTTACAATGCCAATTCCAAACTTTAAATGCCCTTTCAACTTAGGGACTCCGTTAGTTTTTTCGTTAAAACTAATGAAATTTGAAGAGTTAATTACAAAATCAGGCCTGAACTATAGGATAATTTTCAATTTCAGGCGCAAAAAAAATTCATTTGGTCTGAAGTGCCTAAATAAAATCAATTTCCGTTAGTAGTTAATGAGATGGTGGATGAAGTTCCTTAATTGAAAGAAGATTAGAAGTTGGTGACCGATATTGCAAGATTTTATTTATTGGGTTTGACATTGAAAGTACCAAATAATTCAAGCCTAAATTCATAATTAATCCTAAATAAATAACAAAAAAATTAAATAATTAAACCACAAAAAAATCTAAGGGTTAATTACAAATTTAAGACTAAACTATATGGTGTTTTTCAATGTTTGCACCATACTTTGGAAGCTTACAATTTCGGTCCCCATCTTTCAGTTCCTTTCAATTGAGGAACTCCATCAACAAATCCGTTAAATTTTAACGGATTTACTATTTTCAGCTTAGTTATTGGTCCCACCTTTCCGTTAGCATTTAATGGATTTGTTAATGGAGTCCTTCAGTTGAAAGGAACTGAAAGATGGGGACCGAAATTGTAAGCTTCCAAAGTATGGTGCAAGCATTGAAAAATATCCTATAGTTCAGGCCTAAATTTGTAATTACCTAAAAATCTAAACATTAAATATACAATTTAAGAATTAATGCGAATATAATAATTACCTGATTCAAACTTTTTAAATTCTTCAGTTGATGCCTCTGAAGCCAAAAGTATCGCCGATCTCAACCAATTTTGGCAACAAATAAGAACCTCGGCTCAACAAATAAGAACCAAGGGGTCTACAAATACCATAATGCATTTAATCGAAAAGATAATAAGCAATATGAATTTATTTGGGCGGGAAAATGTGGAGAAGGAAACGAATTCAAACTGTCTTTATGTTCAAAATCAAGCAAACTCATGAAACATTTAATTGATGAAATTCAAACTTAGATGGAAAAAGAAAAAAATAAAGTACATAAATATAAAAAAATCAACTATTCTAGGTCCAAAACAAGTTACTTCATCTGTTCCATCTTTGTTATCTGTTTGGCCTTTGCTCATCAGAAGTCTGATTTTTCTGATCTGTCTTAGCAGAAATGTTCTGTTCCTCATGATCAGAAACTGCAATTAGACTAACCTCATCTGAATCTCCATCTAAATCTTCTGCACTAATGTTAGAATCCTCACTATTACTCCAGGTAGCTTTCATAGCTTTCTTCTTATATCTTTTCTCCTTTTTCTTCATATTTGGACACTTTGATTTAATGTGTCTAGGCTTTTGCACTCATAACAGACATCTCCAGTAGATCTGGAGCTGATTTTTCCTTTTTTGTTAGAGTATCTTTACTGCTGTTTCATATTGAACTTCTTACCTTTTCTGTACAGCTTCTTAAATTTCTTTGCAATGAGCGCTATTTCATCATGACTAGTTGAGTAGTCACTTCCGTACTCAACTTTGAGAGCAAGAGCTTTTAATTTTCTTTCTTTCTATTTCTCGGCATCTTGTGACTTAATATAAAGCTCATGAGAAATAAGAGAACCACAAATAGTATCAAAGTTAAGAGTTCCAAGATAATTATCTAATAGAATAGAAGCTTTAGCTTCCCATCGAGGAGTAAGACCTCTAACGAGTTTAGCTATTTTATTTTCCTCAATAAGTTTGTGACCAAGAGCCTTAATCTCATTAGTTAATTTAATATACATGTTAATTACCTCCAAGACAGACTCTTATGGTTTCATTTTGAAGGCTCGTAGTCCACTATGAGCACATGCAGTCTAGATCCCTTCATGTAACACCCTAAACTTCAATAAGTTTGTGACCAAGAGCCTTAATCTCATTAGTTAATTTAATATACCTGTTAATTACCTCCGAGACAGACTCTTATGGTTTCATTTTGAAGGCTTGTAGTCCATCATAAGCACATGCAATCTGGATCCCTTCATGTAACACCCTAAACTTGACCCGACATGCGGACTAGATAAGAATGTTACAAACCTAATTTAAAACTTATAATATACGAGTAATAAAATTTCTCTTCAAAATTCATATAATACTCTATTTTGTACTATTAAATTTGCAGAAATTTTGGCAGAGTTTTCTCTATAATATTGTTTATCTCCTTATAAAGAAAAAGTTATTTTACACTTCTAAGATCACACATACATTCTCCATACACCAAACAAATCCAACACAAGTTTTGGCCCGTCCTCCATTATATAACAAGTCATACATATCATATAATTTACACATCTTATCAGCATTTGATACTTATCTAAACAATACATAATACATAAATAATGGTATCATCCCTATCTACAGTATAACTTACTTAGTTCTAAAAATAACTGATGAGTGGCCAAAAATACATATTGATTGTTGATTTTTTGTGGCTTTTATGCATTTATTTTTAGCCTATTTTATTGCTTTTTACTTGTTTTGTGATTTTGATCATTGTAAGGCCAAAGTGGTAAGAAGGTTACAAATTGTAACTAATTGGAGTTGAATTGGAGCAGACATGAAGATTCAAAAAAGTTTCAAAGCAAAGAGCTAAATATAGGGTTAGCCTTACCCAAGATAAGAGGCAAGGGTTAGCTTTTACCTTGCCCAAAGCTAAGAGAAAAACGAGGCAGTAGGATAATTCACTAGATTTGTGCGCGCGAAACTATAGCCGCCAGGGGTGTTGCAACTATATTTTTAGGAATATTTAGGCTATAATTTAGGAGATAAAAGGCAGTGTTTTTAGGCAGTTTGATTTTTTTAAAAATATTTTATTTTATTTTATTTTTCTTATTTGGGTAGGATTAAACTACTTTCCTGAATTTTAGGATTTCCTTTTAACTAAGGAAGAGAGAAACATGAACATTATTACTTCTTCTTCGTTGTCCTTCCAAGGACTGTAACTTCTAGTTTTAATTTTTATTTTATTTTTGTTCTTGGCTATGATTGGCTCAACTTTTATTCTAGTTAAAGGTTAATTCAAGGGCATGATTTAACCAAATTACTGTGAGATTGTCCTTGCTTATTTTTCTCTTTAATTTTATGCGGTATTCATGTTATTTACTGTGGCTTAGAGAAACTATATCTCAATTGTTATTTATTATTTGTGCAATAAGGGCTCATTTTTTATTTAATTAAATAGCATATAGCTAATTGAGATTATCAAATCTATAATTATTTGGTAAAATCAATAACAACTGGTAATTAGTATAGCAATACTGAGAAGGATTGTTGTATTAAGTAAATAAATGATTTGATTTAAATCAATCTCAATAAGAAATTGGTTAACTTAGGTCAGGTCTTTATAATTCGTAAAACTGTCAATAAATTAAATTATATCAATAAGAGAGGACTGTTTATTGGTTAGTGGTTAATTACAGTCTTACTTGGTTAGCCTATTAATATAGAAAGATTGGTCTGGAGCGCTAAGTCGACGATTATAACCGGTCCATTACATGATTTAAAGTTATCTTTTTATCCGCGATCAGTAAATTAAATACTGTGCGGCGAATACAGTTAACTGGAGTTTTTCATCTTTTATTTTATTTTTAATTATTTTTTTTGTATTTTTTTATTATTTTAATTCTGTATTTTTGATCTTTTATTTACAAAATCTCCTATTTTATTTTTATTATTTATTTCTAGTTATTTAAAGAATTAAAACTCGACCAACCAATCCCTGTGGATTCTACCCTCCTCATCACTATTTACAAGTTAGTTTTAGTTAACAGTAGGAATTTTATTTTTATTGGTTTCGACATTCATCAATAATTACACATATTGCAAAGATCTACTGCATAAGTAGCATCAAAACCTTATAAACTAATAACTTAAATACAATCATTTGATACAAACTCATGTTATAGTGTACATGCCAAACTAAGATAGAAAAAAAAAATCCAAATTACAACATAAAGCCCCTTTTTAAAACGTCCATTCCTTTTTGCCTTGACATGACTCCAACTTGGTACCAATCTATTAGACCACTCCCTTCTATCCCTTAAATGTTGCTCCTTAACTTACGTGCGTGCTGACAAGAACCATGTGCTGAGCTAAAAGTTTAGTGGTGACTACCAAATTTACTTTTCTAATACTTAAAACATGAATTTATACATATAACATATAATAATTTACACTTCAGATATTCTACTTGATCCTTCCTTTAATATGTATAAGTATTCAATTACACCCCTTGTATATTAAACGATTCAATTTAGAAATATTCTTATAGTTAATACACTACTTATTACTTATCTATGATTTATCTGCATTGATTTCATAATACACACACCTTGTGCAATAAAGCAACATTTCACACAATATGTTCAACACCCATAAACAACAATTGAAAACTTCATAAAACATCAATAATCAAGTTCCCAAACTAATAACTCATCACATATTGATCATGCTAAAATATGCTATGCATAACCATATTAATTTATGGAGTTCTTAATATGTTTAATGTAAATATAATACAACACTCAATTTCTAATTTGCATATCAAGAATCATTTCATCTTACATCTTATTTTATCATTAACTTTATGCATATACGTTATACATTGCCATTTAACTTTATTTTTTTTATCATTAAATTACCTTGCTGATCCATTAATTCGTATTTTTCTTGCATAATTACCATTTAGTTTCCTTAACTTATATTAACCTGTATATTTACACTACAAAAAAAAAACCTGAATTAGCAACAGATTGGAGACTATTTTTCAAATCTGTCGTGAAAATGCAAATTTTCAATTTGGTGTTAAGTTTAGCGACGAAATAATAACGGATTCAAAAAACAGTCGTTAAATATTAGCGGCAAATAATAGCACCATTTTTTGCCATGGATTATTTTGTCACTAAAAAAATTTTCAAATTTTAGCGACGGAATAGCGACAAAGTATCCGTTGCTATTTATTTTTATTAAAATTTATATTTCATATAGCAACGACTTTTTGTTGCTAAAAAGTGTTTATATTATATAAATTGTTTATTTTGAATTTAATTTTTTCAAAATTTTATAATTATGATTATTGATTTTATTAAGCATTATAACATTAATAAAAAAATATACATACATATTATAACGCCCTAAAAATTCTGACGTTGTGAATAGTGACATAGTAGGTTAAAAAAATGAATCGAAGGTCAATTTTGACCCAAGAGATTTGGAATTTTTTTAAAAAATTTTATAATTAAATATTTGGACAATTTTAGTACAAATAAATGAATGAATATTTAAATAGACAAGTGAATTGTACATATATAAAATAAGTGTATGTGAATAAATAAGTAAATAATAAGAATAGATAAAAATATGAATATTTATTAGGTAAGTAAATATATGTATGTGTATGTAAATTATCTAGGGAAATTAAGAAAGATAGAGAAAGGTGAAAAAGAAAGGGGAGACACGAAATGGGAGAGCAGAAACCAAAGGAAAATAGTGAGAGAGATACGGCACAACGGAGCGACAGAAGGGCAGCACCGGCGACAAACTGACGCCCTCTACTGTGCCAGTCAGTCGCTGCATTCACCTCGCCGTTCCCGGTGTTGCTGCCCCTTCTTCACAAGAGAGGAAGCCGAAGCTTCTTCTGTCATTTTCAGCCACCTCCGGTGACACGCGTGGTGATGCAAGACTCCTGGCCGTTAGGCGAAGCTCTCGGTGTCCATGGATCGTCCTCATTCACTGATGATGAAAGGATCGACGTTGAGGTGAAATGAGGATTCCAACAGAGATTCTGGTCAAACAGTACGGCGGATCAGCGCGTGATCACTGTCAATGGAGTCCCAACAGCCCGAGCTCCACTTCGGCAGTGGCTGTGCCTCCGGTGGAGCTTCGGCGAGTATCCGATGATCGCCAATAGGACTACAACAGCAAAAAAATAGTAAGTGACTGCCGAATTGCCTTTTCATATGATTTTTGCATAAAATAATTTTTTTGGGGACTGCTTTTATTAAAATTGCAGTTTGTGAAATTACACTGTTAGTTAAATTGATTTGATTATTACGTTGGTTGATGATTTGGCATGGATAAATTGAAATTAAATTGGTATATGCATACTTCTCAGTGTATGTAAGGATTAATGTTATGTCTGTTGTTATTGATAGGTACCTAATTGATGTATTATTTAGTATGTATTTTGTGTGAATTTAAGTAAGTTAAGTTTGCAAATGAGTTTATATTTCATGTATTTGTGTTAGTTTATGTGTTTTTGTTCTTGTAGACTGAGTTAAGTGTAAAAGTGAGAAAAGAAGCATAAATGGTGAAGACTATGTATGGCTGGAGAAGAGGAGCACGAGTCGAAAAGTGAAGGAAGGAGGATGAGCACGAGTCGAATGAGGGGACACGAGTCGTGAAGCGTGGCCAGAGAGAAAGAAGAGAAGAAGGAAAAGAAGAAGTGACCGAGTCGTGCAGGAGGAGCACGACTAGGACAAGCCGTGCACGACTCACACGTTTGGACACGAGTCGTGCAAGTACAGAGGCAAAAGAGAAAGAGAAGAAGAAAAGAGGGAAGAGGCCGAAACGTGCAGGAGGAGCACGACTAGGAGGAATGGACACGACTTGTGCATGAAAAGCACGAGTCGTGCAGATGCAGAGAGGAAGCCGAGAGGGAAAAGAGGAAAGAAAGAAAGAAAAGCAGTCTGTGTTCTGTCGCGAGCGCGATATCAATCGCGATCGCGATAGAAGTGACCGTTGAAGCATTTTTCCTTCAAAAGTCATTTGAAAAGGCATAATTTTTCACCAACGTTTGCAACTTTTGAAGGAGGGAACACAACTTTTGGACTTCTATAAATTTAGATCTCAACTGTAATTTAAAGATATGATGTAATTGATAGGATTATTTTCTATTATAAGTTAAATTTTATTTTCTGTAAAAGTTCTTAGTTAGTTTTTCATGTGTTGAAGAGCAGATTTTTTGCAAGGAAGAAGACTACAATTGGTGAAGTGAAAAAGGGTTGAGAGATCCCCTTCTTTTATTTCTTATCTTTTTCTTTTTCTTTGTAATTATTAAATGATGAATGTATGAACTTGAATTATTAATACTATGTTTTTATTATTCATATCAATTTGGTAGACTTGTATGTAGAATTTTCTATTAGTAATTTATGCATCATCTTTATAGGTTTGAGTTTAGTCGAGAGATAAATTCATACTTAAATCTAATAGAAATTCATCATTGAAACATTATTCGAGAGATCATAATGTTAAGATGGTTGTTATAGGTTGCTTTTTATTCCTAAAATTTGCATATATAACCCTCTAATTCTTAGATGAGAGTTGGGAGTTAGAATTATGTGTGTATATTTTAAGCACTCTAATTTATGTCGAGAGAGTAAATTGGAATATTCTTCAACTTGGCTTGCATGACAAGAATACAGCAAATATTAAGAATAATCATTTCAAGTTCCATTTGTTATTACTTTATCATCAGTAATCTATTTGTCTTCTCCGATAATCAATAACTAGGTTAGATAGTATTTAACATAGTTTTCCACTTTTATTCACATGTTAATGATCATTGTAAACAAGATTAAAATTGAGTAGTGGTGCGTAATAATTAATCACATTCCTCGTGGGATCAACATATTTTGTACTATTTCGGTACACCGTATACTTGCGAAATTAGTACCTATAAAATACGCTAACAGTTATATTGGTGGGTGTTGGATATTAAATTGGAAATTTAATTATTATTGCTTAAAGTTTAAATCAATGACATTTTACTAAACTATATTAGTTGTGAGGCAATGGTGTGGTTAGTAATGGTGTTGAGTAAAAAGTAAAATTTAGTAATACCTGATAGTTTAATCCTTTAGAAACTTTGTGACTTGTATGAAATTGGAATTAAACCAATTTCATTAGGAGGATATATACATTTTTTTCTTAATATCTAAAGTTTGTGATTATGTGAAAAAATTGGTAATTAGAAATAATGGTGATTAAGAACAATAGCAATGAATAAATGACCATATGAAGTTCTACTTAATGCAAGTAAGCATTTATCAGTCGCATGCATTTTTTAGTTGCAGATGATTTTTTTGTAGTGGTTGTAGGCATATGGGTTTGAGGCAGTTGAGAGAGTAGGAATTCCAGTAAGTCACAGAGGACTACTTTGCGACAAGACCTCATTTTTACATATCCAGAAATGGTTGGGAGTTGAGCAGAAGCAAACGAAGCATTCCAATTAAGACATCCATAGTAATGCATGCTTCTTAGATAAATTGTAGCATAAATTAATATTGTTGTAAATTAAGACATCAAGGATTGTGTATTGTTGTAAATTAATATTGTATCCATTATTTGATTATCATACCTATATCGATGAACACTAACAACTGTGTTGTTAATGCTAACATTTTAGATTAATATTGTAATGGTAATTAAAATTTGGATGTAATAATAATAATAAAAAAATTAAATTGGAAATCATAATAAAAAAATCTAATATCTTTAGCGACGGAATAGCGACAGATTTTTCGTCACTCATAAATTTATAATATTTACGACGACTAATTTTAGGAATTATTTAGTGACAGAATTTGAGCTATTAGCGACGGAATATATCTGTCGCTATTTTTAGCGAATGTTTTCCGTTTTGGTCGCAAAATTCCTTGCGACGGTTAGTCATAGCATCGCTAAAATTAATTAGCGACGGAAATTGCTGTTGCTAATTCCCTGTTTTTTTGTATTGTTAATTCACAATTGCCAATTTATTACTTAAATTTACAGTTTGACCTTTTTATTCTTATTTCCTTACATAATTATCATTTTACTACTTTTATTTTTATTCTCTTAATTATCGTTTAATCCTTTAATTGACACATTTATTTTACCTTAACCAATTTGCCTCTTAATTTATCATTTTGCCCCTAGTAGTATCTGGTAGAAATCTTTGAACTGGATATGCGGGACGTAGACCCCAAAGGTCCGGATCCATGAGAGGAAGTGACCATGAAGGATCACTTACTCTAAAGCCATGAAAAAGAGAGCCTTGAGTCCATGAAGCCATATATCGTAGACCGCCATTTGCCTAAAAATGCGAGTTGCCATGACTAGTTATCACGGTATGCCAAGGTGTCCCAATTGCTAGTCTATTATATCCTAAACTAGTGATTTAAGTACTAGAATACTAAGGGCAAACTAATAATCATTTACTTTCCTTACTTGTATTATTACATGTTATGCTTTATAATAGCCTTATTTCATACCAATATACGTAATTTCCATTCCTTACTTCCATGCTGCATAACATGCACATATCATACTTTATTCATTTACTATACTTACTTATGAACAGTATTCATCACATAATTTAGTTTGCTTACAAATGCATCCATTCAGCTATATCGTCAAATTTACTTCTCAATTTCTTTCTTATTTCCTTACTCATTTCTTCTTACTTATTATCAAAATCAATTCCATATACATGCATATCATTGAAATTTCACACCTTATTTCATTTGGCCATAAACAATAATATCACTTAAATTCCACTTTTGATCCAATCATTTAATTCCATCATATTCTTAAGTTATTCCTTACTTAATTATGTCATTAATTCATCCAAAACATACATACATAAATTATACCTATACCTACATAATGCATGTCCAAAGCATAACATGTTAAATTAAATTCCCTAAAATGAAATTTAAGTTCCCCCATTATCTTACTTTAATATTATTTTCTTAATTTTAATTCATTAAAATTCCATAAAATTAGCTTATATTTTTTATGCACATAATATGGTTTCATAACAATTGCATTATATAAATTTTATTTCCATAAATTTTCTTTTCTTGTTTTATCCCATGTCATTACACAGATTGCACATGAACAACATTCACTTAATTTAACTCATATACTTACATATTACTCTTTACATGTATTAGCATGACGTTAATCAAATAAAATCTTAGATTACATAACTACATCCATTCAGCTAAAGTACATTTACTATCCTTAAAATTCCATTTCATAATTTTGTCATATTATTTATAACATAATCAAGAAAATTACAATTTAATTTCTTGGTTCCATGCATAGCATACTTTTCGGTCACTACATTCCATTTTCATGCCATGATTAGTTCTTACACAAACTTATTTTCTTTACAAGATCATTTCTAATTTCATTAATCTAACCTTATTTCATTAAAATAATATACATTAAATTTATATTTCATACTTGCACATTAGGAGTCATAAGGTAAACTAACTAGTTATTCAGCATTTTATCAATTTTAGCATTCTATACATTTTAATCCTTCTATAATTTAGTTCATTAATCTAATTTCAATCACCTTTAATTTCTTATACATATACATACACATGCGTACTCATCATTTTATCAATTTAATTCTGTCAAAGTAACCAAACAAAGATCTATGTTTCTTGCTCCCTAGATTTCAACTAGCCATTCACCCAAACATACAGCCAATTTAAATTTCTCAATTGAGTTTCACAATATATTACCTAATTTTTATTGTTCTAATTCGGTTCAAATGCATGCCACAATTTTTATCCCATTTTCCCAGCCTAAGTAAACAGTTTTAGTTAAAAATAACTTATATAATTTAGCTAAAATAACTAACTGAACTCAACCTTTATACTAATTATACAGTAAAACTCAGAACACAGAAGACATGATTTTCCTTGACAAATTAATTAGTTTAAAAATAATATGTAAAAGTAAATTCGGTAGTGCACATGCCAGTTGGAGTCGAAATATCCTAAATTTCTAGCTAAATTTTGCTTGTTCCCTTCGCCAGTCACTAGAGCCTCGCTGTACCCTTATCAGAGCTTCATCGGTGATGACACTGCCACTGCTGAAATGAACCTCAGAGCATCTGGCACCGGTTATTGGTGGTCACGTGCCCAAATGTCACGTCATTTGGTCAGAATCGACTTTGAAAAGACTCGATGCATCCTTTTTTGATTTGCTCATCGCTGGTGAGTGGGGAGAATCAAGGGACATCAAAAGACTCGCCTCACCTTAAATAGGTCTTTAGTGCCGTTTGTATAGCCACTCATGCCGGAGGTGGCCGAAATTCTGAAGAGAAGCATTTTGGTTTCTCTCTCTTGAAGAAGCAACAAAGAAAAGCATGGCTGGTTATTACGGCGGGGGAAATGGCGGTATGGTTTGTCACGAATGATTGTGAGAATCAAAATCTGCCCCTGCATCTCTCCCTCTCTCTCATTTTTTATTTCCTGTTTTCCTTCCTATTTTTTGTTCTTCCCCTTTTCTTTCTTTTTTTTTTTGTTTTTCTTTTGTTTCTCGATTTTTCTTCCTTTTTTCTTTCTTCTTCTTTATTTTTCTAGAAAGATATGGGCTTCAGATATTTTTACTTATTATTTACATATTTATATATACATCATATATTTATTTGTTTGTTTTAATTGAGTTATTTATTTGTGTATATAATTCATTTAGTCAGAATCATAAATTCAAAAATCCAAAAATAATATCAACACGTCTTTCTTAATAAATATATTTATTAGTAATAATTTCAGTCTAAAAGTTATGATTTAACTGACTTGAAATTTGGGTTGTTACACTTCACTTGATGGGTTCCTTCATATGTGGTTTCAAGCTTGTCCTACAGTTCCTTTGCTATATCATAACTAGAGACTTTATTGAATTCATTTGTATGCAAAGAGCATAATAGAATGCTCATTGCTTTTGAATTCAATTGAACGCTTTTCTTTTCATCATCTGCGAGCTCTTTTCTGGTTTTTAGAATAGTAACGCTCGGACTTCCAATTTGGGCAACTATTTTTGCTGGAGCTTGATATCTATCTTCTATTATATCCCAATAATCCATGTCTTGAGATTGGATGAAATGTCTCATAACTACTTTCCAGAATGGATAGTTGTCTCCATAAAATATAGGGGGTCAATTTCACTCATGGTCACTCAACTTATCACTTATCGCACAAAAGTAACCGACTTTTTTTTCTGACTTAAATGTCACTGAATTTCTAATATTTTTGCAAAAAAGTTATATAGACCGGAATCTAACGAGAACCCTTGCCAGATTGATGACATGGCATATGATACATGGCGACGAATAGTAAATACATGACTTTTTTGCAAAAATGTTAGAAGTTCAGTAACATTTAAGTTAAAAAAAATAAAGTTGGTTATTTTTGCACAATAAATGATGAGTTTAGCGACCGTGAGTGAAATTGATTTAGATGTAGCATTTGTTGAAAATATTGTTAAACGACATGTAGTTTCTAATATGGCATGCCATGTCATCAATCCGGCGAGGGTCCTCGCCGAATTCCGGTCAACATGACTTTTTTGCAAAAATATTAAAACTTCAGTGACATTTAAGTCAGAAAAAAAAATCGGTTACTTTTGCGCGATAAGTGATAAGTTGAGTGACCATGGGTGAAATCAACCCAAATATAGGTGGTCTATGAACAGAATGACCTTTAAATGGAGTAGCTACAGGAGGATTTCTAAAATTTGAGGCAATCTTGCGAATCACTCAAGGTTGTTAGACCTTAGGAGAATGAGACCTGCTCTGATATCAATTGTTGGTCCCGATGACACACAAGAGGGAGGGTGAATTAAGTATTACAAGCTTAAGTTCTTATTGAATAGAAGTGAAGTGTTCCGGAGATATTTCTGATTAGGCAAAACAAAAAGATATGCAATGTGTGAATGCAAAATATAATAAATTCTTTTTGAGACAAATTAAACCTTACAAAAAATGTATCTTGAATAACATAAATGGTTTTGAAAGATTACTTTTAAATCAAGACAAGGTTTAGCAAAACCAAAACTGTTGAATTCTTATAGAAACAGAACAAAAAAGAGGAGAAAAGAATGAGATCAACACAATCGATTTATAGTGGTTCGGCCCAGCTGCCTACATCCACTCCCCAAGACACCATCTTGAGATTATCTCTCCACTAAGAACTCTTTTAATAGGCAAGAGCCAAAGCCAATATACAATCCTAGTATATCTATCCACAATCTTTTTACAAAGTAAAAGATGTAGAATTTCCTAGGTTCTAGCCAACCCTCCTTACAATCTTTTACTAAGATTCCTCACACAAGAATTATAACAAAATGCAATAATCTAGTTGAGGAGAATGATAATGTAAGAAGTGCAAAATGTGAAAATTTGCTTGAACAAAGTGAAAGCTTTTATCTCAAGAGATAGAAATATTTTTCAACTTTTCTAAACATTTTAGGTTCAAAAACAACTTGAGTTTATAGCCAAAAATCCAATAAAGCCATTACAGAAAAGAAACTAGCCGTTAGAGACAAGACAGACTGGTTAAAAAGTAAAACTAGCTGTTATTTTGTCTTTTAGCGAAAAACAAAACTGCTGTTCTGATAATCTGTTCTTATACACCAGAACAAAAAACTTTTCTGGAACAATTTCTAGTAACCTCTTTGGTTAACTTTTCAAAACATTCTCTAACAACTTTTCTAAAGAAATGTTTGACATATTTTCTATTGCACCAGAGAACCATTTTAGAACACGTTTTCTGTTACAATAGAACCATTTTAGAACACATTTTAATGCATGTAAATTTAGTTTTATGCAAGGAAAGAGATTTATGATGCATGAACATGTATAAGAAGCTTCTCAAAAGATTTTACAAAATTAATACCCTAACTTATTGAATTTCTTACAGAACTTGAATCTTTAAGTTTTCATGCATTTGGGTTGCATCCTCGATTGAATCTTGCACATTTTAGTGGAGTTTAAGCTGAAATAAAAACAAAAAAAAATAGAATATTTGCAAAGTTTGTACAAGATTTGATTATCATCAAAATTAAAATGTAGCCTTAGGCCAACAACTTTTATCAATTTGGAGCAACTTAGCATACTTTGAATTTTGAAAGTTTTTAGACCTCATTCTTTGACTACGTTGACTGCTCGTAGCTTGTGTTTTCAATAATAGTACTGCATGTAGTCTTGAAATATTACAAACATTTGAGTTGTAGCTGTTATGTCATTAAAATCAGAATGTAACTTAATCTAAGTGTTCCCTTTTGCCGATAAAATTTAATTTCAATTTTTTCTTATAGCCTAAAAATTCCTCTTTGCTTGATTGCAAATCCAGAAGTTCGCCTTTTGATTTACATCCATTGCTGAAGCAGATAAATTCATAAATGCTTTAAAGGTTGATAGTCACCCAAATCGCATTAATTAATCAATCTATAACATGACCATCATTAAGAGAATCGCGAAACCTACTGCCACTTCCTTCTTGGTACGATGGTGGTTTTTATTGGGTTTTTCAGGAAATCATGAAGGATTCCACTGATTTTGCACCTTTGAATAGTGACTTTCAATCTGAAATTTCATTGCAATCTATATCGCCATCTCCATCTAGGTGACATGCGAAATCGGAGGTATATGATGCTGTCTAAACTTGTGTATTACATTCCATGTAAAGAATTCAAATACCTGAAGCTGGTCTTTATCCCTTGGTCCTTTGGTCTCTCCTATTTTCTTTTGATTTCTTTGTTTTTGCTCTCCTTTACTTTCTATTTCCTTGGCTTCTCTGTGTCTTTCTTGCTTTTCTTTTTCTTTGTTTTTCTTTGGCCGGCTCTTCTTCTTCCTCGCTCTTACTTTCTTTTCTTTTTCTTTGGTTTCTCGGTGGCCTGTGCTCAGCTCTCTCTTTCTTTTCTTTTCTTTTCCTTTTCTTTCTCTTTTCTTTGATCTGCCGAGCCCCCCCTTGTTTTTCTTCATCTTCTTCTTTTTATTCCCTCAAATTAGGGCTAAAGGGCACAATGGTCATTTCCTCCATAATTCCCTCCATTTTCATATCTTAATTAATCTAACTTAATTAAAACTAATACACACACATACTAATTTAATTAAACATTACATATTAATTACATCTTAATATAATTAAACATTATATACATTAATTAATCTACTTAATATATAATTTATCTAATTAATTAAACATTCTACATTTTAACTAATTAATTAACTAATTAATCTTTAATTTTACATGCATCTTAATTAATACAATAATATTAACTAATTAACTAACCAATTAACTAATTAATTTTTAATTTCACACACATTTATATTTAATTTTTTTTTCAGAGGGAATAATCAAGGATCAAAAAATCACCATTTTCATTTTATGCCGGACTCAGGACCCGGTGTCTACAGTTGCCCCCAATTTTGGCAAAACTAGTGGTAGACACCTAGGTGAGCCAAAATTCAAAGGAGAGAGAGAGAGATGCAGAGACACCTACCTGAGGCGGCTGTCTTCTTGAATCGAGTGCTGTTGTTGTGATTGCAGAAGCGGCAGTGCCGTGATCGTGCTAACCCTCCATGGAGTGGTACTGCCGCCATCGTGCTAGCCGTTCTGTTGAGTGGCGCCCCCTGAGAGGTCTTTGGATTTGATAGCTGCCCCCTGAGAGGTCTTGGGTTTGATTATGTGCCCCCTGAGAGGTCTTGGGATGAGAACTGCCCCCTGAGAGGTCTTGGGTTGAGATCTGCCCCCTGAGAGGTCTTGGGTTTGATAATTGCCCCCTGAGAGGTCTTGGGTTTTGATATCTGCCCCCTGAGAGGTCTTGGGTTGATTGTGCCCCCTGAGAGGTCTTGGGTTGATTGTGCCCCCTGAGAGGTCTTTGGTTGAGATCTGCCTCCTGAGAGGTCCTGGGCTGATTGTGTGCCCCCTGAGAGGTCTTGGGATGAGAACTGCCCCCTGAGAGGTCTTGGGTTGAGATCTGCCCCCTAAGAGGTCTTGGGTTTGATAATTGCCCCCTGAGAGGTCTTGGGTTTTGATATCTGCCCCCTGAGAGGTCTTGGGTTGATTGTGCCCCCTGAGAGGTCTTTGGTTGAGATCTGCCCCCTGAGAGGTCTTGGGTTGATTGTGTGCCCCCTGAGAGGTCTTGGGATGAGAACTGGCCCCTGAGAGGTCTTGGGTTGAGATCTGCCCCCTGAGAGGTCTTGGGTTTGATAATTGCCCCCTGAGAGGTCTTGGGTTTTGATATCTGCCCCCTGAGAGGTCTTGGGTTGATTGTGCCCCCTGAGAGGTCTTTGGTTGAGATCTGCCCCCTGAGAAGTCTTGGGATGAGAACTGCCCCCTGAGAGGTCTTGGGTTGAGATCTGCCCCCTGAGAGGTCTTGGGTTTGATAATTGCCCCCTGAGAGGTCTTGGGTTTTGATATCTGCCCCCTTAGAGGTCTTGGGTTGATTGTGCCCCCTGAGAGGTCTTTGGTTGAGATCTGCCCCCTGAGAGGTCTTTGGTTGAGATCTGCCCCCTGAGAGGTCTTGGGTTGATTGTGTGCCCCCTGAGAGGTCTTGGGTTGATTGTTTGGAATGATGTCGTCACTCGGTTTTTGCCGGTGTCCGCATCGAGTCTCTTTTTCTGCAAGACTTAGAAAGGCAAATATGCAGGAAAAAATAGGTGAGCATGCAAGTGAAATGCATGTGTATACAGCAATGCAGTATAAAAATTCATCTAAGTAGATTTGAAGGCGACAGCCAAATTGGTTGCAATTTGCAGCAAGATCGGTGCCTTTTGGAATTGCCTTTGAATTTCATGTTCTTTGGGGATTATGAGGTTCTCGTCTGAAACCTGTAGTCATTATTTTAAGGTAGTGCGTCCCTTGTGGATTTTCACACTAGCTTTTCTTGGCGAAAAATGCGTCCTTTCGGATTTTCACATAACCCTGTGCCTTATTTTTGCCTGAAATGGACCCAACCCAATCCAGCGGCTTTTTCTTCTTTTTTTTTGGGACAGACTGCCTGTTTTCAGGTTTTCACCCTGTCCTTTGGCCTAACTTTTGCTTAGAGCGTCAATTACGATTTTCATCTCTAACGGCTTTTTTTTTTCTTTTTTTCTTTTTTTTTTGTACATCAGATGAACTATTCTGGTTACATCAATACCATTGCATAAATGCACATATTTCAATTTGATTTCATAATATATGATCATTATTTGGCATTAATCTCAAGATACAAAACCTCATCCAATCTCGAGATGGATCTTGAAAGCATCAAATTCCTGTTATCAATCTGCTCTCTTTTTGATTCTCATGATTGAATATTTTCTCTCTGCTCTCATTTAATCTTTTGAATGCAAATTCTAGAAGCAACGTCGGAGACGAGACTTAACTCGAATGCATGAATGCACTCATGGCTTCTCGCTTGAAGCTCAAGAAACACCATAGGCCTCTTCTTACGTACCAAACCTTATTAAAAGGTCATCTCCGCTAATTGGATAAGACTGAACCCAGAATCAAAAGGTCTTACTTTGGTTGTAATGTTAGGCTTGGGTAGATGGCTGTCAAAGAAAGATCAGGTCGCTAGAAAAAAATGGCCGCGATATTTTCTCAACTGATGGATGAACCATTCTCAGCTCAGTTGTATATACAAAGGATTTTTTTTTTGAATTTGAGCTTGGTAACATTCTAGCTCCTTCAAATCAGAAAGGCAATCATTGAAACTAGTCAATTGGTCACCATTTTGAGCTCTCTTTTTGATTATTCTTTTTTTCTTTTCGTTTTCTTTGCTTCTTTTTCTTTCATTTTTCATTCATTTTTTTTCTTTTTGGATTTTTCGCTTTTCTTTTTCTTTTCCTTCTTTTTGCTTTCGCTTCTCTTTTTTTTTTTTTTTGAGCTCATGCCTTTCATGCATGACTAAACCCTCTTTTCAAAGTCTGAACTTGCTCTTATCGAGGCATTTATTGATAGCCCAAAAAAATTGTTCAAATGTACATCCATCAGTTTTAGAGCGGCCACTCTTCTAAGGGGAAGCCAAAATCATTTTAGGCGAGGGGGTAGTTTTAATGTGTGTAACAACAAAATTGGTATGCATTCAGCATACCAGCATAAAGGCTCAACGGGCTAGCAAGCGATTGCAGAATAAGGATAGGAAATAGTCATTTAGAGAGCTATACAAAGAAAAGATTGCCTAAATCATTTTCCAGGTTCTGTCTTATCCAGAGATCGCTTCGACGGGTAATCAGAAAGGTTCTAGTGCTCTTAGTGAGTTTTCATCCAATCTCCTAATTGCAACTAGTTTTTTCTCTCTTATTTTTATTTTCTCTCTGACTCTCTCTCTCTTCAGGAGTTATATCAGATGCTATCAAAATTTTCTTTGGATTTTCCAAAGTTCCAAGATTAAATGCAGTAGTATTAATTGAATTAATGTCAAAATGAATGAATATATCATGATCATAAGAAATGAAATCGTTAGAAATAATATACAAGTACGCAAAAACATTGTTCATCATATTAACATAACCAAAATGTCATAAAGAGTTCTCAAAATACAGAGACATAATACATAATATCTCCTTGTAGTTCTTGCAAAATATGCCACTCCAGTGGACTGGGTCAGATCACATATTCGGTGGAGGAACTGCGTTGTAGCTCGACTGCTTCTTTCTCTCCCTCTTTTCAGGGTCTGTTATCTGCTTTGTGTAAATGAGGTCCTGAATCTTGTTCCTCAGGGTTCGGCAATGGTCCGTCAGGTGCCCAGTATGTTGATGATAGGAGCAGTACTGGTCATCTCTATGCCCTGGTTGTCCATGATTCAAAGCTGGCTTAGGCGCTAGAGGTTGTATCTTGCCTTCCTTTATAAGCTTTTCCAGCACCCAAGATAAAGAGCGACCTAAGTTAGAATAGTACCTCTGACCCTGTCCAACCCCGGTTGCTGAGACCTCGGCTGCCTTGCCACTTCTATTGTTGCTGCTTCCAGCTCTGCCTGATCTGTTCCCCGATTGATTTCCAAAGTTCCTCCCAGGAAAGCTATTCTGACTCGCCTTCTTTGCCAGGTAGGCCCCCTCAGCTTCTACAGCAATATCTTTTAATGACTCCCAATCTCTAAGCCCTTTGAAGCTCAGCAGATCCCTCAGGTAAGGACAGGAATTTCTGATAAATAGCCTAATCTGATCAGTTGTGTCAGGCTTTCATTTCATTTCCATCACCCTGTTCCTCCACCTTGTGAGATACTCGTGGAATGATTCATCGGGCTTTTGTTGTAGGAGTTCGAGGTCTTTCAGGGTGACCTCCATTCTGGTGCTGCAGTCATACTGCTTTATAAATTCATCGGTCAGCAGGTCCCAGTCTTCTTTACACCTCCTATCCAGCCCATGATACCAGTCCACTACAGGACCCGACAGGCTAAGGCAAAAATACTCCACCTTTTGCTTCTTGCTCAGTCCTGTACCCTTCATCACTAAAGTGTACTGCTTGATATGTGCAGAAGGGTCTGAAGTACCATTAAACTTTGGTAGCTCAGGCATTTTAAACCTCTGGGGAAGCAATTCTTCATCTCCCAAATTTCTATCTTCAGGGTTGACCCCTTTTCCAGCTGATAACATCCGGGTGATGGCCTCAATCTGCTGTCTCATTGCCCTCATAGTTTCATCCTCCACCTTGGGTGCTCTACCCCTCGCAGGTTGGTGGGCTACTATGTCTTCGATCTCCTCTTCTTCTACAAAATCCTCTTCGGGATTATTAACCCTTGCCCTTCTTGGCTCAACGGGTGCGGCTTCGTTTTCATTAATAGGTTGGCGAGCAGCCACTCCAGCGAAGGGAGCCTCCCCACCAGCAGGCGGTTCAACTTGCCCCCAAGGAGGGACTGCTGGTACTTGTTGAGCAATAGGCGGCTGCAGAATAGGAGGTACTTGTGCAGCAGGGGGATGGGCAATTCTTTCGGCCATGACACCCATCATGTCTAGCATTCGCCGTTCAAATTCATCCAACCTCCGGGCGAGGTCTTGAGTGGTTGGGTTTCCAGTTTCGTCCGCCATGGAGGATGAGGTACTAGATGTCGAGAATGGCTCAGGATCCCAATCGAGCACTAATTCGAGCAATCCAAAAGGCGAGTCTGTCCTTACTAATCGACCGTCGGGACCTCTAACCCACTTGGAAGAATCTATGATGGCTAAAAATTTAAATTGTTAGTATGATGCGTGTATGATAATATACAATGCATGATCGTGAATTGTGCAGATGGAGTGAAAAAATCAATAAATTGTAATTATGCGATGCAATGCATGAAAATAAATATACACGTGATTGTATATGTTTGTGAAAAATAATATGCAGGCAAAAGGATATATACACACAATATGAAATGTATTTTTTTATTTTTTATATTTTATATATTTATATATTTTTTCTTTTTTTTTTTTATTTTTGATTGATTTTTTTTATTAATTTTTTTTTGACATGAATGACATGTGATGTATGTACATGTTGTGCAGCATTCACAGCCACATGCAAGCAGTTAGATCCTTCCAACCTTATTTCTCCCACACACTGGGTCGTGCGGTCTCTTTCCTAGGTGAGCTTTATCCAAGGGTTAACAGGGAACCCAATGGACGCGTATAGTGCACGGTGAAAAACCGGCAGCTTAACAACTCTTACTTTAAAACACATGCGCATGGATGTTTGGCCATTATATATTTAAACAATTCGATTAAATCAAGATGAGCCCATCGGAGCATGAAAGCCTTTGATGAAAATCATCTGATTCGATTGATTTTGTTCAGTATATGACAGCCCAAATAGCAAGCACGATATTATGGTGCATGTCACCTAGTGGAGGTTTCTATTGCCATTACATGAGCTTTGGTCAAAAGTTGGTGTTACTTTAGGGCTACCCAAGCATGATCCCTGCCGACGGGTCTAGCTCATCACGAGCGTAACGACCGATCGGGTCACCATTTTATATACCACGATGGTACGAGACTTGGGCTGGTGATTATCCCTAACACTTTCCCAAATTGAGTGAAAATGAGGTCGTGCTTCAGGAACACACCGGGGCTAATAGAGGGACCAAACTAGCATATTCTAAAGCTCTAATGAGATGTAATGCAAATGAGAGAAAGCAAATTTATGAATTAAATTTTAACCATAAATGTTAAACGAGGTATTTTCAAATTGAAATCTTAAACCATATCGTCCCCAGTGGAGTCGCCACTGTGACGCGCGCCGGATCCCCGCGGCCGCCCCTCTGACCGCCCGCACGTGGGCGATCGGGCAATTGTGGGTCCGTTGACAGCTTGCAATAAATCGCAAGTGCGTCTATGTTGGACAATAAGGAGGTTTCATGAAGTCGCCACCCAATAGAACATTGGGAAAGTTTCTCTCGCCTCGGAGAGCCTAAGACTGCGCTTAGTATCCATTTTGGGCCAGCCAAAGGGGTCTTGGAAGGTAAACCTCTCTCCCTAAGGAGCCTAGGATTAACGCTAAAGCCTCGTGACTCAAGAGGTGTCTTGGAGGGTAACCTCTAGCCTCTCGAGCCCAAAGACCAGAGCTGAGTTCGGGATTTCTCATCTATTTCTACCTCGAATGCTTTATGATTAAATTTTAATTAACATTGATTCGCTCTCTCTCCACTCGATGCAATTTAAATTAAAGCGCATTCATCCATTTAAGAGCATAAAATAAAATAGCATTAAAGCATGAAATAAATTTACAATAATACTAAGGGCAGAATACAACCCTCGTTTGTAAATGTACGATACATGCATAAAACGGGTTATTCATTAACAATTAGGACATTGATCCTCGCATGCATTCATTAGGGAAAACAATTTTTATATGATAATTTTATTGGGTAAAAATAGGACATTGGTCCAAGTTTTATTTATCAAACATTCTATTTAGTAGACAACATTTGTGTGGTGGTTCTTTTAAGCACGGTCGAAAAGTCATTTATTATTACAGACCACAAATACGTAAAATGCAATAAAATAGTAATTACATATCTCTAAATAAATAAATAAATGAATAAATAAATAATTGCATAAACAAATAGCAATATTAATAACAATAATCAATAATGATAATAATAATAATAATAATAATAATAATAATAATAATAATAATAATAATAATAATAATAATATTAAAACATAAAATTAAATAATCACAAATCAATTAAATAATAACATCAACATAAAATTAACACAAATTAGACAATAATAATAATAATATCAATAATAATAATAATAATAATTATAATAATAATATTAAATAAATATAAATAATAACAATAATAAATAATAATAATAAATCAGAATAATGAATAAATATAATAATAATATTATAATAATAATAATATTAATAAATCAGAAATTAAATAAATAAATATAATAATAATAATAACATTAATAATAATAATAATAAATAAATAATTAATAATAATAATAATATTAATTATAATAATAATATTAATTAATATTAATTAATAATATATTAAAATAAATAAATATAAAATAGACTCACCGGATTTCCCTCGCCGGAGATTGGCCGGAGCGGCGGTTGACGGCACCTCCCTCACCGCCTCGTAGATCGCCTCGTCGGGAGTCCAGATCCAGTGTCCACGCGCCGATCGGAGGTCCACCGTCGCCGGAAAACGCGCTGCAACGGTCCGGGTTCTTCTCCCTCACGCGCCGGCTGCCGGAGTCCGATGGGGAAACGGCGGCTACGACTGGGTGCGCCCGGATGTGGTGGTTCTTCCGGTGGGGCGCGTGCCGCCGTGTGCGGCGGTGGTTGGCCGGCGGAGGCCTCGCCTCCTCCCTCTCTCTTTTCTCCTCTTTTTCCTTCTCTCCGGCGCCTGGGCTTTTCCTCTCCTCTGTTTCCTTATTTCTTTGGTCCTTTGGTCTCTCCTATTTTCTTTTGATTTCTTTGTTTTTGCTCTCCTTTACTTTCTATTTCCTTGGCTTCTCTGTGTCTTTCTTGCTTTTCTTTTTCTTTGTTTTTCTTTGGCCGGCTCTTCTTCTTCCTCGCTCTTACTTTCTTTTCTTTTTCTTTGGTTTCTCGGTGGCCTGTGCTCAGCTCTCTCTTTCTTTTCTTTTCTTTTCCTTTTCTTTCTCTTTTCTTTCTCTTTTTTTTTGATCTGCCGAGCCCCCCCTTGTTTTTCTTCATCTTCTTCTTTTTATTCCCTCAAATTAGAGCTAAAGGGCACAATGATCATTTCCTCCATAATTCCCTCCATTTTCATATCTTAATTAATCTAACTTAATTAAAACTAATACACACACATACTAATTTAATTAAACATTACATATTAATTACATCTTAATATAATTAAACATTATATACATTAATTAATCTACTTAATATATAATTTATCTAATTAATTAAACATTCTACATTTTAACTAATTAATTAACTAATTAATCTTTAATTTTACATGCATCTTAATTAATACAATAATATTAACTAATTAACTAACCAATTAACTAATTAATTTTTAATTTCACACACATTTATATTTAATTTTTTTTTCAGAGGGAATAATCAAGGATCAAAAAATCACCATTTTCATTTTATGCCGGACTCAGGACCCGGTGTCTACAGTACCTATATTATTTTAGTGTAAAACAGTCTAATATGATACAATCAAACTAAATAAAAACATGTTATAAAATCATAAAAAACCATGTAATATTTCCAAATACGATTCATCAAAAAATCATACAGCATTATGCTATACAACATGACATTATACATTAATGAATTATGGTGACACACCATCCAAACAAACTCTAAAAATCTTTGAATGAGAGAGTAGTACTGTTGAATGAAGTTGACAAGGCTAAAATGCCCAAAGCAGCAGCTGCCATAGTTATCAAAATCGATTACAATAGTTATCAAAATCGGTATATATATTGGCGTTGCGGATGAATTATCGTGAATCATTTATTATTTTGGTATGGTATATAGTAAAAATAACTTTTTTTGCTTAATACCATAAACTCTTTATATTATTGGTAAAATTGTAAATCAAAATTGGTTTATGGTGTTAAACTATGATACGGTTTTTTTTTTTTTATTTTAACACCTATCAGTTAAAAAAAAAAAAGAAAAGATAACATTTCACTTTTTCTTTTAAATACGATTTAGTATTGATAAGACGTGAAATTCTTTATCTAAAAGAGAGAGAGAGCTGGTCGGATGCTTGAAATCTATAAGAAAGAGTGCCCGGTCGGACCAGGCATGAGCACTCCGAAACTTAAGTTAGTAACTTTCTAGAGAGAAAATTCTTAGAGAGAGAGAGTGTCAGAGATTTTTTAATACTTGGTGGCACTGTGCGTTGGGCTATTTATAGGAGACAGGAGGGATGCACTTGAGTGCTTGGGGTGTGATAACTGGTAGTCAGAGCAGGTGAGCGGCAAAGCGACAGGGAGCAAGTGAAGGGCATGGGCGCTGCCTTGTGTTAGTGGACTGATGGGACTTACTGTCTTGGCTTCTAGCTCACGCTTGGTGCTCTTTGCTGATGGGCTTTGAGCCCTGCTAGGTTTATTGGGCCGACTATCTGGGCCATGAAAAATGACATTTCCATAGTTATCACTTGTCCCCCCTCAAAAGGGTCCGATCGGAAGAGTTTTACTCTGAGGCGCTCTGATCGAGGAGCGACTGTTGGTAGGATTTTTAAATTTTGAAAGGTGCTCATCTGAAGAGACGCGTCTGTTCAGACAGCTATCTCATTTAATGTTGCGCGCGTGTTGAGGATGACGCTTCATTCTTCGTAATGTAATGATGCTTTGATGACACATGGCAAGCATCTTGTAGCAAGACGATTGGCGTATTCAAGAAGTTTTTGCTTATAAATAGGTAACTTCTGCGTGGGTTTTTCTTTACTTTTCAGTAACCCTTAGAGAAACTCTGCCAAAATTTCTTCTCATTTCTTTTATCTTTCAGATTCCGGCGATTTCTCGCTTTCTAATCCTAGAGGTTTTTCAGAGTTCCTGCAAGATTATCCAAGTAAGTAAGTAATTCTTGCTCGCTTGTCTTTGATTTTCCTCTCATTCTTTCCATTACGCCTCTGCATTCGTCTTACTGCGGATTTCTAGGAAGAAGTTTTTAGCATAGATCTTCAATGCCCTATTAGAGACTAGGGGTTACTGTGCTTCTTCCCCTTCCGCTAAAAATGGCTTCCAGCAGTGGTTAATCAGTAGACAGAAGTTTCATGAAGGCATACAGGGACAAGCCAGCGGCTGATCATTTTTTCAGATTGAGCACTAGAGAAGTGGCTGAAATTCCTTCTCGATACGGCTTCCCTATGAATGTGTTTGTGATGCCTTGCCCTGACTTCATGGCGATGACGAAGGGGCCTTTCGGCCACCAGAAGAATGAGTGGTCCATCTGCCACCTTTGGAACTTGAATGCAGGAATGAGGCTTCCGTTCGGTGCATTCAAGATAGTAGTGCTGAGAGGTTATGGGATTGCCCCAAACAAACTACATCCGAACGGGTGGAGGTCGGTGGCCTGCTTCAAAATTCTCTGCAAAATAGAGGGAGCGGCTCTGACTCTGGATCTCTTCACCCACTTCTTCTACATCTCGGGTCGGAGTGATGGGACGAAGTACTACTTTACCAGCCGATCGAAGAGGAAGCTCTTCAACGTCCCCTCCTCAATAAAAGGGTTAAAGGAGAGGTATATTTTGGTGGGGATAGTAGGTGGGTTCGGGGTGCGGCTTACCCGATCGGAGGGAGCCACCATTTTGAAAGACCAAGCTGCCGGTCAGCCCTTGTATGAGGCCAACATCAAGAAATTAATGGATGCTGTGGCGAGGCGAGGAGAACCCTACGACTCCAATTATCTTCTAGGGACGTTGTTCGGGTCTTTTAGCTCCGAAGCAGGCGAAAATGCAGAACATGAGCATTAAGATTGGAGTAGGGGAAGCAGCATAAATTGGCAATCATGCATTGCATGTGCATTCAATCTTAATTTGGGTGGAAAGAATACTTATCTTGTAAGTCTCTGTGATGCAGCTGCGGGCACGATGGTTGGAGGAGATGACATGGAAAAGCAGCTTGCCGATCGGGTTAAGGCAAAGAGGGAGGTCGAGCGGGCTTCGAGGGAGGAGAGGAAGGCAAAAAAAAGGAAGATCTTACCCTCTTCAGAAGTCCACGCTTCACAGGGTCCAGCGGATGCTCCTTCCCCCACTGCCATTGCTGCTGCCGCCGTCCCTTCCTCTCGTCCAGCCTTGACTATTTTTAGTCATGCGGCCTCCCAGTTTGGTGCAGAGGGTCGGTGTCAACTCAGGCGGTTGCGGCTGAGGGACGAATCTGATTCTGAGGAAATGCAGCCAGCCGCCGGTCCTCTAAGCATTCAACTTCTAAGGGAGGTCACTTAAAAAAAGGTGACTCGGTTGGATGAGGCTGCGCAGAAGCGGGCTAAAGAGGCCGTTCTGAAGAAGGCTGCTGGACTGGTGGCTACAGTGGATGCCCGAGTTGCAGCGAAAGGCAAGGCACCTGTCCAAAGCGAGTCCACCCGGTGAGCTGTAGGGGGAGCCTTAGAGAGGCAAACCGTGCCCCTGAAGGACGTGCTGAGGGAGAACTTCAGCAATAACTGGTTAGTGGGCAATAAAGTAGTTGCCAGTTACATTTGGGGTATTCTTCAGGATAATGACTTCAAGGACATGGGAGATCCCAGCTTGCTTGGCCGGGAGTGCAGCATGTTTAATCAGCAGAGCTTGGAGGTGAGATTTAGTTAGTTCATTTAATGATGTCTAAAAATTGGCGATGCCTTCTCTTACTGATGTTCTCCTTTCTCCTCTTCTCTTCTTCTTTCTCTTTTTTTTAGCTGATTAAGAGGGGCCTGCGCTTGCACGGCATAGCGAGCTTCTTGAAGGCGAGGTGGGAGAATGCTGCTAAGGCGAAGGGGGAGGCAAATGCTCGATCTGATGCTGCTCAGAAGGAGGCCTCTGTCCTTCATTCAAAGTTAGCAAGCCTGAAGAAGGAGGCTTCTCAGCATGCCCAGGAGTTGAAGACTCAATAAAGTGAGGTTGATCGGCTGAAGGGAGAAGTTGCACGCCTAACTGCCGATAGTGCTCAGTGCAAGAAATTCGAGGAGGAGGCGGCCAAACTGAGCGCCGAGTGTGCCAAGGCCAACGGGGAGAGGGGTAAAGCTTTGGCGGAGTTCGACCAGCTTCTCGCAGAGCGGGACTCCCTGGAGGCCACTTTGGCAGATAAGGAGACGTTATGGAGAAAGAGGCTTGAGGAGGAGCTTGCCTCTCAGAATGAGCAACTACTTGATTAATTGGGTGAGGCTTAAGGAAAGTTGTTGTCTCGGTTGATTTATGAGGCCGAGAAGCGCTTTCCTGAGGCTGAACTCGATTGAATGGAAGACCCAGGGAATCTGCCTGACCCCCCATCTAGTGATGATGAGGAGGAGGCTCCTCAAGAGGAGACGGCCGAGTGAACAACCGGTGGAAATCTCTTGTCGTCTGAAGTTCTGCCTGGTGCACTGTCCGGACCTGAAGTTGATGCTTCCTTGCTAGTAGAGCCTATCTCTGAGGCGGCTGCCGAGTCTTCCCAACTTCCTACCGAGCCGAATGCAGAGCCTACTGCTGACCCAATCTCGGCCCTGCCAATGTAGAAATTGTAGATATAGAGACTTAGATTTTTCTTTTTTCCTTTTGTAATGATTCTTGTAACTTTTACAACTTATCATTATTCAATAAACTACAAATTTCAATAAATTGCAAGTTTTTCTTTCAGATATGGTTTGCTTAGATCAAGCTAATTAAGCGGAGATACTTCCTGAATTTGAAGAAGCTTTTTGAGCTTTGGAATCAATAACTTTTCAAACCAGTGATTAATTTATCCGATCTGATTGGAAAAGCACAATCAGTCAGTCATTTGGCACAAGTTATGAATTAGACTTTTGGAGATCGGCCGCATAATCCGATCATCAAGCATAGCGAATGACCTCTCAGCCTCTTGTTAACTTGGAATTGGGCGAACAATTTCGTATGTCGAGTTAGCATTTTAATTTGCATTCCGATCCGTGATCGTTACACAACACTTAACTCGGGATAAATTGTCATTCTAAATTGACCCTCGCATTTTCGGCTCGGGAATAGCATCAAGCCTAACGGAGGAGCTTGACCTACAAACAAATGGACTCCAACTTTCGCATTTTCTCTTGGGATGAGCGTCAATCCTAGCTTGTATGTACTTGGGTTTAAGACTTTGGAGATTTCGTAAGGCCCTTCCCAGTTCTGCATTAGCTTCTCGACTCCTACATTTCCTGTGCCTATGTTCGCCTTTTTGAGCACCAGGTCACCAATATTGAAAGCTCTAGACTTCACCTTCGTGTTGTGGTATTTGGCGACCCTTTATTTGTAGGCAGCAATTTTGGCGTAGGCATCCTCTCTCTTTTCCTCTATCAGGTCTAAGTCTTGGCATCTTTCCTGGATGTTCATCCGATCGGAATAGAATGCTGACCGATAGGATGGGAGGCCGATCTCTACTGGTATCATTCCTTCGGAGCCGTAAATAAGAGAGAATGGCGTTTGATGAGTGCCCGTCCTTAGTGAAGTCCTGTAAGACCATAGGACACTCTGCAGCTTTTTAGTCCAATTGCCCTTTACCTCACCCAGTCATTTCTTCAGCCCTTCCAGGATGGTCCGGTTAGAGACTTCGGTCATCCCGTTGCTTTGGGGGTGGGTGACTGAGGTGAATCTCAGGTCGATGTGCAATCCTTGGCAAAAATTTCTGAAGATGGAGCTGTCGAACTGCTTGCCATTATCTGTAATAAAAATATTAGGTAAGCCATACCTATAGATAATGTTTTTTCATACAAAGTTTCTGACCCTCTCTACTGTGATCATCCCTAGAGGCTCTGCTTCGATCCATTTGGAGAAGTGGTCGACTGCTACAATAAGGAACTTCATCTGCCTTTTGCCTTGAGGAAAGGGTCCCAAAATGTCCAGGCCCCACGAATGGCCATGCAATTCCAATCGGCAACTGGTCTGCTGAGGGTTGTCTTTTGACCCTTCTATAAATCTGGCATTATTGGCATCTTCTCACTCTCTCCTGGGCATCTTTGAAAATGCTTGGCCAGAAGTATCCGGTCTGGAGTACTTTTCCTACCATGGCCCTGCTAACTTCGTGTGCCCCACAAATGCCTTCATGGATCTCTCACAAGATGTAGTCTCCTTCTTCATCCATCATGCATTTGAGCCAGGGGTGACTGAAAGCTTTTTTGTACAAGTCACCGTTAATTACAGAGTAATTGAGGGATTTGCGGGATATCTTTCGGGCTTCGACTTTGACTTCTGGTAGTTGCCCTGTTTATAGGTACCGCTTGATCGGGCTCATCCAAGTTTTATGCTCTTGCTCAATCTCCATCATCTCTGGCTCATCTAAGGAGGAGGAGGTTTGGTCGACAACAGTGATGTTTTCTTCTACCACTCCTTGTTCGGAGGCAGACATTTTTGCAAGCCGGTCAGCAGCTGTAGTTTGGTCTCTCGGCACCTTCTGGTGAATCCAGTCTGATCCAGACTCTTCCAGTATCCTGAATGCGACCTTGACCTTCGCCAGGTACCGAATCATGTTGGTTTCTCTGGCATCAAAAGTGCCCAAGACTTGGCTGGTCATGAGCTGGGAGTCACTCTTTATAGTTACTGGCAGTCTCAAGCTTTGAAGAAGTGCCTCGTACTCTGCCACAATATTAAAAGCTTTGAAACTAAGTTTTATTGCGTACCTTATTACAATGCCCAAGGGGCCTGTTATTACGATGCCTTTGCCTCCTTGGGTGTCATTCGCAGCACCGTAATCATTTCCCATTTTAGACGTTTGGGCTGACTGTTCGACTCTTCGCCAGCGAACTCAACAACAAAATCTGCTAGAGCCTAGGCCTTTATCGCCGTCCCGGGCTCGTACCTCACATCCCATGATTAGAGTTTGATTGCTCATCCCACCATCTTGCCCTCTAGGTCGGGGGTCTAGAGGATTTTCCTGATCAGCTGACCCGACCGGACTACAATCGTGTGCACTTCAAAGTATTGCCTTAGCTTCCTCGTGCACATCATGAGGCCGATGATGAGCTGCTCGACCGGGCCCCTCTTCAACTCTGCACCCCTGAGCACCTGGCTCGCATAGTATATAGGCAACTGTTGGGTTCCTTCTTGCCTGACCAGGACACCTGCAACAGCTTCACCAGAGGTGGATAAGTAAAGATACAAGTTTTCACCTGGGATATGTCGGCTAAGAGTAGTGGATTGGTGAGGAATTTCTTCAATTCTTCAAAAGCTTGTTGGAAATCCGCTCCCCAGCTGAAAGCTTCATTCTTCCTCAGCTTCTTGAAGAAGGGAGTGCACCGTTTGGCTGAGGAGGAGATGAATCTTTTGAGGGCAGTGATTCTTCCGTTCAGCTTCTAAATATCTTCTACGCTTCTCGGGGGTTGCATCTCAAGGATGGCCTTTATCTTCCCTGAATTGGCTTCAATTCCTCTTTGAGAAACCATGAAGCCCAAGAATTTTCCTGAAGGGACCCCAAAGACACATTTCTCGGGGTTGAGCTTCATTTGAAACTTGTTCAGCGTGCAAAAAACCTTCGCCAGATCGGCAGGGTGTTCTTCCAAGCTCTTGCTTTTGACGATCATGTTGTCCACATAGACTTTCACATTCTGCCCGATCTAGTCTTTGAAAATCTTGTTCATAAGATGCTGATACGTGGCACCTGCATTCTTCAGACCGAATGGCATCGCCATGTAGCAAAAGGTTCCGTCGTTTGTAATAAAACTGGTCTTTTCCTGATCCGAGAGCCATATCAGGATTTGGTGATAGCCAGCGTATGTGTCGAGGAGGGAGTAGATTGTGTGGCCTGCAGTGGCATCCACCAGCTGGTCTATGCTTGGCAGGAGGTAGCTATCCTTCGAACATGCTTTGTTGAGGTTCGTGAAGTCCACACACATCTGCAGCTTTCCTGTTTTCTTTTTTACCAGGACCATATTGGCGAGCCACTCCGGGTGATCGAACTCTTGGATCATCCCAGCCTTCAGTAGCCTATCAACCTCCTCGGATATGAACTTTTTCCAATCGGGAGCATGCCTACATAACTTTTGTCTAATCGGCCGGTGAGTTAGATCCACATTAAGTTTGTGGGTGATCACTTTGGGATCAATCCCAGGGATGTCTTCTGGCTTCTAGGCGAGGGATACCTGGTTGATCATCAAAACCTGCAGACATCCTCTACTTCTGCACTCATGCTATCCCGATCTGGACGCTTTTGCCTTTCGATAATGCCCTTGCTTTTACTTCTACAACAGGATCCATCCTTGGCCTCTCTACCTGCTCGTACTGTTCTACCCCTGGTTCCACCATCATGGCCTCTTTCTGCTGCCTGATCATGGTGATATACGCCTTGCGGGATGCCTTCTGGTCTCCCTTTAGAATGGCAATGTCCCCCTCTAGTTGGGATTTTCATCACCATGTATCGTATGCTTGTGACAACTCCGGTTTGAAAGAGTAAGGGCCTGCCAAAAATGGCGTTATAGGCAAAAATGTCAATTACCATAAAGGTTACCTTGCAGGCGTGGGCGAGTGCCTCTTGGCCAAGCTCGACGAAAAGCTCGATAGATCCCACTACCGGGACAGCAGCGTTGCCAAGCCCGATCAGCGGGGTGGCGTTCAGCTTTAACTCCTCGATCGACAGTCCCATGGCTCTGTAGGCTTCAAGGGTGAGCACGTTTACAGTGCTGCCGTTGTCCACCAAAATCCTTTTAACATCAAAATTGTTAATTCGAACCCTGACGACGAGAGCGTCCTCGTGAGGAAACATCACATCTCATGCGTCTTCACTGGATACGGTGATCGGAGCAAGCCGTTTGGCCTGATGGGAGAGATACACGCCTTTCCCCTTTTCTTCCTGGACAGGTCTTCTCCGTAAGACAATCCTTTAGTGATCATGTTTATAACCCCGGTATATGGTCTGTGCGAGTCTAGATTTCTTAGATTTCTGTGCTCGTCGTCATCGTCCGAGCCAGAATCATCCCTCTTGAAGTTCGACTGTCTATAGGGACTTTCTCCTCTAGCAAGACCTATAAATCTTTTGAGGGACCCCCTTTGCAGAAGTTGCTCGATCTCCTCCTTCAGCGAGTAACACTCGTCAGTTGTGTGATCGACGTCTCTGTGAAACTCGCAGTACTTGTTGTGGTCCCTCTTGTTTCTATTCCAATCGAACAGCTTCTTGGGTCAATTGACTTTCTTGTGTTTTTCTCGAATCCACATCAGCACCTAGGCTGGGTTGGTGTTGAACGGAGTAAAGGTTCAGGCCGGCCGGTTGTCTAAGCGATCGGATCTTCCCTGTCCAGCCTCCTCGCTATTGGTTCAAACACGGGAGCTCTGTTGAATGACCATCCGTCTGGATGTTGCAGTCTGTCCATGATATTAGTCCTTCTTCCTCTGCTAGACCTCAAGGCATCATCCAGTTGGATGTGCTGTTTGGCTCTTTCCATCAGATCGAAAAATCTGACTGGGGGTCTTGTAGTTATTGACTCGAATAGTGGGCGATCAATGGTGGCCTCAGCCAAGGCGGTCGTCCCTATCTCCATGCTCGCATTCCTCACCTCAAACATCGCCCACATGAGTGCTCTACTCTAGTGTCAGAGTAAGTAGGCGGTGATGTGCCGGGAATAAGGCATGAAAAATGGCAATAGTGTGTGCCAGTGAACTAATAGGAGGCATGCCCTATCAGTCCGGTCGGACAGCTAGTAAGCCTCATCTTCTCTGGTCTTGTACGAGTCCGCTCGTCACGTGCCGAGCTGGGTGTTGGGCCTTCTAGCAGACTGGATCCTTAGGCTCGTTGGGCCTTGGCTGAGCTTTGCTCAGGCCTAATGATAAAAAATATTGAGTATCATCAAGAATGTCGAGAATAAACTATATTGGAAATGAATATACTAGTTTTATTATCATTTAAAATATAATTTATAATTTATTATATATCTTAATTATTTTTTAACAATGTGTGTGTGAGAGGAAAATGAATTTTAAAAAAAATATGGACTTTGAGAGAGAGAAATGATAAGATTATGATCAAAAGAAGGAAGATAGCAATGAAGAAAAATATTATAAAATTATGACAAATTATCGATTTAGAGATTTGATGTTGTATTGAAAATTCATGGTTTTTAAACTATGAGATGATCATGAAAAATTATACCATGAAATTAGAAATTTTTCCAAACAATAAATTTCTTTACAACATTCTATATTAAACATGGAAAACTAAGAAGCAAACAGGGGTTAGTCAAACTTCTAGTTCTAGGCTAATAGGCTTAAGAATTCAGGAATTTATAACATTATATAATTATATAATATTGTCTATGTATTGGACATGGAAATTAATTCCCCCTTTTTGTTGAGGTGTTGGAAATTTAACTATTAGTAGTATGTATTAATTATATGATAAAATTCTATCAAAAAATGTTAGCTAAGAAATATTTAAATATTTTATTTCGAGCATAAATGCTGCATTTGCATACGCAGTTGAATTTCAAATTTCAATTTCAGTTTCTACTTGCAATTGTTTGCAAACGCTGCCTATACGTTTCAATCTGTATATTCATATAATAAATATGAATTTATTATATATCAACTTTTTTTGCCAATTTCCCATCAAAATAGGCTATATCACTAGAATTCAAGATTGCTAATGACAATTTCTCTGAATTATATACTTAGCTACATACATCCATCCTTAAATTTAAAATCTCTCCCTAGTTGAAAAATTAAATGGAAGGTATCATTTTCCATTGAAATGATGCTTAAAGCTTGTTAGTATAAAAATGAATGAATAAATAAATAGCCTATAATTTCATCTCTTCATGAATTAGAGATCTGTTATTTGTTAGATTTTTTTGGGTTGAATTTGCCTGAAGAAGCAGAGATCGAGTTTCTCGAATTGCTCGGTTCAGGCTGCGAAATTTTTGGATTGCTCGGTTTAGACACCTAACTTTAGTTAGGATCGATTCGAATTAGATATATGACAAAACTTCGGGATTCGAATTTTTCGAGTCGGGTTGGATTTAATCCAATTAAACCCTTGCACACCCAAAATTTAGAGTGTCACTTATCAATAAAATAAATTTATATTTATCACTTTCAAGTGGAATGTCATTTCTAATTTATATGTTATATTAGACTAGCGGTTATAAAAAATTATAATAATAAAAATTGTAAAATATTACACTATGTGAAAGAAAATATATTTTTTAAATATGTTTATAATTTTTGTACCTGATAACCGGACTCTTCGATCCATAGCTCGATATGGGTTTAACCGGACATGAATCGCATGTCGAACTTGAGTGACATGAGTCCGGCAATCAGACACGTCGACAATTGCTATAATAGTTGCTCGGTTTTCGGTAACAGTTCGGTAATGAATTATGGGAAGTCATCAATAACGAATATTTTCTAGATATTGAAGAGATCCTGATCTTATAATGATGGAAAGTACCAAGAATCACTCAACAAATCTTCACAAATCGGGAATCAACCATCGATCAAGGGATAAAAGGTGATCTTCTCTTAAACAAGATATTATTTCCTTTTGGGAATAGCTCTATATAAAGGGAATCATCAGGTACATTACTCTCTCTAGACTAAAAAATACAAGAAAAACCTTTACTGATTCAAGAACTGACTTGATCGTCGGAGTTTCCCCTGTCGGAACCCACGACGGTCCTTTGATTTCTTTTCAGGTAACTCAAGCGAAGATTAACGGAAGATTTCTACCTTGTTATCATTTGGTGCGGTGAGCGTGGAACACTCCACAGATTTCAGTTGATTCACAAATTTCAGTCGGTAATGGATCTTTTTCCCGATTTACCTGTTTCCGACGCCCCAGCCTCTAGCCATCCCAGCAATGCAACCCAACCCTCAACCAACCTTCTTGGCCAACTCATTCAAAGCCTCCAACCAGCTCAACCAGAGCAAATCTCCCCACTTCCAGCACGACAATTATTTCCACCTACACAGATCCAAACACCACCTCCGTTACTACCGAGCACCTTGGCCCCTGGTACCATGGTCACATTGACAGCAGAGCAGTTTGAGAAACTATTTGAAGAGCGAATGCAGAAATATCAAAACCGAAGTACTTTACAGTACCAAGGTAGTTTCCGGTCTCCTCTATCCCGAGACATCTTAGCCACCCCGTTTCCCCAAATACGTTTACCAAATCTGCCGAAGTATAGCGGTAGCACGGACCCCTGAGCTCATCTGGACGAGTTCCACCACACTATGTTGGTACATACAACGGAAGAGGCGGCTTTATGCAAAATTTTCCCCCAAACACTCACTGACTCGGCTCAGATATGGTTTCGCAACCTCCCGAAAAATTCGATCTACAGCTTTGAACAGTTCAGTGACATGTTCATTGCCAAATTTGTAGCAGCCATCCGACCAGCTAAAGTGTCTGCCGACCTTACCATGGTGTACCAGGAGAAAGGGGAGACACTCCGAGCTTATGTGGAGAAATTTAACGCTGTGGCCATGGACATTCAGAATCTTAATTTAGAGGTAGCCATCAATGCCCTTATCAGAAATACGAGATGCCAAGACTTTAGTAATTCCCTCAGCAAGAAGCCACCGGGTGACTTCACCGAGTTAATGTCCCGGGCACACAAGTACATACGCATGGATGAGGCTCGCAGGCTCAGATATAGTTCGCAGAACAGAGACTCGGATAGAGGGTTTCGCACAGGACGAGATAGAAACAATAGTGGTAGAGATGAAGTTAGAGGAAGGGGGGCTGCCCATTCCAACAGAGCCTATTTGGTCTCAAAACCGAGCACAAGGAACAAGCAAGAAGAACGGTTTACGCCGTTAACAGCCCCGAGGTCCCAAATCTTGGTCTGTTTAAAGGAGAACGAGCGGGTTAACAGGCCACGCCCGATGATGGATGACCCTAGCAGAGATCAGAGCCAGTACTGCTCTTTTCACAGGGATAAAGGCCATCAGACGAATGATTGCCGACAGTTGAAGCGTGAAATCGAGTATTTGATCCGGCAGGGCAAACTCGGGCAGTTTGTGAAGAGTAATGAGGGGGGAAAGCGAGATAGATCCCCTTCACCGAGAAGACAAAATAACCGAGCTAGTTCGAGCAAAAAGGCCCCAACCGGGGTGATTCACGTGATTGCAGGAGGCCCGCATTATGATGTTTTTGAGGAATCCAGAAAGCGGAAAGCTAAGGAGGTATTCTCCGTGGGAGCAGGCCAAAGAGTGGAAGGCTACAAAGTGACATTTTCCGAGGTAGATGAAGCCCATGTCCGGACTCCCCACACCGATTCACTTGTTGTGGAAGCAATGATACAAGACTATCTGGTTCAGAGGATCTTGATTGATACGGGAAGCGCGGTGAACCTTATCACTCTGCAGGCCTATAAAGCTTTGGGTTTATCAGTCAATCGGTTGGAGACAGTTTCAGCGCCCATCATCGGTATATCGGGGCAACCGGTCAAGGTAGAAGGCTCGGTGGTATTAGAATTACAGCTCGGTGATGAGGATAAGGTGTGCAGTTGCAGGAGCTGTTTTATGGTGGTTGACATTCCATTGGCCTACAACGTGATCGTTGGGCGACCTCTTTTGGTTGGGGTAGACGCTTACATTTCGATGCGTAAGCTGCTTGTAAAAATACCTGTTGAAGGAGGTGTGGCCGTGCTGAGGGGCAGTCAGAAGGCGGCTCGGGAAACTTACTTTAGCATGTTAAAGGGAGCAGATCAGGCATTACCCTTAGATGCACTGGACATTCCAACGGCTAGGAATGCGGAACCCATGGACTCACTCAGGGAAATTGAACTCTCACCAGGAAAGATAGTCAAGGTGGCTGCTAACAAGGAGGGGAAAGAGAAAGAGGCGTTGGTAGCGGTGCTGTCGGAGTTTAGTGATGTATTTGCCTGGCAGCCCTCGGACATCAAGGGAATCTCTTCTGAGATAACGTGTCATGCTCTCAATGTCCAACCAAGTTGCAAGCCTGTTAAGCAGAAAAAGAGGAACCATGCTCCCGAGCGGCAACTAGCAATGTCAGAAGAAGTGGATACACTGCTGCAAAACGGGTTCATTAGAAAAGTGTTATACCCGGACTGGCTATCAAACGTGGTTCTGGTGAAGAAAGCCAATGGAAAGTGGAGAATGTGTGTTGATTTTACCGATTTAAACAAGGCCTGCCCGAAAGATTGCTACCCGTTGCCGAATATTGATCTCCTGGTCGACTCAACTTCGGGGTTTGAGGAATATGCTTTCCTGGATGCCTCCGCCGGGTATCACCAAATTCCTATGAAGAAGAGCGATGAAGAGAAAACTGCTTTTGTCACACACCGAGCTACCTACTGTTACCGGGTCATGCCATTCGGGTTGAAGAACGCTGGGGCCACTTACCAGAGATTAATGAACAAGATGTTTGAGGGGCAATTGGGAAGGAACGTAGAGGTTTACGTCGATGACATGATTGTCAAAGGCAAGACTGCTGCAGACTTACCTCGGGAATTAGCAGAAATGTTTGGGGTGCTCAGGGAGTTCGGTCTGAAGTTAAACCCAGAGAAATGTGCTTTTGGGGTTCAGTCTGGTAAATTCTTGGGGTACATGATTTCAAGGAGGGGAATAGAGGCTAACCCGGAAAAGATCCGAGCCATTCTGGAGATGGAGCCACCAAGATCGGTAAGAGATGTTCAGAAACTCAATGGAAGGGTGACGGCTCTAGGCAGATTTATTTCTTGTTCAGCTAAGAGATGCCTTCCTTTTTACAACACCCTTAAGAAAGTGAAGGGTTTTGAATGGACGCCAGAATGTCAGAAAGCATTTGACGGATTGAAGAAGTTCCTTAGCACCCCACCTCTTCTAAGTCGGCCATCGCCGGGGGAAGTGTTGTATATGTACCTGGCAGTTTCATCAGGAGCTTTGGGGTCAGTCTTGATAAGAGAAGAGGGTAGTCAACAGTTTCCGATCTACTATACAAGCAAGGTTTTGAGAGGTGCCGAGCTGCGGTATCCTATACTCGAACAGCTTGCTTTCGCATTGGTGATTTCGGTTGTGAAGTTACGACCCTATTTCCAGGCCCATACGGTGACAGTAAGGACAAACTCAAACCTCCGGAAGGTTTTGCAAAAGCCCGAGGCATCCGGGAGACTAACAGAGTGGGCAGCTCGGCTAGGAGAGTTTGATGTCCGATATGAAGCTCGGCCATCTATGAAGGGTCAAATCTTGGCAGATTTTGTGGCAGAACTGCATGCACCCCCGCAGGAGCCTAGTCCCTGCTCATGGAAATTGTACATAAATGGTGCATCCTCGTCTGTGGGTGCTGGAGCCGGGGTGATATTGATCGGACCAGGGAAGATTGTGATCAGGGCGATGGCTCACATTGCATTCCATGCAACCAACAATGTAGCTGAATATGAAGCTCTCAGTTTTGGCTTACAGCTAGCTTTGGAGGTAAGACCGGATTCCTTGAATATCTTCTCTGACTCACAGCTTGTTGTTAGCCAGGTGCTCGGCAAGTTTGAAGCCAAAGACAATATGATGATAAGATACAAGGAGTTAACAGCTGCACTCTTCGCCCAACTTGAGAGCCGGGGTTGTGCATGGTCCATTGATCAGGTTCCCAGGGAGGAGAATGTCGAGGCCGATGTGTTAGCCAAACAAGCTTGCCTTCAAAATCAACCAGCCGTATCAAACATCATCTGGTCTATCGTGTCCGCCCCAACACATGAGACGTACAAGGTACATTTGCATGAGCCGATGGATGGATGGAGACTTCCCATCTACACATATCTGAATAGCGGAGTTCTACCCGAAGATCAAGTTCAAGCTCGTAAGACAGTTCGGAGATCCAGTCGGTATGCGATCCTGGATGATCAGTTATATAGGAGATCGTTTTCGGGTCCATGGGCAAAATGTTTGAGTACTGAGGAAGGTGAATATGTGCTAAGAGAAATTCACGAAGGAATTTGTGGGGCCCATGAAGGAGCACAGGCAATAGCTCAGAAAGCGTTATTACAAGGATACTATTGGCCTAGCATGGAGGGCGATGCGAGGGAACTGATTAAGAAATGTGATAAGTGCCAGCGGTTCGGCAATCTAAGCCATCAGAAAGCTACCCCCCAGACCTCGATACATAGTCCCTGGCCATTTGCCCAGTGGGGCATTGATATAGTAGGCCCATTCCCCCTAGCAACCGGGCAACGGAAGTTCTTAGTGGTAGCGGTGGATCATTTCACCAAGTGGGTAGAGGCGGAACCCCTGGCAACCATAACTCCGGCAAATGTTATCAAATTCATGCAAAAGTCCATCATCACGAGATTTGGTATTCCGTACTCCATTGTCACAGACAACGGCAAACAGTTCGATTGTGCCGCTTTTAAAGAATACTGTTCAGAATTGAAGATCCAGCTTTGTTTCACCTCGGTATACCACCCGCAGGCAAACGGCATGACCAAAGTAACTAACCGTACTATTGTTGCAGGTCTGAAGAAACGACTCGACTCAGCAAAGGGTCTTTGGGTGGATGAGCTATACAACGTCCTCTGGGCCTACCGAACGTCGCCAAGATTAGCAACGGGAGAAACCCCCTTCTCGCTCACATATGGGACAGAGGCGGTTATTCCCTGTGAGATCGGTATGCCAAATGCCCGGACTTCTAGTTTTAATGAAGCTTCCAATGACGAGCACCTGTTGTGTCAGCTGGATAGGTTGGAAGAGCAAAGAGAACATTCGCAGCTGCGATCTGCTGCTTACAAACAAAGGATGTCATCTTACCATGATCGGAACATCAAGCCGAGGACATTCAGGATCGGGCAGTTAGTCCTCAAAAGGGTAGTTGCTTCACAAACATCAGCCGGCGTGGGCAAGCTGAATCCCAACTGGGAAGGCCCTTACATAGTTCACGATGTCAAGGGGGGATCATATAGGTTGAAGGATCACTCAGGCAAAATACTTCCCCATTCATGGAATATTTCGAATCTGAAGGCATATTATCAATAGCTCGGCCCGGTATTCTTATGGCTCTCTCGGCTAGCGAACCATCGGTCAATTTTCCGATACTTTGCATTTTATTTTGTTCGATTTTTTGTCATATATCATTGTATTTGATAAAACTTCAATGAAAGAGGTAATTCATGAAAACACAATGTCTCTAATGATTATCTGCGCTCGAATCGCTATGACTCGATTCAATATCACCGCCGACAGGGCGTCCATCCAATATCACCGCCGACAGGGCGTACATTCAAAACACCGCCGACAGGGCGTACACTCTCATATTCAACTACGAAATACACTCTTGGCGCTCACCCGGCGTCCACTCGGTTATTATGCCACCAAGCATTTTATGACCTATATGTCGAAAGATATTCAGCTCGGTTAAATCTACCAAGAATTTTTCATCTCATTGCTTATTGAAGAACTTGTGTAGCCGAACAATCATAAGAACTTTGGTTCATTCATTAAAGAGTTTATCACACTTTATCGATCAAACTGCGCATATGGAAAATACAAAGGGTTCGGCATACACAAACAGAAATAAAATCTTCATTTCATTAACGATCAAAGAGTACACAGTTTATTCATCCGGATACACTTCGTCCAACCAGGACCAATCCATATCCGGATGACGCTGTTTAACAGCATCAGAAAGCTTCTGACTAAATGCGAGGCATTTATCAACGGCCAACTCCATAGACTTGTACTCGAGATCGGCGAATTTCTCCTCTAGTTCGGCTTGCCCGCACTTCGTTTCATCAAGCTCTATTCGGATACTCGATAGCTCGGTCTCCATTTCCTCCTTCCTCCTATCACTTTCCGCTACTTTCTCCAGTGCATCAGAAACATTATTCTTGGCCTCTTGCTCTCTGATCTCGGCATCCAGAGCTCTCTTTTCAGCCTCTTTTAACTTGGGTTCCGCGGTATTAGCTCTAAAGCGCTGCCCGGCGACAGATCGGGCTTCCCGATTGTAAGCCATGAGCAGGTGGTTCATCTTCCCTATAACGGCACTGCTCAGCATTGAAGCCTGCACAAGAATAGAAAACGGTGAAAAGAGCACGGAATTAACTAGAGGAAGGATATCAAAGAATGGCTAACCTCAACTTAGTGTCTCTTGATGGCAAGGCTCAAATCCTCGGCTCTCCAGCGTGACATAGGGCCAACCTTGTGAGGGATACAGGCAATCTGGTGAACAAAGTCACAAAAGCCCGGATTTTGTTCGGAATACGCATCTCCATCCTCTTTCAATTGAGTGCATATTTCATTGGCAAAGGTTCTAAAATCCCTTCTCTGAGGAGGGAGATCCGAGGTGCCGGCGACGGCGTCTCCTTCAGGGGAAAAAGGCCCAGGTGGGGTCTGCAGTTCAACCGATGGCATCCGAGCAGTTGGAATGGGGGGTGAAGTGTCTTGTAGCACAACAGTGGGTATTGTGCTAGAAGTTTGAGTAGGATCGGTTGGAACTGGACCTGCGGTGGCAGCAGTAGCTCCCATGCTAGACTCCCCTGGCGTTGACCCGGCAGTTTTCTTTTGACGCTTTGCCTTCATCATCTCAACCATGCTTGGTCTCTCTGCTCGTTTCATTTCTGCAAAAAAACCGAACAATGAGAGAGTATTAGAACTGAAGAATCGATAAGAGAAGGTACCTCTTCCTTGACGGCGAGAAGAGGTTGTTCGGTCCAAACCAAAAATAAGTTGATCTCTAATATCGATCTTGTCCGACGCTAAGGCTCTCCATCGGGCTAGAGTTCGTTCTTCCTCCTCGGAAAGAAGGATGGGGTTATCATTCTTATTTACATATCGACCCCACATTGTTCGGAAAGGAAAGTCATTGTCGCTCTCGACGACAAAGAATCGATTTTTCCAATTCTTCAGAGATTCGGGATTTCCCCTAAATACCCCGTAACCAGCTCGGGCTTGGACATAATTGTGATCTTCAGTAGTGATTCGGAGTCCCACCACATGGGTAGCCTGAAAGAGCCGAACTGTTAGTTCGATGTCGTTGTCTGCTACCCACATTTGCAAGGCGGATATGGTTCGCCAAGCATTGGGATGAATCTGACTCATGGTTAAACCATAGTGATTCATCAGCTCGATCTCAAATGTAGTAGGAGGAAGGCTCATCCCTGCTTCGAAATCGGCCTCATACACAGTTATGGTTTTCTTGCCTGAGAACTTTGCATTAGCTCGGAGGCTAGCTCCAGGCACTCGGATCTTGTAGCTCTCAGGAATCCCTAATCTTGCATGAAGCTCAACCATTTCACTGGTTTTCACAATCGAACCAATACTACTTACTCGAGGATTCCTTTTCGGCTCTTTCCCTTTAGGCTGATTTGGCTGGCTGGTACTGGGAGACAAGTTGATCTCTAATATCGATCTTGTCCGACGCTAAGGCTCTCCATCAGGCTAGAGTTCATTCTTCCTCCTCGGAAAGAAGGATGGGGTTATCATTCTTATTTACATATCGACCCCACGTTGTTCGGAAAGGAAAGTCATTGTCGCTCTCGACGACAAAGAATCGATTTTTCCAATTCTTCAGAGATTCGGGATTTCCCCTAAATACCCCGTAACCAGCTCGGGCTTGGACATAATTGTGATCTTCAGTAGTGATTCGGAGTCCCACCACATGGGTAGCCTGAAAGAGCCGAACTGTTAGTTCGATGTCGTTGTCTGCTACCCACATTTGCAAGGCGGATATGGTTCGCCAAGCATTGGGATGAATCTGACTCATGGTTAAACCATAGTGATTCATCAGCTCGATCTCAAATGTAGTAGGAGGAAGGCTCATCCCTGCTTCGAAATCGGCCTCATACACAGTTATGGTTTTCTTGCCTGAGAACTTTGCATTAGCTCGGAGGCTAGCTCCAGGCACTCGGATCTTGTAGCTCTCAGGAATCCCTAATCTTGCATGAAGCTCAACCATTTCACTGGTTTTCACAATCGAACCAATACTACTTACTCGAGGATTCCTTTTCGGCTCTTTCCCTTTAGGCTGATTTGGCTGGCTGGTACTGGGAGACTCTAGGATATCTTCGTGTAAGAGTCCCTCTTCGACTCTTTGGCTCTCAGTTGAATCCTCAGAAGCACTCATGGTGAAAAGGAGAAGGAAAAAGATGAAGTACTAACCTGAGATAGGAAGGAGAGATCTAGAAGACGTAAAATGCCAAGGGATGCTTGAGATAGTAAAGACTGAATAAGAAAGAACTAGAGCGAAAAAGGCTGAAATCCAATCTGAAATCCCTAAGAAAATCGAAAGTGGAAGAAAGGAGAAGAGGCAACTATTTATATGAGAACGGAACCACTCAGACGAGGACAGATGGCATGCGTTGATTGAGTGAACTGGCAATAATTACTCCTTGCGCGATTATCGAAGAGGCGCCATCATCTCAGGGCCTGGCACCGCAGTTGGATCACAGTTCACGAAACGACTTCGCACAGGGAACGACGCGTCTGTCCTTGATTCTCGAAGGTCACGCACACAGCTGTCAACAAGGCAGTTTGAGTGATCCCACGCGCGCTCTCTGGGAATGTTTGGTCAACGCACCTATAACATTAATGTTATCATCTGAGGGGGGGGACTTATGATAACCGGACTCTTCGATCCATAGCTCGATATGGGTTTAACCGGACATGAATCGCATGTCGAACTTGAGTGACATGAGTCCGGCAATCAGACACGTCGACAATTGCTATAATAGTTGCTCGGTTTTCGGTAACAGTTCGGTAATGAATTATGGGAAGTCATCAATAACGAATATTTTCTAGATATTGAAGAGATCCTGATCTTATAATGATGGAAAGTACCAAGAATCACTCAACAAATCTTCACAAATCGGGAATCAACCATCGATCAAGGGATAAAAGGTGATCTTCTCTTAAACAAGATATTATTTCCTATTGGGAATAGCTCTATATAAAGGGAATCATCAGGTACATTACTCTCTCTAGACTAAAAAATACAAGAAAAACCTTTACTGATTCAAGAACTGACTTGATCGTCGGAGTTTCCCCTGTCGGAACCCACGACGGTCCTTTGATTTCTTTTCAGGTAACTCAAGCGAAGATTAACGGAAGATTTCTACCTTGTTATCAGTACCAATCGACAAAAGTTTTTTTTCTTTATTGATATATGAAAATCATAATTTTTAATATTAAATTTATTTGGTACTTTTTTTAGTACATTAGTTTGATGTAGTTCATAATTAGTAATGGCTTTATATTTGGATATACATATATAGTTTTTTTTTTCATATAAAAACTCATACAAATAAACATAATTTAGGTAGATATTTAGTACTAGCTAGAATACCAAATAATAATAAAATTTATTTTCAAATAATGAAACTATCTATACAAAAACTTATTTGATATTTCAAATTCTATTAAAACTAAAACTCCGCTTGAAATAAATGAATTTCATAACATTTATGTAATTCATTTGTAATTCCTATTTTTTTATACTTGATATACAAAAAATATAGGACATGGAATTCATCATACGTTCACCAAAATAGGTGGAATTTGCAAATAAATTCCAAATTTTTAAGGATTAAATTTAGAAAAACTATAATACTCTTTTGATAATTTATTAAAAATAAATTATTCTTATATAATTAACGTAATCTGTTATTTTTCCTCCCCCATGACTATTTTTCTCCCTCTCCTACCACTATTCTGTACTGAATGTTAATATATATATGAATTTTTTTTTTAAAAAAAAATTATGTTATTATCGATCAATATTTGTCGAAAATTTTAAAATAATGATTAATGGCTGTTAATTTTTTTTATTGTAAATAATTAAAAGAAAGCATCAAAATTGACATTTAGGATATTTTAGGAAATAAAATAGAAATGAATTTTTTTATTAATTTATTCCAATCATAAAAATAAGAAATTTATTTTTAATTCTATATTTTAGTAATTTTATTTCAATAATAGAAATTCATTTACAAATTAATTGCATATACAATTCACTTATAAATGAATTTTACAATTTAAATTCATTTATTCCAATCGGAACCTAAATTTCTAATAAAATAAGATAATATCACGTTAAAGACATGTGTACTTTTATTGGTAAGATATGTGGGGTTAATTTCATCGGTAGTCATCGAATTTTGGGCCTTATAACCAAATGGTTATAATAAAATAATTTGTAATACAAAAATCATCAAACTTTTATTTTATTTCAATTAAGGTAAAAATAACTAAAAAATTAATTTTTTGTCACTGAAAAACCAAATAAATATGTCACATCATCAGTAATATTCTAAAACGCACCCAGTCAGCATGCCATGTAACCTGAATACATGGAGAAATTGACGCATCAATAAATATATGTGTCAGCAAATTTTTTTTTTCTTATTGTACAGGTTGGTGTAACATGTATACTTACTGATATGTAAATTTTTCCATGTAAACGGGTTACATGACATACTAATTGGGTGTATTATAAAAGATAACTGATAAAATGGCATATTTGCATGATCTTCCAGTGACGAAAAATTAAATTTTCAGTTATTTTTACCTTAATTGAAATAAAATAAAAGTATGATAACTTTTGTGTTACAAATTATTTTATTATGACCATTTAGTTATAAGCTCTAAAATTCGATAACCACATATGAAATTAACTCAAGATATGCGTTATATCTTTTGCTCCTAATTGAACTTTATGCTATTCCATTTTGTGTGTGAGAATAAGAAATTTGGGTATTTATGATCCCGTTCAATCACCGTTGGACCTTATATTAAATTAATGCATTTTTCCAAATTTGTCAACTACACAATAATTGGATTTTATCTGCATTCTTGTAGGAAATTATTGCGTGACTGAATTTCTTCTATCTACAAGGTAATAATAGATGAATTTCTAATTCATATTTTTTTTCCTTTTCTTTATTTGTATAATTATTTTTCAATAATCAAAATAATAAAAAATATCTAGGTAAATTGAGTAATGATTTTGATTTGGGTTTATGAAAATATTCATTAAATTTACTAATAAACTAAGAGTGTGTACATAACATATTTTCTGAACCAATGAAAAAAAAAAACAGAAAAACCAATTGAAGAATTCCTTACAAACTAAAAAGAATTATTTTTGATTCCTTATCTAAACAATTAAGTATATTCGAATTGATGTGGTTTTCAGTTTAGAATCGTATGCAAGCGTTAGAATTTATAGAAAACTAAATTTTATAAAATTATTTTTTCAAGAATCATAATTTATTAACACTAATCAAAAAATAATTATTTCAACACACAAAAAACTATTGTCATTGAATCACTTCAACACACTAGAATCATATGCAAGAGAGCTTAAAAAACAAATAGTTGGCTACAATTATAAAACTAATATGATTTTATTGAATCATTTGCCAAAGCTAATTTGATTTCCTATTTATTTATTTATTATTTGAAATGGAAACTATCATAATAAATAAATAAATAAATAAAGGAACCATAATAGGAAGTTGACGATAAGAAACAACTAAAGTGCACTTGTGATTTTCATTAACTCTACCAGTGTTAAGAATACAAGATGAACATGGAAACTATCATAATAAAGGAAGTTGACAATAAGAAACAACTAGGAGTGTACTTGTGATTTATTGAGAATATTAATTACCTTCAACTATGTTTCAATTTTTTAACAGGCCGTTCCTCTTCATCCTCCTCTTCTGTTCTGTCATCATTATTGTCTTCGAACACTGGATGAATCCCACAACCTATTATGCCATCACAACCTCCATCATAAAAGAAATTAAAGTGAACAGTACATGGACCACCAATTCCCACAACACTCTGTGTATAGCAACTATCATGCCAAAGCAACAAATGCGTTCGGTTAGTTGAACTCAAATCGCCAAGATAAAAAGAACTATATGAATCTACAGCATCGATTTTGTGTCCCAATTCATCCATGAAAATGGCTTCCCATCTAAAATAAAATAAAGAAGAAAATTTGGGCTTAAAGACAAGGCAGAAACAAAAACTCCTCAGCAGCTCCAATTGTTTGTTTGAGAAAGAGAGAGACAAAGAAGATCCACTCTTATTTTTATATTGAATCTTTTGCGGCACCTCACTTCCTGGAATATGTAACTCAAACTTCTTGTCCTGTGTCGTGAAAAACCACAAACCGATAAGTTTTATTATAACCAGACATTGTTTTCTTCACAAAATCATAATACATAATTTGATTCTTTTAAAGAAAACCAATAAAAGATATTAAATTCATGTATTTAGTTAGCACAATAATATTTCTATAGAAATTTGCAAATTTTATATTTGTTATATAAAATTTATAAATCATGCTCGTGGCTAGTACATAACAACCACAATAATTCTCATAAATATAAGAGACCAAGTAAGAAAATTGATACCTTATAAGGATATGATGAAATTGCAGAGTCAATGATTTGATTGTATTCTTCTTGATTCAAATTGAAACAATTACCGAGTTCTAACTGTCTGAGCTTTTGTTGCTTATGTAATAATTGGGATGAACCAAACACAGACTTCAAAGATGTACAACCATTTAAATTTAGATAATTCAGCAGTGGAAGTTCCGGTAGGTATTGCAGTCTCTTGCAGTTGTGCAGATCAAGGTGTTTCAAATTAGAGAGTTGTTTGATGGTTTCAGGTAAGCTCTCAATGTCACTGCCACCAAAATATAAACGTTCCAATGAGACCACACTGCAAAGACTGTTGGGAAATTCATCAGAACATATCCAGGGTGAGGATGATGGTCCGTTACTTAAACCATATGCATTATCAAAGGTGTTCAAAGATTTTAATTTCCCCAAGTTATTTGGCATTTGGCAATTGCTTTGTGGTAGCTCTAAATATTGGAGACATTCCATATTGCAAATGCTTTGTGGTAGCTCTTTTATAGCGGTCTTTGCTAAATGAAGTTGTAGCAGAGATTTTGCATTCCCCCATTTCTCTGGTAGACTTTGAAGATTGCCACAAAGCCTCAAATTTAATTCCTCAACCTTTGGAGCTTTTGAAAAGTCTGGAAGTCTGCGTAGCATCTCTGACCCAGCAAGGTCAATAAATTTCAAATTCCCAAGTTGCTGTGACAAAGTGGGAGACAAAAGAAGAAGAATGAAATATTAATATTATCATACGTAAACTTCATAAAGCATTTCCAGATTTTATAGAGATGCAATTCGTAAATACAGGCTACGTACCTGAGTTCCACTCCATAATTCTATAAGTTTACTATTACGCATTTGAAGTTCAACTAGATTTTCTAGAAAAGAAATGGATGGCAAGGATTTCAACGGGCATCGATCCCAGTGGAGAAGCCTTAGCTCAGGAGGAAGACAGGTGAGCCCTCCAGGAACATATACGTTGCTTTTACCTGATAAAATGTGAAACTTAAGATACCTGAGATTACGCAGTCCTCCAAATGTTGTTGGTTTTAGTTCAATGTCCCTGCTTTTGGACATGTCTAATGATATGCCTTTAATTGCTCCAGTCCCCTAAATGAAATGAAAATAAATAAATAAATAAATAAAATTATGAGATAATTCAAACAGTGAATACATTAAACTTTTATCTCTTGCTAAAGCTATATTTCTTATTAAATTGAAACAATGGAAAACAAAAAGGTTGAAAGCATTTGCGTCTTGCCTCATCATTAGTCAACAGGTCACGAATATCCTCATGACGCCACAAGATCTTACGCTTTCCGAGCTCATTTTCTTCACAAGTAATATCCTTGCCCATTTGTTGCAGCAAGTCATGCATGTGTAAGCAGTTTCCAGTAATTGATATGAGAGATTTATCACATAGATTTCTGATTCCAATTATAGAACCAGCCATGTCTAGCATTCTCACAACATGCTCTTTATCTTTCCCTTTGAAGAAACATGCAGTATAAAGAAATATTTCCTTCTCCTTTTTATTCAGCCTGTCATAACTTATTCTCAAAATTTTCCCAATTGTTTCGTCAGGCATGTCCTCCAGGTTTTCTAATTCATCTTCCCATTCTTCTACACTTCTGGAGTATAAATTTGAACTTAAAACTTTAAGAGCCAACGGATTTCCTTTTGCATAATTCACCGCTCTTACTGACAATGTTGCGTAGTCTTGCTTTGGAGTATTTTGATGAAAAGCATGCAAGCAAAATAAGTGAAGAGCTTCAACACTATTTAATAATTCAACTTCATATATTTCAGCTTTTACAAGCTTAAGAAGTTGTTTATCTCTACTTGTGATAATCACTACGCTGCCATGTCCAAAAATATCAGGTTTTCCTATTGAATTTTCTATTTGCGTTATGTCATTAACATCATCAAGAATGATACAAACTCTTCTTCTTCTAAGCCTTTGGACAATGTCAAGTGACAACATGGTGCAGTTGACTCTATTTGCAATTGTTTGCCCAAATATTGCACAAAGAATTTCATTCCGCACACTATTTAAATTGCCATTTTCAAATCTTTCCCTAACATTTTCAACAAAGCAGTGGATTGTAAATTGAACTTTAATTCGATCATATACTTTCTTGGCAAGGGTTGACTTGCCTATACCTCCCATTCCCCAAATACCTACAATCTGCACTTTTGAGGAACCAAGACATAATATTGACTCAACACACTTGATACGATAATCAATTCCAACTAATCCTTCATAATTATCAGAATTACTATGATGATCCATTCGAAGTACTTCTTCCAAAGTATGGTTAATAATTTCATCAATTAACTTGGAGTCAGGCCTGGTCATGCATAAAAGGAAACAATAATTAAGGGGAAAATAAAGAATTAATAAATAGAATAATATTGAAATCTTTAAAATGGTTAGTAAATCCTCTATAAAATTAGTTTTATCCACATCCCAACTAGGGATGATCACGGGGGCGGGGGCAGGCCCTGGGGCAGGAAATGGCTCCTCACCTACTGCCCTGCCCAGGGGTGAGGATTCCCCGTCCCCCGTCCCCGCTCCCGCCCCCGCCCCCGGTAGGATTACGCTGGGAAAATTCCAGTGTGGGGATCCTCCGCCCTACGTACTAAATTATATAAATATAATTACTAAATTTCAGGGTTTGGGAAATTTTGGTGCGGGGATTGTCCTAATTCTAAATTGTGGAATAGTTTTTCCCCGCTCCTACCCTCACGGGGGAAATTTTATGGGATTCTCCACCCCATTCACATAATAAACAAATAAAAAAAAATTACAAAACCAAAGAAATCCCAATTCATTAATGAAATCTGGGTCAATTTCACTTATAGTCACTCAACTTATCACTTATCGCACAAAAGTAACCGACTTTTTTTTTCTTACTTAAATGTCATTAAACTTCTAATATTTTTGTAAAAAAATCATGTTAACCGAAATCCGGCGAGAACCCTTACCGGATTGATGACATGGCATACGACACGTGGCAACGAATAGTAAATATATGACTTTTTTGAAAAAATATTGGAAGTTCAGTAACATTTAAGTTGAAAAAAAAAATTGGTTACTTTTGCGCGATAAATGATAAATTTAGTGACTGTGAATGAAATTGATTTAGATGTAGTATTTGTTGTAGATATTGTTAAACGACATGTAATTTCTGACATGGCATGCCATGTCATCAATCCGGCGAGAGCTCTCGCCGGATTCCGGTCAAAATGACCTTTTTGCAAAAATATTAAAAGTTTAGTGACATTTAAGTAAAAAAAAAAAAATTAGTTACTTTTGCGCGATAAGTGATAAGTTAAGTGACCTTAAGTGAAATCAACCCATAAAATCTACATAGCTTTGTGTACTAATTTTATGATATATTTTCCTAAATTTCGATATTATTTGAAGATTTATTATTTGTTTCAAATGTTTTGATGCTAAAAGATTACCACTCAGAGCAATGTTGAAAGCGAACAAAACCAAAATCATAATTGAAGAATAAAAGGAAAGACTTACTTGGTGGGATGGGAAACCAAGCCTGAGAATTGGGCTATTTCCTTGAGAGAATGAGACCAAGACTCCACCTTGTCTAAACAATCCTTAAAATCATTTGTATGCTGGGAAATTGCAACACCAAAATCCCCTCTGAGCTCTTGAACATCAGTTGGATCTACACCGTAAAAGACTGGTATCACAATCTGCTCGGTATTATTCTTGCACTCCAGTATTTTAACTAGTTCATCCAAACACCATGCAGAAAATGCATAATTTTTTGAGAAAATGACAACTGAGACGTATGAATCTTCAATTTTGGCCAAGAGGGAAGATGTGATCTCTTCTCCTCTTTCAAGATCTTCATCCACAAAGGCGTTAATTTGGTTCCGATGGAAAGCAGTTTGAAGATGGCTTAGAAATGTATATCGAATGTCTGCACCTCTAAAACTAACGAACACATCATATGTCTTCGCTATGAAAGAAGAAGGAGAAGAAGCCATAGCAGCAAATAGGCTGCAGAGCTGAAAAAAACATGAATAAAATTCAATATTTGTGCACTTGGCCTTTGTATAGTTGGTGTACTGAGTTAGCTTTGTAATCCTCACTGCATATTAATGATAATCTTGGCTTATCAAAAAAAACATTCAATATTTGTGACATGTATTTTCATTTGACTTTTATAATATAAATAAAATAGACAATTCAAGCGTTGAATGAACAATAAAATATAAGCATAACAATGATGTATATTCATTTGACTTATATATTTCTGCACGACCAATTACACCCATTATTGGCTAATTAATATACATTAAGCAATCACAGACTTGGACTGAAAGAAAGGAAATCTAGCTATAGGATAGACATTATCTCACGCTTTCCTAATGCAATTAATTTAACTTCTAGTTCTAGGCTAATAGGCTTAAGAATTCAGGAATTCATAACATTATATAATTGTATAATACTGTCTAAGTATTGGACATGGAAATTAAATCTCCCTTTTCTAGGTAAATAGGTAGTTAGAGTTACATAGGTTGGATAATATTATAAACTATATATATATATATATATATATATATATTTGTTGGTGTTGAATAGATTTGGCAAGATAAGAAGATGGAAAAGGAAAGCAAAAGAGAGGAAAATTTACCTCTGATGGGAAAATGACTTCTTTTCTATGCGGTGGAGAGATGAATCTAAAAGAATCACAAATTTGCAATTCACGGGTAGATTTAATGTTAAATTGCAAAGTTCTTTTTTCAAAAAAAAAATCAAGACAGATTTTTGCTGCAGTTCACTGATGTTACTGTGATGTAAAAATGACTACAGTAATATACCTGTAAAACTGCTTAGATTTTATAAAAAATCATTATTTATTTTCTTAATTGCATTATTTTTATACATTTAATTCTAAATAATGCACCATAAAACATTAATTACCTTGACAGTTTGAAATTAGAATTAAATATCATTATTTATTTTATTGTGGTAATGGCATCATTTTTATATTTTTTATACTTTGTAGTCGTGAGAAACAATTTTTTTTTTTTTTGTAATATTTCTCTCATATAACGGAAAATGTTGACAATAGATAATTAAGGAAACAATTCACTAAAATCATATCATTAAAATTACAAACAAATTCAGAAAAAGAGTAGAATTTTTCTCTGAGTGTTAAGAGAATGTTATTGTGACATGTCAATTTTTACCACCCAATTTCCCATCAAAATAGGCTATATCACCATGATTCACAATTTCACCAGCATTGTGTAGCTTTTGATGTTGATATTGATCGATGATCAAAGAAATCCATTTCTCGGTGCCATTTGCTCTTGCTTTCTTTAGGCAATGGCTCTAACTTCCATAGTTCCCCGAAAACAGAAGCTATGAAATCCATCAAAAAAACATTAAGTGAATGAAAATTCTAAAATCTATACAAGTAGATAACATTAACATTAACATTAACATACCAGCAAGATTTGTTATAGCATTTGATAAGGCTAATGCAGTGGTGAGGCCATTTCTTCCTTGGCTTACATCCATCTCCTTCGCTTGTCCTACTTCCACTTTCATTTTCATAAGATTGATTGTTTACAATGCCATTATATGTCATCATCCTGAAGTCCATATCCATTAATATTTTCAGTTCCTAAAAATACTTTTAAATCAACCCTAATTGAGATATATTTGCACCAAAATTCAGTGAATTCTATTTAAGACATATTGGTATTTTCTCAACATATGCACATAAACTAGTCTTATATATTTCTTTATGGGTTTTTAAGACATATTGGAGGCATATGAATATGTTATTTTGAATACATATACTTTTCAAATTATTCACATTAGATATAATTTAAATGTATTTGGCGGAATTGAACAACACGCTACATTGATCTCATAAGATTTTCTATTCCTGACTGACAAAAAAAATCTTGCATCAATGAAAATTTCGTAGACGAAACCAATAAAAATAAATAGAATAAACAACCAAAGCAGAGGATTATCTAATCCCAACCAATAAAATCCGACCGCATTGGACTTTAAAGCAAAAACACATGCAATCAACTAATAAAAACAAAAAAATCTGGAATAGAAGACCAGATGACTAGTATCATACACGAAAATTCGTTTGTATTAATTGTCTACGAAATTTTTTCAACAAATTAGCAACGCCGTGTGTAAGTAAAACTGCAAGTCTATGAAAGGTTCATTTGTGACCAAATTAAGATGCCAAATTGATAAGAATATCTAAAGTGGACTTTTTATACCTTACATTAATTTCTTTTTTCTAATCAATTAAGATTTTAAGATCCAACTGTGAAGGATGGAGACTAATATTTGCTATAATTAATTAGCTATAAATTAAAAGAGTTCTAGCATAGCTAATTCTATCACTTACTTTTGCATGGAAAATTATGGAGCTTTCATTTTTCTAAACTTACATCTCCATCAACTGATATTCTTGTCTTAACTGCCTCCGAATTTATATGATTTTATATTTAATTCATTAGTTTTACTCTCATATTATACTTCTCGATATGCAGATGAACACACAATCATACATCTGTCTCAGAATCAAATTCTCATTTCGAAATTCTAATTTCCATAACCATTCCCATGCACTATTCATGGCATTCACAAAGTCTTTCAAGCAAATAATTTTTCTCATTTTCATATTATGTGACATACACATTTCATGGATCACTTGAGCCTTGCTTCTCAATTCGTGCTCTTACATCATGAAATTTTGCATTAATAAACATGATAATACTCATAAAGTATGCATTAGCATAATATTATAGCCTTCTCCACGTAGTAATTGTAATCACACATAAACTCGTGTGTATATGTATACTCATGTGAAATTTACTAACTTGGCAATAATCTGATTTACTATCACCTAACATATAACGTATTCTGAATTATATAGTACATGGAAATTCAATCACAAAAATATATGTATTCATGCACAACTTCTTATCTTGTTAGTCAAGTTAACAAAACAGATCGAGATCACATCTAACGCACCAGTCGACCTATCACCTTTACTATCATATACTCGTATTTCTTCAAAATTTCTATATTTTTCCTACCCAAATTTTCAAAGTAATTTCACACACACACACACACACACACACACATATATATATATATATATTCGTGTAAATTTCTTGAACTCCTTTACATACTCACCTTAACTTGGGCATAATATGTTAAATTAAGAAAGTAAGTTTTTAAGCTCCAAATTCAGATTTAAATGCACCCAAACCATCATCAGTCATCCAATTACATGTATTTTATCCTAATTTTTCAATCTCCAAAGCATGTCAAGAAATCATCTTCAAACATAATACATTATTTTGGGAAAAATTGAAGAATCCCCGTCCACAGCTCAAATTAAATTCACAATACCTATTATTCAACACTTAATTTCACAATAATCAAACCAATTTCATCAAACTTAAAAAAATTAAGAAAAGTGCAAATTTAGTACAGCACTTACTACTATGGCATATATTCCTTCAAATTCAGTTCAAATCGCCAAGGTCAACATTATGTCTGCCCGTCACCTGTCACCGGAGCTTTGCCGGAGATGCATCGTTACTGCCAACATGAAGCTCAGAGCATCAAGGACTTACTACCGATGGTCACGTGCCCTAATGCCTTGTTGTTTGACCGGAATCGAAGCTGGAATATCTCGGGCTTTCTAGTTCCGATCTCCCCTTTGCCGGTGAGTGAGAAGGATAGAAAGACATCAAAAGGTACGCTTCGCCTTCAAGAGCTCTTCGGTGTGGTTCATGTTACCACCCAACACCAGAGCTGGTCGAAAAATGAAGAAGTAATTTTTGGTTTTAAGGAGAGAGAGAGGTTGCAAGTTAAAGAGAAGAAATGGCAAAGGAAGAGGAAATAATGTATGGTGGTTGCGGTGGAAGAACAACGGCTACGAAGGGTCATCGGTGGCGGTCTCGCGAAGACGGTCGGTGTCGTCCACGATCACCTTCTGAAACCTAATATTAGAGCAATTATTTATGTATCTTTGTAATTATAGTAAAGCTCTTAGATTAGGCAATTTCTTATATTTAGAATTGTTTCTTATTTAGGATAGCAGCTCTTTTGTATATATTCTTATTGTTTATACAATTGAAAATAAGCCATTATTCTTAACGTTTTTATAGGATCAGAGCTCACACTCCTGCCCTAAAATTTTTCTTTCTTCTCCTTCACTTCTTGTCCGACTCGACCTCATGGCTTCAGTAGACACCACCACCTCCTCTGCTGCTCACACCACCATCTAAAATCCTCAAGAACCAACTAACTCTCTTGTTACCATTAACACCACAAAACCAAACTAACCTCAACTAATTACATCACATGGAGTCGTCAAATTCGCAACTTATTAGAGGGATATAAACTCTTTTGTTTCCTTGATGGATCCCATCTTATTCCCACACCAACTGTAACTGCAAATGGTCAGACAACTCCAAACCCAGCCTACATATCATGAAAGAAGACAACATCGTCTACTCTTCAGTGCTCTCCTTGGTGTTGTTTCTCTACCTATTCAACTTGTTCTTGCCTGCAACACTACCTCCCAAGAAACTTGGAACACATTGGCTACTAACTTTGCCAAACCATCTCGTGTCACATCAAATAAATCAAGGATCGGTTGAAACATTTTATCAAAGGTTTCAAATCCATCTCAGAATATATGCAGTTTCTCAAAAGTCGAGCTGATAAACTTGCTCTTCTTGGCAAACATGTTGATGAAGAAAATCTTATTGACAAAATTCTTGATGGCCTTGGTAAGGAGTATAAAAGCATTACTGATGCTGTTAATGCTAGTGAAACACCTATTTCATTTGCTGAAATACATGAAAAACTGACCGACAAGGAATCTCTCTTCAACAATCAAGTGCTACATCTTCCTTTCTTCCAGCCACTGTTAACGTTGCCCATCAACGAACCATTCAGCCATGGCATCCTCCCCATTACCTTCCCAATGCCCATGGACAACAGCCCAATAATCGGTCATCTCCACGTCCTTATCTTGGGTGCTGCTAAGGCTGTGGTGTTCAAGGACATACTATCAAAAAGTGCTCCATTTATCGTCTTGTTGACAACCAGTCATCAGCTCCACGACCACCAGCTTTTGGTACTCTATCTCTATGGCAACCATGTGCTCATTTTACAGCCCTTGACAACACAGACACTCCAACCTGGTTACTGGATAGTAGGGCATCACACCATGTCACTACAGATTTAAATAATCTCTTTCTTCATACTCCTTATATAGGGTCTGATGACGTTATGATTGGAGATGGCTCGAGTCTTCACATTACTCACACTGATTTTATCACACTTCCTACTCTAATCGTACTTTTAATTTACAAGATATTCTTTGTGTACCTAGCATGAAAAAAAACCTTCTTTCTATTTATCAATTTTGCAATAAAAAATATTATTTCTATTGAATTCTTACCTTCTATTTTTCATGTTAAGGATCTAAAAATAGGGGAAGTTCTTCTAACGGACAACATTAAAGATGGTGTCTATGAGTGGCCAGCCTTCTCTCCATAGTGATCTTCTCCACTTGTTGTCTTCTCCAATGTTAAGACCACTATTTTCGAGTGGCACTCCATATTGGGTCATGCTTCATCTCCTATTCTTCATCATATTATGTTTACTTTTTCTTTGCCTTATTCTATGTCTAAAAACTCTCATTGTAATACTTTTTTAAGTAATAAAAGTCAAAATTTTCCTTTCTCTAATTCTACACTTGCTTTGTCTCATCCCTTTATTTTTGTTGTTCATTTTTACTCGATATGTCTGGTACTATCCCTTAAAGAAGAAGTCTCATGTGTGTAATATTTTTATTCATTTTAAAGCACTGGTTGAAAATTATTTCAAACGCTCCATTATCACTCTTTATTCTGATAATGGTGGGGAATATCAAGCTCTAGCTTCTATTATTTTACTTCATGGAATTTCTCATCTATCCACTCCCTCACATACACCTGAACACAATGGTTTTTCATAAAGTCAACATCGACATGGAATTTCTAATTTTGACGTTTGTAATTTGTAATTCTTGATTTATATATATATATATATATATATATATATATATATATATATATATATACACACACACACACCAAATGTCCAGGTCTGATGGATGTTTGGTGTTTGTATAATTATATATATATATATTAAATTTGTAAATGTAAAAACTAAATTGTATTAACATCAATAGCATAAATATATATAAAATTATTAAATTTGTAAATGTAAGATATTAAATTGACACAAAATTTACATTATTACAAATGTAAGATATTATATTTCCAAATAGTTGGTTCAATTATCAAATATGTATATATTTTTTCGACGTTTATTTTTTTTTATTTTACAAAATTTCAACTTAAAATTTTGTTTAAAAAAAATTAAGTGAACAATTATTGAATTATTAAATGAAGTAAATAAATTGGGATTTAATGAAACAGTTCAATTGTGGATGCATGCATGATTTTTTATGTGTATATATATATATACAGAGGAACACTAAACGTCAAGTGTTCCTACATATATACATATGCATATATATATAGGAACACTAAAGTGGACATTTGGTGTTCCTATATATATATATATATATATATATTAGCAAATTTAATAATTTATTTATACTGTATTGCAATCAGCCATGAATATTTATATATATTAAATTGACAAAAATTTCACATGATTACAACCTTGTCATTCTGTGCAATTAGATGGTCCAGTTGAGTTTGGGCAAGTCTTCCTATTATGTCCCTCATTTTTGCATAGCGTACAGCTGTTAGGCCTGATGCATTCTCTACTGTCCATTTCATTTCGATACCGAGAAGTTCTCGATCTGCCTTTCTTTCTTATCAACTCCGGATTAGGCACAAGAGTAGGACCAACATAGGGAGGCCAGTAATCATGGTGTGCAAGTGGTTGAAAATATGAACTGTAACAGCTCAATGCTTCTGAAAGTTTATAACACTTGTCGACGTATGTCCACATATCCACACGAACATGCATACAAGCTGCTATAGCGTGTGAACAAGGCATTTTCATACCTTGAAATTTTTCACATTCACATACAACCCAAATTAACAGATTGCGTGTTATTACCTTTTCTTTCGCTTTTTTGATTTTTAGTTCTTATTGTGAAAATTCCTCTACGCCGATCAAAGCTCTCAACCCTGTGGCCATAAGCTTTTTGGACGCGATTTGCCATCTCATCCAAACAACTTTGGGTGCATGTATTACCTGCTGCAATTTGAGCTCGATACATGCACCTTCTGTCATCAAAAAATTTAACAAGCCTGGCAAATACATGCTCAACAACACAATAAACTGGCATCATTCTTACACCCTTTAAAATACTATTTACGCTCTCAGGAATATTGGTTGTAGCGTGTACATACCTGACGCGACCTCAGCAAGTGTACTGAATCGGCAAGTAATATAGTGGAATATAATTAAGACCACAAGTTATCGAACCCAAGGGACTGTGTTGTGCAAGTGTTTGATAATTAATTATATGCTAAAGAATTCCCAATTATTTTGATTTGGTGATTGTTTAACGCAGAAGAATTAATAATCTAACTGATGATATTAATGTCTAAGAATATTAACGATTTAATAAAACAGCAATTTGATAAAATAACTAAGAGATCTTGCTAAGGAATACCCATTCTCCCCAATAATATCATGCGAATACTTGATTCAACAATTTCATATACAACCAGTGAATAATCTAGCCTATACCATAGCTTGCCTTTCGGATCCAGCTTCTCTAAAATATGCACTTACCAATCCGGATTCAGCACATAAATTAGCATTATTACAGATCTTAAGTTCTAAGTTAAATAATCTTACCATTACGGATTCAGATATCAAACTCATTTATCTTCCACCATTCTGAACCCATTGAAATAAACATTCACAGATTTTAACTACCAATTCGGATTCATCAAATCAATGAAAGTTGATTAAAATAGAATAGAACATGTGTATGTATTTATGGGCTGATTGCAATCAAAGTTTATCTTGGTAGATCTCCCTTTAATTTACATTCAAACGAGCAACAACAGATAATTTAAGAGAAGATAAAACTGAAGTATATTTGTATGTATTTTTGAACTAATTACCATTAAAGTTTATCTTGGTAGATCTCCCCTTAACTTGTATTCAATTCAGCAACAACAAATAAAATCAGAGAAGATAAAACTGAAGTATATGCATAATACAATCCATACAAAATATTCACATGATTTACTGGGGATTTAAGGCATCCCTTAACAAGAATTAACTTACTCACTCATACTTGAATTAAAGACTGATTTAAATAGAGAGAAATTGATATTACCCATTTGAATCTGAAAATGAAAATCTTACAGCAAACCAAACGATGTTCTTCAATTGAATCAGCTATTCCAACTTCCAAATTGAATTACAGAATTGAATTCTAACTTCTAAGAATTTCCAGATCTGAAATCCCAGAGTTTATTTTCTTTCACCCAAAAAAATCTAAATCTAAAACTCTCGTTCTCTCCTCTTTTTTTTTAGCCTTCCAGAATCGTCCTCTTAAGCTAGTTTTCCCCCCAAGAATAAAAGTCAAAAGTCTATTCGGTGGCCTCCAAATCTGATTTTTCCTTGATTTGATTCACACAACAGATCTTAAATGTTACACGGCGGTGAAAGATTGCCTCACCGCCGTGTAAATGTACCAGGTTATATTCTTAATCTGAAATTTTGAGGTTACACGGCGGTGAGGAAATTCTTCACCGCCGTGTAAATGTTCCAGTTCCGTTTAATAAATTCTGACTTCGCTTCACACGGCGGTGAGGAATTCTTCACCGCCGTGTAAATGTTCCAGGTCTGCTTTCTTGATTTTTTCTCATGATTCTGGTCTCCCGTCTCACACGGCGGTGATAGATATCCTCACCGCCGTGTAACACACCTAATTTTTGCCAAAAACAACATAAATCTTCATTTAGTGCACCAACTAACATCAAATGACATTTTATCAAAAATTAACACAAATAACAGCTTTTAGACTAAGAAATAATCTCTAAATTCACATCAAAACATTTATTTAATTTAAACTTATCAATACCTATACCCATTATCATGAGATAAAGTCTACTTGTCCAACGAGTTTTGCATTGCCCAATTGTAAGAGTCGATGTCAACCTCCTTTATCTTATCCATTCTTTTTGTAAATTTTCGTGGTTGAAAATTATTACCTACCAAGGAGATTCACAAATATTAATAATTTTTAAAATATTCAACTTGTTCATAATAATATAAATAAATAATAATGAGAGTAGTAAACATACCCACCTTATATAATATGTCCTTAATTGTTGAATTTCGGTGAGTAGTGTTGTAGTTGCTTACGAAATGGCGGATATAAAATCTATGAAAAGCTAATGGCTCATTCCAACCACTACTATCATCACGAAAGAGGGCCATTATACCGGCATGCCGGTTAGAAATAACAGTTATGCCCGATTGCTTAGTGACATAACGCCTATGCATGTCATGAACCATCCCCAGCTAGACTTATTCTCATTTTCAACAATAGCAAACGCTACTGGATACAAGAAATTATTACCATCTACAGCACTTGCAATCAACAAAGTTTGATGAAACTTTCCTGTCATAAACGTTCCATCAATAAGCAAAACTGGCTTACAATGAGGTAGTCCATCTATGCATGACTTAAATACCCAGAAGAGCCTTTTGAATTATTTGCAATGAGGCTTCATACTATCTTCAACAATAAAGTCATAGACAGTTCTAGGATTGTATGTTTCATTGGCTTTTAGGTATCCAGGCAACCTTCCATAAGAACTCTCATAATTACCAAATATCTCCTCTAAAGCCTTAGTCTTTATATAACAGGCTTTACTGTAGGATATATCATAATTGAAACGATTCCTGATATCGGCAATTATTATACTAACTCTAAGATCGGGAGTAGCACTAACCATTTCCAATATGCAATCACAAATAATTTACGAATCTAACTGTCTATGGTGTTGTGATACCAGCGAAGCATTACAGTTATGAGATCCCTTATAAACACTAATGATCCAATAAGGATACGTCCTTTTCTTCATTGCTCGTAGTCTCCATGGACAACCTATATCTACCCCTATGCAGCATACCGACCAGTACGATGGCTTTGACTCTATAACTTTATACAAAACATTATTCTGAATAGAAAATTTTTTCACACATGCCTTCACTTCATCCTTCAATGTAAAGGCCAATCCTTCGCAAAACTCAGATACCCATCCCATCTAACCATTGGGAAATCATTATACATATTAATCTATGCTTCAGCAAAATTAACAGATGTGTGGTGCACAGATGAAAACTGAAACTGGGACATATTGGACTGTCCACTAGGTCAATATATTTCCTCATTCATGTGCATATTTTGAATGTCCTCTGTCACTTGAATTGAACTACACAAAATAAAGTTATCATCTCTTCCTACCAAATTTTCTGGCTCACCATCAGTTAAGTCTATTTCTTCATCATCATCGTCTGGGTCACAACTTGGAGAAATATACCCATTATTCATAGCATTAACTTCATGTCTATATGTATCATCACCTGCAATATCTGCACATTCAACAGAATCACATGACCCAAAATTCATTTCATTTGGAACTCTTAACTCTCTAAGCGGACTTGCATCTACTGTTTCTGTTTCATCAACATTTTCACATTCGGTTGGAGCCTCATACTGTGTACATAACTCGGAATGAGTAACTCTTGGATAATGCGGATTACCACCAAATTCGTTTTCTTTTTCTGCAGTTGGTATAGACCCTATTTCTCCAGCATTAGCCATCTGATTGATAGTATTCAAGATATTTCCTCGATCTTCAATTACAATTTCTTCTGTTACAACGATTAACTCTACAATCGTGTATCTAGAAAATATATTTAAATTCTCATAAATTTGATCAACATCATCATCATCGATTATATCCATTGTCGCCCACCAAATTGACCCCTGATTGTAAACTGGACACTTATATATCACCCTACAAATCCTAACTGCTGCACCTAAATCCAATTTAACTGATACCTTATGAATAAGCTCAGCAAATGTCGATTTGTTCCTAATCTTCAATCTTCTTGATCTAACTGAAGGGCTTGAAGCGTCATAATTAAAATCAGATATGCCGAACGTTGATTGTCCTGCGGTGTGAATTATAAAAGTCACTGAAAACGACATTACATGTACACATATCATAAATATTATTGTGATATTTAGCTTTAAATGAAATAATTAAATTAGACTTCAATAATGTATCTGATAGAAATTATCATATCATATTAACACAAATTTATTTTCTTGTAAATACTAATTTTTATTTCTATTTTCAATATTTATTTAAATATACGCTACAACTAATTAACTTAAATTCATACTATTTTTTATAGTACAAAAATAATGACTTACCTTTAATGTTGAAATTAATAGATACCTTTTTAAAATATCAACACCTGCAGGTTAAATATTAATATTAGATTAATAAAAATATAATTTTTTTGGAATGAAATGAAAGATTATATGACAATAGTATTACCTTCAAATATAATTGTGTTGCATATAAATTATTTTCGCTCGGTGGTTTGCAAAAGAAATAAGATCAAATATGTAAGAAATAATAAAAGGGAAATAGATAAGGAACAAGTGAACAAATGAACAAATGAATAAGTAAACTTGCAAAAGAAATAAGATCAAATATGAAAAAAATATTAAAAGGGAAAGAGAGAATGAAATGAACAAATAAACAAAGTGTAGAATATAAGGAGCGGTGAATAAAGAAGTTGATAATGAATTGGGGTGAGTTGGGCAAAAAAAAATTAACTAAAGAGGGCCATTTGCTGCAACGCTGCAGCTTCACGTGAAGGCTGCAGCGTTGCAGCCTTATTCTACAGAAATCGGCACCACATGGTGCCAGTTTCTGACATGCTCCAGCCGGTTTGACCGGCTGGGCCCACATGACAGAAATCGACACTGACTAGTGCCAGTTTCTGACACCCTAATTCCTTAATATTGTTTACTGTAACCCTATTTTCTCAAATATTTTTCAAATTAACACCAACTTAAAAAAAATCCATTGAACCATTATCTTCTTCCATACCATTTTTTTTATTTATTTGGATGATTCCAAAAAAAATTTGAATCTCTAATTATATCTTACCAAAATAAATTTCCACTACTTAATTTATTGGTTTAATTAGTAACCATAAATAATATTGATCTAACTTAATTATTTTAGTTAACTTCAAATGTGACTTAATCATTTAGTTAGAGTTGACTATTAATTATTTTTGGATCAACAATTGACTTTCGATAAATTCTTGGCCTACCGTAATACTATTCACAATACCAAAATTGTCAGGGCATTACATATGTATACCATATGTGTATACCACATATGTATAAATGTATATCACACATATATATCACACATGTAGATCACATATATATATATATACCTATATACCATTTCTTTTCTTTATTTTCTTTTTCTCATATTCCTTACTTTTGTTTTGCATTTCATCCTAATTTTGATTTCCATATAATAAAAGACCCCAGAGTACGCAAACAACACTAATTCATAGTGCCTAGTCAAGTATGACTTGTCCTAAACGGCTCTTCCTGGCCAACTGATGGACTATCCTGTTAGACTGACAGCACAGATAAAGAAGAACTGTTCTACGTACTAAGGAGTTTTAGATAAGAGGATCCCAGATTAATAATAAGAATATTCTAATGAAAGAGAAGAAGGAAACTTTAGAAATTCATAATAAAGAGATTTTATAATGAAGGCTAAAGAGAGGCGTGTCCTCCTCCTTCATTTTAATACATATTTATAGCCTATAAAGAGGCTTACAAACTTACAATACACACTAGTACATATGATTACAATCTAGGATAAGGAGGAATCTCCTTTACAAAAGCTAAAGCAAAATAAAGCTACTTTAATAAAGTAGAGGAATATATTCCTTTTTTAACAAAGTTACTTTAATAAAGATACTTTATTTATTCTTGATGGGCTCATGAGATGGTGACATGTTCATATCTTCAGGATCTGTATCTATATCATGACGGATCTGTGGGGTCCAATCAAGATCTTCATTTGGCCTTTGCTGCTCAGGTGTAGGCAGATGTTGTTCAGGAGATTATAAAAAGTTTTGTGCCATTGTATCTCTTAATAATTCTTCATCATTAAAGAGATTGACATTAAGATCAAGATATGGATCTTGTGAATCTTGAAAGAGTGAATCCATGAAGTTTGGCTGGAGAGAGGATTCTGCTGTATCATATGTGGGAGGATTCAGTGAAGCTGGTTCAACATTGTTTAATTCACAGAGGGTGTTCTGAAGATTTTTCTTCCAAAGAGGATGTCGACAATCATCGAAATCATCAAGTACTTCCCAACACCAGGCTTGTGGCTGGGTCCAGATAGAGTTACTAGCAGGATTCCAAATATAAGGCCTATGGAAAAAATAAAGAACAGATAACTTTTTTGCCTTTTCAAGATCTTTCTGCCATATTTTTCGTGCTTGAATTTGGCGAAGAAATTCATTACGCCACCATGACAGTGGTGCGTACCATTCTAAGAATTGCCAAATATAGGAACCTTGTCTGGATGGTTCTGTGAGAAGATCAAAAACATCAACAAGTGGGAAGATAACTGCATGAGTGTGTAAGACAGACAAACACCATAAGAACCATAGTTCTTCATCACAGAAAGGTGCATTTGGGTAAATCTTGAACAGAATACTCCAAGGTTTGTTAAGATTGAAGTAATTCTTGGTAAGATTTTTCTTGACACGGAAGAGATGGAGAAAATAAAATAAATGACGAGTAGCAAATGCTTTTATCTGAGAAGGAGATTTCAGAGAACAGTTTGGAGGATGAGATGCCTTCCTTAAGGCTGGCATGTGTAGGGTAGGAACCTGAGATTTTCTTGGGCTTGGATTAGGACGAAACCTATCCATGGAGAGAAGTAATGGAAAGATTGGAGATTGCAATGGGAGAGTAGGTTTATGAGCAAGTCGTGAAAGATAATCAGGAATAAGGTTCTTATCCCCTTTTATATGCTCGACTTGAAAGTTGTATTTGCTAAACCATTCTGCCCATCTTAAAAGTTGGTGATGTGGCACTGACTTCCCTTTGAAGTTAAGTATCTTAGGGAAAGAAGAGCAATCCATTACAACGGTGAAGTGGTGTCCAATCAAGTGGAACTCAAACCTTTTGATTCCATACTTTACAGCTAGGATTTCTTTAAAGGTGGAGTGGTAGTGATATTCTGACTCTTTGAACTGACCACTTGCATATCCACAAATACTGTGGATTTTGTCTTTTTCTTCCAAAAGTATTGCTCCCCAACACTCATCACTTGCGTCAGTCTGCAATATCCTTTTGCCAGTGGAGGGAATATGAAGAGGTGGCAAATTCTGAGTGACTGCTTTGATTTGTTGGACTGATCTGGAGTGGATATCTGACCAGGTGGGTGGATTCTTTTTCAAAAGCTGTGTTAGTGGTTTGGACAGGTGGCTAAAGTGATGGATAAATTGTCTGATATAATTGGCTATTCCAAGGAATTGCTGAACTTGCTTTTGAGAAAGCTGGTGATCTGGAAAGTTAAGTAATTCTTTCGCAAGATGTGGCTGAGGTTGATAGGATCCATTAGCAAAATGCATGCCAAGGAAATCAATTTCTTTTTGTGCAAGTATCATCTTTGATGGTGAAAGCATAATTCCATGTTCCTTTGTGAGTGAAAGGAATTGGTATAGATGATTTTTGTGTGAGGGAACATCTGGAGAGAATATCAACACATCATCAATGTAGATAAGTGCAAAGGAAAGAATTGACTTATAAACCCTTATCATAGACTGTTGAAAAATAGAAGGTGCAATTTTAAGACCAAAAGGCATAACAGTCCATTGATAATGAAAATTTGGGATGCAGAAGGCTGTTTTGGGTCTATCATCTGGAATTATTCCGAGTTGCCAAAAACCTGCTTTGAGGTCAAATTTGGAAAAGATTTGGGCATTATGAAGGTAAGGGAAAAGGGAGGAAATATTTGGTAAAGGATATTTGTTGTCCTTGAGAAAAGGGTTAAGTGGTGTATAGTCAATAACAAGTCTCTTCTTGCCTCGGACTTGTTCAGAGTGTTTATTAACATAAAAAGCTTGACAGGTCCAATCAGATTGAGTGGGCTCAATTAAGTTCTGGGCTAAAAGCTGAGAACATTCATCCTGGGCTAAAGCAAAATCTTCTGGTGACATTCCTGGATGAGTAGCTTTTGTAGGATTTATGTCTTCATACTTTTTGAAAGGAAGGGTAATGAAGAATTCTGGTCTGGTCCACAAAGGGTTTGGATTGTTCGAGAGAAAATCAGTATGAGACATTGCACAACAATGGGTTTCAAGTTCACTTTGGATTTGAGCAAAGGGTCCTGGGTCAAAGATAGGGAAAAGTGAATGGGTAGTAGTATAAGGCTGGAAGGATTTTTTGTGTTGAAGACCATTGGGTTTTATTCTGAGATGAGGTAATTTGCAATAAGCATCAAATCCGAAAACAAGATCTTTTCCTGGAAGTTCTGATCCAAAGGCATGGATCCAAACAAAACAATCAGGAAATAATTGGATTTTGATAGGGTTTCTGGTTTTGAGCTTTATTGTAAGAACACCTTGGTTGGCTGCCTGAAAATGTTGAGTAAATGGAATCCAACAGGAGGAAGGAAGAATTTTTGGATTTAGGATGGTGTTATGGGCTCCAGTGTCTATGAAGGCTATTATGCTAATAGGATTAGCATATTTGTCAGAAAATATTTTTGCTGGGACCAGTGGGATTGGATGGGTGGATAAAATGGATTTGGCTGGAGATGGAAATGGTTCAATGGTTGAAATTTCAGAAATACTATCTTCATCTTCATCTGAGGAATCAGAATCTGAGAAATCAGAATCAGTATACTCAATTGCAAATAGAGTATATGGGTCTGGTTCTTCATTTTCAGAGAAGAGAGATTCAATGTCATCATCTTGGATATTGATGGGAGAAGTTTGTTGAATTTGTTGAAGAAGTTGTTGAGACTTTTTCCGTTGAGGACATTTCTTGGCAAAGTGACCTTTCTGGCCACAAACAAAACATCTGTCACCTTTAGGTTTGTGTCTCTTTCGTCTGAAAAACCGAACTTTCTTCCCTTGATAAGGAAGACGATGCTTATAAAACTTATTTTTGTGAAACTTGAACCTTTTATGCTTCTTGTAAGGAGAACATGAACAATCTTTCTTAGGAAAATATTTGATTTCCAAATCAGGTCGTTTGCAAGCTGCTTTGATCTGAGGATCTTTTCCTTTTAAGAAAGTATTCTTGATCATTTTTTGAGAAGCACAGAGTCTTTCCAAAGCCATAAGAACTCGTTGGTAAATCTGTCCCAAAGAGAGAGAATTTAACTGAATATCTTGTTCCCGAAGATAGAACATTGTACTGTCAGAAAGTTGCTCTGGAATAGAAGACAAGAATCCTTGTTTCAGATTAGGATCATTTGCTCCATTAAGCATATAAAAGAGTTTAGACATCCTCTTATAATGCTTATTGAGATCCTTTGGAAGGAGAGAACAACATTTCATTTTGAAAAATTTATCTCTGGAGGTATTCTCAAAATCTCGGACATCACCAATGAACTCAGCATGAATCTTTTGGAGTAAATAAGTGATAGATTCAGATCTGACAAATTGAGTTTTTGAATATTCATCAAGGCGAGTGAACCAATCTCTCAGTCTGCCTGTGAATCTGCATTGAAATTCATCAAGAATGGGTTGCAAAGTAGTAATCCTTTGTGGTCGTGTTCGTGATTTGAGATCAAGCCAAGCATAAAATTCTTGAAGACGATCACGCCATTGATCACTAGAGATATCTTCAAATTGGAACCATGGACCACCTATTGGTCTGGAATCAGCAGGGAGTGGAGTTGTAGTATTAGCCATATCTTCTTCTGGCTCTTCTGCTTCATATTGAGTAGTAGTGCTTTCTGCAGGTGGAGGATCTGCCATGAATAAAGGAAAATGCTTTGGATCTAGTTCGTCATCAGAGGTAGAACTAGTATCACTTTCATCTGTTTCTGTGGCATCAGAAGAATCATCAATTGTGGTGGATGAGATAGCAGGTAAAGTCTGCAAGGCTTTCTGTTTCAATGTTTGGATTATGGGATTTGGATATGAGGGTTGTTGGATCATATGAGATGCTGGCGATTCAGAGATAACAATGCCTTTTTGTTTGAGATCTGGAGTAGGAATAGTGGGTGTAGTGGGTGTAGTTGTTACATCAGATGTAGAAGGTATACTGGTAGTGTGAGATGTAGGGATTGTATGAGTTAATGGTTTTGGTGGTGTAACTAGGTTAGCAAAGTTTTTCCTCATGAACATCTCATGAGAATAGCCCAATGCTTCAAGGTCGTCTTGTGAAGGTTCAGAATAAGGAGGAATTTGAACAGAAGGTTGGTGAGTGTATGGCATGAAAGTGGAATGGTAAAAGGGTAAAGAAGGTACTGGAGAGGGTTGTGGTCTAGCTAGATCTCTTTTGATTTTTTCAATCTCTGATTTCAATCTTGTAGCTTCAAGAGCTTTTGCTTTAAAGGTAGCATCATATGTCCTTTGATTGATGGATGTCATCAATTGTTTGTCTAATTCAGCAACTTGATTTTACAATCTAGCAAGAAGCTGATATGTAGCAGCATTTTGACTTGTGATCTGAGAGTTAAGCGTATCTACACGAGTAGAAACATGATCAACCTTAGTTTCTATTCGTTGTAGTAGCTTATTTTGGGCAAGTGAGTTCTCAGATTGCCAATTGAGTACTGCTTCTGCTGGTGATACAGATCTGGGAGTTCCTTCAGTGGAAATACCGGGAGATTTTACAAAGGGTGTTGTTCTGACTTTTGTGGCAGGATGAATGGTTTCAGTAAGAGAGGAAAATTCATCTGTATATTGACCAGTAGGATGATACATACAAACAGAAGGAAGAGGAGTTTGCTGTATTTTGGGTTGCCATTTGAGAGAGGATGCTGAACATGGTTTTGATGAAGGTTTGTAAGGCTTAGGTAAAGGTTTGCATTTTTCTGGAGTGGGAGTTGGTTTTGTAGGGGGCTTATACCAAGATGGAGGAGTATAACTAACAGCATAGTCATATTTACCAGAAGGTTGGCCAAGTGTACCAACTGTAGGATCATCATCTTCATCCAAATGATCCTGAAAACGTGCTTCTGATGAAGTCTTCTTTTTTGCTTTTCGTCTCCGTCGTCGGAGATCTTCATCATCGAGTTCTGCTTCCATGTAGTCTTGATGACAATCATCACAATTACAAAAATCCCAATAACAATGACCATTTCTTTTGTAAGCATAAATTGGACGGCCATCATTATCAAAAGCTTCAATTGGAATTCCATCTTCTTGTGGGTAAGGCTGCATCATGAACTGTGTAGAGAAAACAGGAGCTGTTGTGGAATCAGTTGAATCTGCTTCAGGTGGAATGAAATGAGTTTCAATTATACCATCCGGTTTCTTAAGAAAGATAGGAGTGGTAGACTGAACTGGTTGTTTTTGTTCATGGAGAATCTCATAGCTCGTAAGCCATGATTTTGGAAAATATTCAAGCAATTCTTCTTTTGTCAATTGCTTTGGAATCTGAACACAGGTAGGAACCTGGTTAGAATCTGCAGAGATGAGTAGAGCATCATTGGATCCTGGAAGAGAAATGTCTATAGCATGGTTTTGAACTCTATAGATCATTTGATAATGGAGTGTTGCTACTTCAGTTGTTTTCACCTGGTCTGCTACAGTAATCTGAATCTGGACTTTCAGATTATCAAGGATATGAGGATCATTCAACCTTATATAGAAGTTGGGGTAGAAGGTGAACATAACTGTTCCAGCATTTAAGGAGGTCTGTACAGTACCAATGACAGCTTGTGAATATGTGAGATACCTAGTATCAAGAAGAGCAATTCTTGCAAAGACAGGAAGTCCTTTGCGTCCATGGTATGTAACAGCAATCCGAACAGCACCAAAATGGAGATGAGACAATCCTTGATTAGTCCAATATGGGATGGACTCGGAAGGAATATCAAGGGGTATTGTTGTGCATTTTCTAATGATGCAACATACCGCAAGTATACGGTGTACCGCAATAGTACTTTAGATATCGATCCCACAGGGAACGTGTTACACACTATTACTAATTGATTTTAATCTTGTTTACAATGATTAATTAATGGTAGAATTGGTTTTAATCTAATCTAACATATAAACTAATTAAACCTAGTTAATGATAGTCAAAAGAAGATAAAATAAATCATGAAGAATTAAAAACAATGAACTTGATTCTATCATTTAGATTAACATCTTTCATCTTTCATGCAAGCCAAGTTAGAATAAACTTTTAACTCACTCTCTCGACATGAATTAAAATGCCTAAAACATATAATTAAAATTCTAACTCACAATTTTCATTAATGAATTAGAGGTTCCTAATTACATATTTTAAGAATAATCACTAACCTATAGCAATTATCTCAATATACCAATCTCTTGAATATATCTTAATAATGAAACTCTATTAAATGTCGGATAAAGCAAACTCTCGAATTACTTTAACTTGTAAAGATCATGCAAAAGATATTAATAGAGAATCTACAATGAAAGATTATGAAAGTAGATAGAAATAGGAAGAATTATAATATGCAAGTTCATTAAAATAAAGTTCATAAAAATAGTGGAGAAGAATTAAAATTAAGAGAATAAGATAGAAGCCTTTCAACCCTTTTTCCCAATCTCTTGAAATAGATTTTCTCCTCCTTGATCTTCTTCTTCAAATCATAGAACTAAATAATGAAATTTAACTAAAGAAGAACTGTTTACAAAATACAGAAAATTCCTTAACTAAAAAATTCATCCTCTTTAAAATTACAGTTAAACTAAGTATTTATAGATAATAATTGAAAGTTGATGTCCCTTGAAGATGACCCTTGAGAATGGTTGCAAACTTTGGGTGAAAGAAGGTGACTTTTGAAGTGATTTTTGGCTGAAAACCGTCCAACGGTCGTCTCTGTCGCGATCGCAACGTTGCCGCGATCGCGACAGAACGCGCTTGCCCATTTCTTCCTTCTTTCCTCTCTTTGGTTTTCGCTTCCCTCTCTCGCCAGTCACGTCGCGTGACCATTGCTCACGTCGCGCCTCTTCTCCTCTCCTTTCTCTTCTCTTCTCTTCTTTTCCTGGCCTCTCTGTGGCGTCACGTCGCGTGATCCCTGGTCACGGCGTGTCTCTTCTTCTTACTTCTTCTTTTTTTCTTTCTTTCCTGGCTTCTCTTCTTCAGTCACGTCACGTTACCTATGATCACGGCGTGACTTCATCTCTTGCAGCTCCTTCTCTTCTTTTCTCCCTTCCTTTTCTTTCTTCTTAGCAAAATCACGTCACGTGACTCATGGTCACGGCGTGATCAGTTCCTCTCTCACGATCTTCTCCTTCTATTTACTTCTTCATCTGCTCTTTTCTTCATTTTTCACCTGTAAATGACAATAAACACACAAACATGCACTCTAATACAAATAATCATAAACTAATATATCACATCAAATTATACACACAATAGCATGATTAATTACATAAATTCACACAAAATAAATACATAATTATACTTCATTTTAGCTCCTATCAAATTCCCCCACACTAAACCCTTGCTTGTCCTCAAGCAAGATCAAAGAAATAAGAAAATTTAATAACCAGTAAAAATTACTACAAAACACTGTTATGTAGCACATGTAATAGAATTGAAAAGAACCAAAATATCTCATACACTCATAATAAAATCAGTAAATCAAAATTTAAAAGTATGCATCCCAAATTCAACAAATTATTTAACTTTACTTATGCCAACATAAAGAGTATGAAGTCTATTAAAACTAAACATGAACTAAAGAAAGAAAATTTAATCATAAAGTTTAAATTCTCAAGCTACTAGTTGCACTTAGGACATTTTGAGCTCACTTACCCTTAATCCAATCTCATGGCATTTTTAGACTTTGCTTTTTCTTTTTCTTTGATTTTTCTTTTTGATTTCTAGCAAGAGAAAGTATATGGGTGCGTTTTACGCTCCATCCCATATTTTTGCAATTTTTGATATATATCTTGCTTTTTTTTTTTTTTTATTATGACTTTAGTGGGTGCATTTTATGCTCCATCCCACTTTTAACTTTTCTTTTTAAATTTAGTCCTCATCCATTATTGAAAAGATAAAAGGTAAGTATTATGGCTATAGTTTCCTTAAACAACTAGAAATTGAAAATTATAAACTAAATGAGTAAATTCTAACCTTAAAAACATGGTTAGTTAGAAAGACTAAATAATCTATAATGTTGAAATAAGTAAAACAAAATAACTTGAAAAACTTAAAACACATGCTAAAAATTTTTGAAAAACTGATAAAAATGAGCATAAAAGATAAATGACTTAACAACCTATACAATATACCAAATAAACAATGCTTCATAATAAAGTTTACTTAAAAGCCTAATTAAAATATAAAAACACACACACAAAAATAATCATGCAATTGACATACATAATATATATACAAACTCACAAACATAATCACAAACATCACAACACATAACACAATCACTCCCCCACACTTAGAACCAACATTGTCCTCAATGTGTAGGAATGACACACAAAAATAAGTAAAAAGAAATAAATGAAATGAAGAAAAAGAAAACTCCCCTATCATGGTGATGGTGGAGGCGATGGAACCACAAAACCCGATTGTATTAAGAAGTTATCAAACTTGTATTCCAGCCTCCTTTGACGTCGCTCAATGGAAGATAATTGCTCTTGCATATTAGATAGCATTGAGGGAATGTTATGGCTGGATGAGCCAACTTCATGTGCAGTAGCTGCAGCAGGTGGGATAGCTGCCATCTCCTCATCTTCACTTGCCTCCTCCTCTCCTTCTTCTTCTTGTTCCTCAACTTGTGGTGCAGCATTTCCAGCAATATCCCTCCAACATGATCGAGCACGTGCTGGAATTTCCTGAAAATCATTGCTAACAACTTCTCCACGAACTAAAATAGTCTTATTAAAATACTGGCAAGGAAAAACTCTATAATAAGCACCAAGATCCACATTTAAATTAGTTGCAATACTAGAAATAACATGCCCATGTGATAAAGGCGAACCATGTTTATGTACACATTGCAACAATTGACCTACTATCCAAAATGGCCAACACACGTCCTTGCGTTTATGTACACACCACATCAAAAACAATTCATTATATGAAACTCTATTGAATTCGGACCTATTAAAAACTAAAGAAGCTAAAATCCTATGCAAAATCCAATACCTTAAATCTTTAATGAACATGGATTTAGCATCCCTAGCTCTATAACGAGTTTGTAAATCAGTCAAAAATGTCCAAAATTCATGTGGCTTAAACGATTTAGGTGGCTCGGTCAAACCAGCTTGAGAAAATCTAAATATCCTATTCATCATAAAATAGGTTAAAGTATAAGGTATACCAGCCATCCTAAAGTCTAACCAATTCTCATTATCATCATTCTTTTTTAATGTGGTATAGAATTCTAAAACTAAATCAGGACGCACATTTTCACGCATAGAAGCAAATTTAAACAACCCACATACTCTTAACATGTCATTAACTACTTCTAGCATACCAATTTGATTAAGTAAAGAGTCAGGAAAAAACTTACAGCGCATCAAATACCTATTACGAAGTAGTAAATACTTGCTGCCTTCATCTACAGAGAAAATAGGAAATAGAGCACCATAGTGAGAAGCAATGTTCACCACTTCAACTTCCTGCTCCTCTTGCTCAGTTCGTGGAACAGTGGGATTCTTTGTTCTCACCATAATTACTTGAGTTTGTTAAACAGATAATGAAACTATAGAGAAATAAAGCTAAAGTCAATATGAGAAATTAATAAAACCAAATACACTAAAGGAAAACAGAATAGATAAACGAAACAGGAATGTAAATTGAGAAGAACTATAAACAAATATGATCTAGTTATTCATAAACATGCCGAAATTAAATGAAATGAGAGAAAGAAAAAATGAAAAGAAAAATAAAATGACAAACCTGAATGGAGAATGAAAATCACGTGAGCCCTAAGTCAGTCTTTGGAAGAAAAGAAATAGAAAGCTAAAATGTAGAACAATAAAAACGAAAGGAAAACAGATTAGGGTAGTTCGAAAATCTCTGTGAAAGAAAAAGAAGAAGAAAACACAACAATATGGATAATGAAGGGCTGGAAGTCGTGACCTGTGTGAAAGAAAGAAAACTAACAGGTGAAATGAAATGTAAAGGGAATAAAATGAAGGGTCACGACTTTTAGGGTTTAAAAATTTTAAGTTCCCGCTTTTAATGTGTTCTAATTCCTAAATGGTTAAATTAAGTTAATTTAATTGAAATTAAATTATCTAAAGCAGAAAATAAAGCAAAACAAAACCAAATAATATAAAAACAATAAGTGAAATAAGGAAATAAAAGAAAAGAAAAGAAAAAATTTTAAAACGTACCTGATGGAGGCGTCACGGCGTCACGTCGCGTGACCATTGCTCACGCCGTGACGCTTTACTTACCTGGGAGAGATCATCTCAAGCGAAACCAAAGAGCGTCACGTCGCGTGAAGGTACATCACGCCGTGACGCTTCGGCCTTATCACCTGGGCGAAGTCCCTCCATCACGCGACGTGAGGCAATGTCACGCCGTGACACTCTGCAGAAATGGCTTCCTTTTTGCTTCATCGCCTTCTGTCGCGATCGCGATACTTGCCGCGATGGCGACAGAAGCCAACGTCTTCATAAAATTTTTATTTTCTTAATTTTTTTTTTCTTTGCTTCTTTTTTTTTATTTATTTTTTAATATATTTATTAAACAAATCTAGTCTTACTAAATTAGCTGTGCAATAAAACAAAAATATTAGTAGCATGAAAATCTAGAATACAAAAATAACACTAAATAAACAAGTACAAAAACATAAATAAAAACAATATAATTAAGTAACCTAAATAAAAGAAATAGACAAATCATGGCTTAATATTCTCCCTAGGATTTTCCTCAGTATTGCTTGGAAGACATCCTAGATTTCTAGAAGGTAAAGAATTAGCAAGTTGGCCTATTTGAACCTCAAGATTATGAATAGAGGCTGCATGATTTTTAGTGATTTGATCAATTTTTGCCTCAAGTTTCTTTTGGCTTTCCTCTTGAGAATGCATCTTATAATTAATTAATTTCCTCAATAAACTTATCAATTTTACCTTCAAAGGCCCCAAACCTATCTTGAGGTTGTTGGTATCCTACTCCCCTATTTTGGTTATTAACATGATTATTTCCCCAAGAAAGATTAGGATGGTTTTTCCAACCAGCATTATAAGTGTTAGAATAAGGATTACCACGACCTTGGCTTTGAAGAAAATTAACTTGCTCTTTATTAGCTATACCTAAAGTGCAATTTCCACTATCATGCCCACTTTGACCACACACATTGCATGCATTTGATACATTACCTTCCATGCCTAGATTATTAACTCTATGAGTTAAAGCCTCAACTTGAGCTTGTAATGCAACCATAGAATCTACTGAATGTATCCCCCTAACATTAGAATTATTATACTCTCTTACTCTTTCAGGAGGCCACATACAATTGTTCATTGCCATTTCTTCTAATAGCTCATATGCTGCATCAATTGTTTTTCTCATTAAAGATCCACCAGCAGCAGCATCAATAGTACCTCTTGTAGTAGGATTCACACCATTATAGAATGTTTGCATCAACAATTCTCTTGGCAAGTTATGATGTGGACACATTCGTTGCAATTCCTTAAATCTTTCCCAAGCCTCATATAATGACTCATTTTCATTTTGCACAAATGTAGTAATATCCTTTATGATTTTTGCGGTTTTGGCCAAGGGAAAATATTTTGATAAAAATGCTTGGGCCAATTGGTCCCAAGTAGTTATAGAACCCCTTGTCAAAGAATTCAACCAAGCCTTTGCTTTATCCTTCAATGTGAAGGGAAAAAGCCTAAGTTTGATTGCATCATTTGAAACCCCATTTATCTTGAAGGTATCACAAATCTCAAGAAAATTTGCCAAATGAGCATTTGGATCCTCATTTGCCAAACCATAAAATTGAATACTATTTTGAATCATTTGCAATAATGAAGGCTTAATCTCAAATTGATTGGCATTTACCGTTGGTCTTACCACTCCTTGTTGAGCACCACTCAAAGCAGGTGTGGCAAAGTCCATCAATCTTGGTGGATTTTCATCAGCCATCCCAATTGATTTCCTATTTTTATTCTTCTTTTTATTTGATTTTCGGTTACTTAATAAAAACCTCTCAATTTCAGGATTTAACGGCTCAAGCTCTTCTAAAGAACTCCTTGTACTAGGCATGAACTTCTCAAATCCTGTAAAAACAAAACACAAAATTAATTTAAACAAATAAACAAATTAAAACAAAATAAAATATTGTAATCCAAAATCATAAATCAATTTTTATAATGGCAAACAACCGTTCCCCGGCAACGGCGCCAAAAACTTGTTGTGCATTTTCTAATGATGCAACATACCGCAAGTATACGGTGTACCGCAATAGTACTTTAGATATCGATCCCACAGGGAACGTGCTACACACTATTACTAATTGATTTTAATCTTGTTTACAATGATTAATTAATGGTAGAATTGGTTTTAATCTAATCTAACATATAAACTAATTAAACCTAGTTAATGATAGTCAAAAGAAGATAAAATAAATCATGAAGAATTAAAAACAATGAACTTGATTCTATCATTTAGATTAACATCTTTCATCTTTCATGCAAGCCAAGTTAGAATAAACTTTTAACTCACTCTCTCGACATGAATTAAAATGCCTAAAACATATAATTAAAATTCTAACTCACAATTTTCATTAATGAATTAGAGGTTCCTAATTACATATTTTAAGAATAATCACTAACCTATAGCAATTATCTCAATATACCAATCTCTTGAATATATCTTAATAATGAAACTCTATTAAATGTCGGATAAAGCAAACTCTCGAATTACTTTAACTTGTAAAGATCATGCAAAAGATATTAATAGAGAATCTACAATGAAAGATTATGAAAGTAGATAGAAATAGGAAGAATTATAATATGCAAGTTCATTAAAATAAAGTTCATAAAAATAGTGGAGAAGAATTAAAATTAAGAGAATAAGATAGAAGCCTTTCAACCCTTTTTCCCAATCTCTTGAAATAGATTTTCTCCTCCTTGATCTTCTTCTTCAAATCATAGAACTAAATAATGAAATTTAACTAAAGAAGAACTGTTTACAAAATACAGAAAATTCCTTAACTAAAAAATTCATCCTCTTTAAAATTACAGTTAAACTAAGTATTTATAGATAATAATTGAAAGTTGATGTCCCTTGAAGATGACCCTTGAGAATGGTTGCAAACTTTGGGTGAAAGAAGGTGACTTTTGAAGTGATTTTTGGCTGAAAACCGTCCAACGGTCGTCTCTGTCGCGATCGCAACGTTGCCGCGATCGCGACAGAACGCGCTTGCCCATTTCTTCCTTCTTTCCTCTCTTTGGTTTTCGCTTCCCTCTCTCGCCAGTCACGTCGCGTGACCATTGCTCACGTCGCGCCTCTTCTCCTCTCCTTTCTCTTCTCTTCTCTTCTTTTCCTGGCCTCTCTGTGGCGTCACGTCGCGTGATCCCTGGTCACGGCGTGTCTCTTCTTCTTACTTCTTCTTTTTTTCTTTCTTTCCTGGCTTCTCTTCTTCAGTCACGTCACGTTACCTATGATCACGGCGTGACTTCATCTCTTGCAGCTCCTTCTCTTCTTTTCTCCCTTCCTCTTCTTTCTTCTTAGCAAAATCACGTCACGTGACTCATGGTCACGGCGTGATCAGTTCCTCTCTCACGATCTTCTCCTTCTATTTACTTCTTCATCTGCTCTTTTCTTCATTTTTCACCTGTAAATGACAATAAACACACAAACATGCACTCTAATACAAATAATCATAAACTAATATATCACATCAAATTATACACACAATAGCATGATTAATTACATAAATTCACACAAAATAAATACATAATTATACTTCATTTTAGCTCCTATCAGGTATAAACTGTTCTTGCCCAGTGGCTTTAATAGGATGCTGTCTGAAAGAGGATGACTGAATATACTCTTTGACATGAGATTTGGGTTGACGGATAAGTGTCTTAATGTTGGATAAAACATTGGATCTGGGTGTTTTAGTAAAAGCATCATAAGGATTAAGGACAGGCAAATGAGAGTCTTGGATCTTTTGAGATTCGTCTAGGAAATTAAGTTCATAAAGATAATCAAGGTTTTTTACAGTTGAAGGGGTAAGAGAAAAAGATGATCTTGAAGAAGAGGAAGAAGATAAAGATAAACTGTTGAAAGAAGCCATAATGAAAATTTCTCTTTCATTAAAATATACCTTAAAATTAATCTGAAAGGCTCTGATACCAAAAGACCCCAGAGTACGCAAACAACACTAATTCATAGTGCCTAGTCAAGTATGACTTGTCCTAAACGGCTCTTCCTGGCCAACTGATGGACTATCCTGTTAGACTGACACCATTTTTTTCTTTATTTTCTTTTTATGAGTTCATCACTCTGCCGCTACAAATTAATTTTATGATTTTAGTTCAAAATTAAAAATCTCATATGCATGAAAAAATAACTTAAAATAATTCTATAATCTTGATTTGATAGAAAACGGCAATAAAAAATAATCATATCTAAAAAAATCTTGAAAAAAAAAGAGAATTTGTGAGAAAATATATTTGGATTTTTAAGATGAGTTTATGCTAAATAGAAAAGTATGACATTTTTGAAATAAGAAATTTAATTGATGGAAACACGCGGTAAATAATATTAAAATTTTATTTTATTTTTAGGACAATTATGTACTAATCCCTTTAAAATTTGCTTAATAGCCCACGTTTTGTCACAACTACCACCTCACCCTCGGACTTTAAAATCGTGGACATGGGCTTTACAATAGCACTGAGTCGAACCAATAGGTCCAATCTAAATTTTTTTTAAGTTTGATCTAAATCTAATGGTGTACAGTGATATGCATTTTACACACTAGCGCAGCGAATCACGCCCATTAAAATAAGTCAACACAAAAAAACACAGAGGAAAAAAAAAAGGCCAAATTTAGTTTTGCTGGAAGCACACATACAGTACTTTTTTCCCGATCACCGGATAAATGGTTCCGGTGGCTGGCAGTTGATGCATCAAAGCTTAATAAAAATAAATTTTGTAGTATAAAGGAATATTTGAAACTTCGATCAATAGATAGCAATGGATTCTGAAGAAGAAAGAGAAACGGAAATGGAAACCCCTGATGAGGATACGAAGAATTCATATCAGTTCATGATGTTTCGATTGATTATAGCTCTTTTTTCCACAATCTTCCTCTTCTTTTCTTCATCCATATTCATAGCTTTCTTAGCTGTTTTACTTAGCAACTTCTCCATAACCTCTCCTATCTATTTTCCCTCTCAGTGCAGAATAGTCTCCAGCAGTAAGTCTCTCTTTCTCTCTCTTGTTCTATTTTTTTTTTCCGAGTTTGATTTGTTTTTCGTTGCTAACTTTGTTTGATTGGAGATAGCACTTGATATTTTGTCTTTTTTTTTTTACTTCTTTTGCTAATTATTATCAATGAACTGCGAATTACTTTTTGAATTTTAACTGGATTTTAGTGAAATATGAGACTATTAAATTGCTTCATTTCTTCTATCCGATTGAAAAGCTCTTATTTTCTGTGTTATTGAGTTGAAAAGCTCGTGCTATTATGAATGTGTTTGAGAAGAAGTTTTTTATTTTTTTTTTGAAGAGTTCAATTTCTATTGTTTTCAAGTTTTGCAATCACTAGCATAATTTGGGCCCTTTTAATTTCTATAGGTGTGGATCTCAGATCATCTAAGGTCTGTGAACTTGGATTGTTGAATTATAAAGCCAAGCGTGTCTTTTATCCTTTTGAAGGAAGTAAATTTCGATGTCGTTATGATTACTATTGGGCATCAGTATTTGAGGTGATATACCTTACTCTGAACACACTGCATTCATGTTCATATTTGTTCTTTCGACAAACAAAACCTTCAAAAACAATGTTTCCATATATTGTTGCATTATCCTTTACTTTGGTATTAACATGCTCTATGTTCTCTATATCCATGTATTTTTTACATAGTTGTAATTGCACTGCAGCTTATTCCTCAAATGTTCCTCCATTTAATTAAAATAGACTTGTAGTGTAATTATCAAAGCTCAAATCATCATTGGAGCATGAATTCTAAAATAAAAATATGAAGCAACCAAATCCGTAAAAATTGGGGGTATGGTTTGTAATGAATTTCTGTGGTGCTACAGTTATCAGTGTGCACACTAACGTACATATGTCAACTTTAAAGGACTTATAGATCTCATGAAGTTATCAATTCATGAGTGCTACACGGCCAGCCTTTATTAAACAACAAGATAGTTGCAACAAGTTCAAATAATTTTTTTCATCATTTAATATATTTAATCTCTGTGACCTGCAGTTTTATTTGTGAAATTTGAAATGGTGATATTGGGTCTAATGAAAAATGAGGTAAATTGGAAAAAAACAGGGTTGGTTATGTTCAAATTGAATCCTCCTATTACAGAGGAATATAATTTCTTCAAATTCTTGGCATAAAAAATTATATAGGGTATAGATGAAGTATGATTGGTAGATCATTATCTTCCTGATCATTGCTATTCTTGTTCATTTTCATGTCACAGAAGTTCCATGAGGAATTTTTTCTGTGAGGAATAGTTGAAGATCATTTATGATCTTAACTTATCAGGTAACTTGTCTATTATAGAGAAATATTTGAAAGGATTTTCTGGATATTTTCAGTGTCATACCTTTTCAACTTAGATGCTTTTCTCTAGCTACTAGCCCTAGTTGTTGAAGGCAAATCTCAAGCACTTTAGACCTAGGGCTTTGGCTATGGTGGCCTTAGGTGAGTGCCGACCATAAGTGACAAGCCTGCCTTTGTTACCTGCGCTTGTTAATAAAATGTTTACAGTTACATGTAGACTTGTAATAATTAAATATTACAATCGCGATTTGGAAAAGAAAGAAGGGTAGGATGAGTCTCCCCATTAAATTTTTAAAGTCAAGAGTGATGTAGCTGACCAGATTGATTAGCAAGACAATAAAACGCATGCTTTTTTCTTGCAATTGTAGCTCAATTTAGAGATATTAGACATATATGAGTCGCATGCTGAAACGTGGTAAAAGTAATGCAATGTACACCAATTAAGGCATCATGAAGATCATTATTTGAAAGCAACACTTAAGCATATACACCCTACATAGAATTTGGTTTATTTGGCTTTTGCATTATTCACATGCTAAGCTAATAACTGTATTAGTTGCACATTGGAATCCAGTGATATATTATGCTGTTAACACTCTTTTTTTTTTTTTTTTTTGGGTGATGTCAATCACAGGTGGAATACAGAGACCATTCTTTGGGTCAGACACGACTTGCATTTGCAGAGGCTCCAAGTGAGGCCCTGCCTCTAAATTGTAGGCCAAATTTTGGCACTGCCTGGTTGACCAAAGATAAATTTGAGGTGGGGGTTGTGAAACTTCTAGTCTCACGCGTGTTTAAAATCAGGATTTATATTTTGGTCACTTGACTTTCAAAGTTTATGCACATTATTAACCTGTTCGACACATGGGCTTGGTCCAATTAAGCCAAAATTTCATGAAGACCCTTGATTATTATTTTATTGTTTATAGCTGTTTCCATTTCAGGTCAATAAAACTTATGACTGCTGGTACACTGTTGGCTTTTCGAAGGTGAGTCTGTATCATGATGATTTCTTCCCCTGTCAAGCAAAAGATCCATCAATTATTGAGATGATGAAACGCTATATTGTCCTGTGAGTAGAGAGCTCTTTTACCCTTCTGTCATGATGGCTTTTTTCCTTTGCTTGTTTTGTTCTACTCATATCTTTGATGCAAGAGCTATTTAATGGCTCTCATTTATTAGTCATTGTTGGTTCCAAACAAGCCCAAAGATTTACCAACCTTTTTTGTACTTTCTTGGTCCAACATTCTTTTAATAAACTGGGGAAATTTTCTGTTGGCCAATTTCTGAGCCTAATTTTGGGCTTTGGTTAATTATGTCCATTGATGTTGGCAATCCATCTGGTCGGGTTGAAAATGGTTTTACTTGGCACTATTCACTGGCCGAGCCTCTAAAAAAAGAGTTGGCTTTAGTTGGTTTAGTTGGTTTTTCAGAGATTTTTGAATTTTACTTTTAGCAATTATGCACAAGAAACCATAGGTGAAAACCTTAAACAGTACAGTGTAGTGTACACAAATATGCCTGCTATTTATGTCACGAGATTCACTTGTGGAAGATTAATTCCGTCAAGGGATTTGTGTTTTTCTCATGTGGTGGAGAAAACCCGTATGTCATAGGTGCAAATGATTTTTTCACAATTTATTCAATGCATTCTTTACTCATCTTTGATAACACAACCATTTTATGTTTTCAGTTCTCCTGTTATAGTGCATGTCTTTTTCTGGAATCAATTCCCATAGTATACTAACTCTTTGGTGAAATAGATATCAAATCGTGTTTTATGTTTTTCAATTTAATGGGCAATCAGGAGTTCCAAGATAGACCTAGTTTATTTGTAATTTCAAGATGCGGAATGAGACTTTACAAATCCAGTGTTATGGTAATATTGTTTGGATTTAGAATGAAAAGTTATATGTAAGTAATGAAGAGGCACAAACTTCTGGACATTGATGCCAATCAGGGGTTTAAAGGTTAAATCGGTTACTTTTCATATTTTGGAAAGTGAAGTCATGTTGCGCAGGTTTAAAGATATTTAGGAAAAAGAAGAATTATTTGGGTTTGTACTAGTCATATGCAATTGTTATGACGTAACTGTCTGGAATTGCTTATGGTCAAGTATCTACTAGGACCGCACTGACGATGGCCAGGGTGATTTTGTTAAGCAGAAGTAAGGAACTGGTGTGATAAGAACCTTATTTCGAGAGTATCTCTAGGGGCATTGACTTATGTTTTTGAGTAAGTATGGGAACAAAATGGAACTTTGACTTGCTAAATGAATATGAGAAATTATTATTATATAAATCATGACTAGAAAGATCATTTTATCAAGATTAAACCAGGGTGAAATCTAGTGGATGGGCATTGGGGTTAGCTGCCTACTGCAATTCTGAAAATTATCTTATATATTGAATTTCTCAAATTCGCCTTAGATGAGAAATTTTCCCCTGGAAAAATTTCAAGAAAAAACCTTTGGCCTGTTTATAATCTTACAAATAGTTCAAAGTTGAATATTCAATTGATTGCCAAATAAGATTCACTTTTATTTCCACTTGTATGATAACCTATGAAAACTTTTTTGATTATCTTGCATAACTTTCTTATTTCTTTACATATGTGATTTTGTCTCTATTGTTATTATTTTGTTATTCATGTGGTATCGAATAATATCAACATATGACTTTAAGGACCGCAGACATGAATCAAAATTTTTTAAAGTCATATGGTAATATATTAAATTTTAGGTAAGGTCACTTAACTATTGGAGTCCAAGAGTTGATTTTGTCAGGTGAAAGTTTTTTTTGTCACTTAAACATGCATTTCAGTGTGTCCATGACAAACGTGCATGCACATATTGTTCCTATTGGAAAACACATATGGAGCCCCTACTGGTTAAAATTGTTGGTTAATGAGATAGTTTTGGTAGGTGATAAGCGATCAGTAGCATATTTCAAGAGAAATGATTGAAAGCATTGTGCTAGTACCACTGTTGGTTAGACCCATCAAAGAGAGCTCCTGCTAAAGCATCATTTTGTTTGGATTGTGGCTTTACACCTCATTGCTACATATGCAAATTTGGTTAGACGAATGGATTGTTAATAAATGGTTGTAGAGATCCAAGAACAAAAGGTTGGTTGATCATCCCATTTTACGTGTTCAATTGCTCTTCGGTCATGGAATGCTTCTTTAACATTTAATTTTGATGGTTTCTACTAAGAGAGTATTGGATTACTGGTTTATTTGCGATGGGTGTCAAGGGAAGTTAGCACTGTGGCTCTGACTTTGGCATACAAGATTCGACGGGCAGGCGAGTGAAAGTTGACATAACCGAGTGAGAAAAGATTGACTGGATATGTATCATGTTGAAGATGTAGCCATTTATTGGGTGCAGTGGAAAATATGAATTTTTAACCTTTGGTTTATAAGAGCTGGTTAAGTACTATTGATTACTGTGTTATAATAATCTTACATATTTGTTAAAATCCGATGATCAACCTGCTGATTTGAAACTCACCTTAGGAGGACTTGTTTGTTGTTGCTGTCATTTTGCTGCCTATCTAACTTGCCATGTATTCAACATCTTTTTTCCTGACCACTTGCCATATCTGCCAAGTTTAAGTGGCTTTTGTTTTACTGCATTGCATTCTCTCCCATTGGCCAAAGTGATCATTTGTTATTTTGAGTTCGATTTTTTATTTTGAGCTCATAAATCTAAACATTTGCTATGTTCTTGTTTTTTATCAATCGGATAATCGTGTGAATAACAAGCAGCTATCTGCATTCTTATCTTTTAGGTTTGTCAAGATTGTGCGCTCCCAGTTTCTGCAGAAGAAAGGAAAAACCAATTACTGGAGGTTGGAAACAATAGCAGGAGTTTTTACTGGTTTTCTGACTTCCTTGATCTCCATAAGCTTTATAAGATTCTTACATTATATGAAATTGCGGTTACCCCAAACTTACCTAGCGCAGTTGGTTACGGCAGTCATTAGAATGGTCTTTATCAGGCGTACATGTTTCTTCGTGGCTTACTTTTCTGTTTTTGGTTGGTTACTAATCCAGTATGGAAAAAGGCTCGGTCTTCCCGAGATTTACAGAATATACAATTACTAGGTTTGGCATTCAGCTCTTTTTCGCAAGCACCGATTCTCTCTGTTTCTTCTGTTACTTGGATACTGCAAATTCCTTGCTTGCAGTACATGGTAGCACTGGAAGGATGTAGAATTAAGTGGTTGCATGTTGTATTATACATGAAGAATGGTAAGATTGCCCCATGCTGACTTGAACTTCAGAGGTATAAGCTATAAAAACGGCTTTTGGATTAAATGGTCTACATCTGAGTCTTGGCCTTGAATACCGAAATACATGCATATGTGGATCAAATAATGCATGAAGCTCAGATAGTAATCTTCAGTGTATAGTTTGATATGAAACAACTCTATTAGTGTCGTCTTATTTTGAAGACCAGGAAATGGTTAGGGGAAGAAAAAAGAAATTATATTTTCCCTCTTGTATGTTGTGTCATATCTCTGCTTCTCTGTGTTTTGTTCAACTAGTTTTAGGAAAGATAAAAGCTGGCGTGGTTGCCTTGCAATCTGAAAACGAGACTATCAAGGCATCAAAATGTAGTTAGTGAGTACTTAATCTTAAATTTTGATTGAAATTTATAATTACTGAGGATTTGGAAGAGAAGATAGCTTTGAGTACTAGTTATGTGAACTATGTCTTGTTTTATTATATATTATCAACTGTATTCAATGAAAATATAATGTAACCTTTCAAATGTAGCATAAATGCCAAGTTGATGATTTTAACACGAAAATGGAAAAACAGAAGTGCTCAGTAGGAGACTTTGTTTTTCATCCTTTTCAATTAAGGCAGGAATTTTTCCATTTCACCTTCAATAGATTAAAGTCTGCTTCCCCAGAAGAAGAGCTTCTAATTTCAAATATACATTATCCTAATTCACATGGATATATGTCATTCTTTCAATTAGGCATTTCTTTTCTCGCAATGCACACGTGACCCTGAACACGGGGACATCAAGTCTGTGTAAGATATTTGAAACTGATATACAGATGATCAAATTCTCACATTTTGCCAGTTTCCGAGACGATCCTCTCTATCTCTTCCAGAAGCCTTTCTTTTTCTTCTGCCAAATCCTCGTTCTGCTTCTGAAGCTCTTCTATCTGCTTAGTCTGTTCAGAATCCTTCCTGATAATGATTTATAAACAGACCAATTTCAGTTTTAGGCCATGTCAAAGCCATAGAAGCAGATATATAAGAAAATCTGATTCTTACCATGAAAATAATAGAAATGTCCGATTAAATTTCAGATTAACGGCATTACCTGTTCATGAACGACAAGTTAAGCTTGAGCGACCGTACTTCTTTCTCAAGATTTTCGCAGCGTTTTAAGACAGATTGCATATCAGATGGAATGGCTGGGGATGAACTCCTTTCCTTTGCCTCTGCCATTCTGCATTACCAATAAACTCAGTTTTAAGGCAATAGCCTTCAGAAACTACTATGCAATTACTGAGTATTTCCTTCTTTTATAGTTCTAATTCAATATCTGATTTGCCACATATTAGTGAAATCATGTTAATCTATTCCTTAAGGAAACAACAGTTCAGAAAAGCTTTAACATAATGATTATATTTTAGCATACTTTCTCGAGCGCTCCACTCTTCGTTTCTTCGTTGTATCTCCCTTGTCAACTGCACATTTGTCAGAAAGATTCATATGATCATTTAACAACTACCAGAATTCTGCAACTATGACTTGAACAATATCTGTTCTTCAATAATTTTGATCTATATGGAGGTAAAGTTCTAAAAAATAAACTAATTACCTGATCCAGTTGATGTTACCGATCCATACCGAACTATCCCCCCTCTCTAAAGTTGAACAATAAATAGAAAATCAAGTCAGCAAACAACTAAGTTTATATCATCCATCAACTTCTTAGAAAGTAGAATACCTTCCGGTCATCCTTTAAGTTTTCGATAATCCTTTCTCTAAAATCTACAGTTCAGAATGTAAGATATATGAATAACATGAGTAACTTAAATGTCTAAATGTTCACTATATGAACTGCATACCTTTGGCTTTGGGACCATTTTCTGAACTCTTGTTGTTCTCAACTTGTTTTCTTGAGCTCTCATGGCTAGAATTACTCGGACCATCGCATGCATCGAAACCAGATGAAACCACTGCTGCAGCAGCGGAAGATTCACTTGGAGATGGTTCTCTAGAAATTGTGCTCGACTGATGAATTTGATTTGTAGGATATACAAAACCTTCAAGGTCAATCTCTATATTTCCACTGACTGTTTGAAAAGCTCCGCCATCATTAACATGGCCGGAGGATAATTCTTGAAAAGTTTGTGGAATTTCAGGAATGCTATTGTTCATTAATACTTCTTGATCATGATAAATTGCATTGCAACTATCTTCAGCAGGTTCTTTTTCTGCATGGTTACCGAGCTTCTTTTGGTCCAGTGCTCCCTTTAGCATGCTTACAACAGATGAAACTCTATCAACATCTCCCATTTGGGGAGTGGCATTGAATGTAGATGAGGATGAATTGGATGGAGACATGAATGTGCCTAATTGAGTCCCAATTTCATGAACTGGATCAGCGAACTCTTGTTTCAAATTGCTCATGCCATTTCCTATAGATGTCTGAGCATTTTGCATTGCAGCATACCTCTTCCTGTTAAAAACAAAGAGTAATTACAAGAGTTAATTTCAAATTGGATTGTTCGCATGATTCAAAAAGAGCACAACGATGCTGATACCGTAATTCAGAAGACCGACTTCTTGTCATCGGTTGAGAACTATGAAACCAGGCCTGCAATTAACATAAGGGGCCAGAAACATGAAAAAACTTTATGAAGCTGAAACTTGTGCAGATAAAGTAAACAAGACGCAAACCTTGGCAAGATATAAGTTAGTAGCTTGAACACTTTTTTCGACAGAATTCATGATGGGTTGCTGATTGAGGTCAGTAGATGTGGTATCAACAGTTGGATAATTATTTTCTGCAAATAACACATCATTGCTTCTTCTCTTCTGTAGTGTGCCCTCAGGCTGCTGATTAGTTGAACTGGCTAGTTCTGTAGATATCCTGAAATTCCCAGAGTCAACTTATTTACTATAATATCATCACGATAATCCGTAACTCTAATTGATGCAGCCTTGAAATGCTAAATTACAACAAATCTTGATCTGTTCTATCAGATTTTTTATGTACAAGCAAATCAATCTTTGATTCAGCACAAGTAACTGGTCAGAATCTACCTTACACTTCTCAATTAAGTAGCAGAAAATTAAAGATTAATGGAGTAACATGAGACTAAGGTTTCTTTCTTTGTGTTGAGTAAAATAATCAGAAGATGAACAAGAACAAAATAACTGAGTCAGTTCTTGATTCTACTCACCTCCTTGATGCTTGTCGGGTTCGATGAGCTATGCTTGATGAATTATACTCATTATTCTGCAACATAAATCCATCAGTTTCAGTGTCAGAATATGCCGTGAATCTATTTTCATACAGTTCGTAATTTATTGATGTAATTGTATGTTTTGCCATGCATTATGATCTTGGCTATTTTGTGTTTCTTCCCAAAATACATGTGAATAATATATGAATTCTACAAGAATCATACTTAAACTGCATATAATCATCAATAAATTAAATACCAGAACTATACTTAAACTGCAAATAATCATCAACAACATAAAATTCATCAAATAATTCAAGCAGTCACTTAATCTAATACACAAACATGTGATTGCTACTAATAAAAACTAGACTTAATTAGGTCCAAGAAGAACAGAAACCAGGATGAAAAATATGCTTGCCTCTCCAGTGGTAAGCCAGGATTTGAAGAGTTCTTCACTGTCGATTCGACGATTATGATGATGATGATGATAATGAAGATGAGAAGAAATGTTCTTAAAGCCTAACATTTCCATGGTAGGAACAGGCATACCAACTGAATTCTCCATTAAAGTTTTCAAGAACAATTCTTCACTTGAATTTCTATACATATCAGAAAAACCAGCTCCTTCTGCCATCTCTGCTACTGATCTTTTCTTCTTCTTCTTCACCAATTGTTTGCTGCAAATTTTCTACAAAATAGTCATCTTTTGAGCTTTTTTCCTTGTGACATCATTGACCATATCACCTCTAAATTCTAATCAATCAACACAATTTAATGAAGGAATTATGCTAAAAATAAAATAATTAATAGCCTGCTTGGAGTTGGAGTAGGAATATCTAGGCAAGAAATACCTAAGTTAATAATTAAATTACAAGCTTTGACTTGTTGTAAGGAATCTTTTCTTGCAAGAACTTAGAACTCAAATTTCTTTCACTTGGTTTTTGGGGACAACAATCAATGACCCTTTTTTTGGCATTCAGTTGACCCTTTTAGAGTAGTTACATAATATTTTTATTATATATATTAGTAGAGTTATGATACAACGCGCAAGTACATGTAGTGTTAGTACATTTATAAATGTACACATACATCTAATTAGATGGTATAAATGTGCATTTGTACCATTTGATAGTGCGCATACATCCCGTCGGACGGTACAAATACACATCTATATCGTTTGATCACTCCCATGAATTCGATATATATATATATATATATATATAACTTATGTGCTTCTAATTACCCCAATTAATTATTTTTGTGGTAAATTTTGTTTCATATATAACATAAGATGGAGTAGAAAAAGTTAGAATACATCATCGAATGTCAAAAACAAAAATGAAGAGCTGGGAAAACTGAATCTTTGAACACCCAGAAGAAGAACCACCATTTCGTTAATAGCTAAGGAAATAAGTAAAATTGTCTCAAAATTAACTTTTAAATCAAATTATTAGACAATTTTCAATTTACAATAACCTTTTCATATTATGAATTTTTATTGCAATTACACATTAAAAATTATAAAAAAAAATTATAAAAACAATAATGTTTTAATTCTATATTAGTATGAGCCGATAACTATCCTTAAATTTAAATCAGCATACCGGTAATTTAAATTATTACACATTTTTCAATTTACAATAATTTTTTATATTATAAATTTTAATTATTGCAATTATATAATAAAAATTAAAAAAAAAAAAGAGAGAGAAATTGAAAACAACAATGCTTAATGTAGACATTCTAATATGATTAAAAAATGTTTTGATGAGCAAAATGTCCATAGCCGAAAAATTTAAGGTCAAATTGCAGATGTAACTCCAACTTGAGTTTATATAATATAATAATTAAAATAAGAGATATTTAACTAATTTAAGTAATTGAATAGAAAAATATAATTATATAAAAAAAATATAAAATGGACAGACGGGCATGGAGGGAACAATTAACAAGACGACGGAATCAAAAGAGCAAATTGCATAAGAGATTCCTATGTAGTATACATTTGTCCTCTTCTTTCCCTATCACTTCAACGCCTACGACTTAAGCCTTCCCTTTTATTTATTTATTTATTTTATTATTTTCAGCATTTAGTCTGATTTATTTAAATTTATATGACTTACTAATTTAATTTAAAATCCGACGCTATCAAATATGTAATCTACTAATTTAAATTCGAGTACTGTAAGAGATATCGAAATTATCCTCTCAACAATATATTATATATATTTTATTCATAAAATAAAAATTAAATCTAAAATCTCGTTTAAAGGAATTAAAACTTCTAACTATTCGTAACAATAACGGTTTGTATTTTTTTAGGTATATATACTAATTTAATATTTTATTTGTAGAAAATAGAATCACTTTATGTTATTTTAATATTTCTGAATAAAAAAATTTAGATTGAACCGTTGAGAAGGCCTTTTCTTGTTGACCATGACTTCTTGCGTATGAGAATTGTGTACTCATAATTCATAACCAGCTAAAGTGTTTTTGTTAAATAAAAAATCCAGTTACTAAACTCTTATATTTTATTAAAATTTTTATTTGGATCTAGTGTATATTAAAATAAAAATTTTAAATGGATTACTAATTTTATTTTTTTATTTATTATTAAAATTGATTATAATTGCACCAAAAAGATGGATTATTAATTTTTAATTTTATCAATTTGGTATTCAAGTTTGAACATTGGTAATAGTTGTATCTTCTCACTCACAAAAGGATTAAAATCAAACAGTGGTATTAATCAATTATATTCATAATTTAAAAGTAATATTGTCTATTTAGGTAGGCCAATTGTCAATTTTGTTCCTTAAATTTGCTAATAAAAAAAATTAATTTTACCCTTTAAAATTCGATTGGATCAATGTTGTTCTTCAAGGCATTGATATAATATTGTAAATAAATATCAATTTTAAATTCATTATTCTGTAATGAATCTGAAAATAATGTTGAATGAATGAAGTTAAAGGCACTGAAAAATTATTAGTATTATTGTTTTTTTTTTCTTTATGTAAATTAATTACGGTTTTCCATTATCCTTTTAAGTAACTTAAATTCGTAAATATTTCACAATAATATAAACGTGAGACACATTATTTTTTTTTATTATTGTTTTGATAATACATCTTTGGGGCAGGAGAGTATAATTTGAACTCCAGTTAAACAGAAAAGTACCTAAATTCTCAATTATTTGAATTATAAATAATTCTCCAAAAACAGAATATGTTCTTTTGCAAAAATTTTATAAATATTACCGTTGTTATGTAAATTAATACAAAAAAGAAAATATCACATAATGTGGTGCAATTTGGCTAAGTGAGTAAGGAGTCACTTATAAACTATATTTTAAACGATTAAAAGTTTAACTATTTTTTTAATTGATTAGGATTTGAATCTTATCATTCACTGTTCCGAAAATATAATTATAAGAAAAACGTACTAAAATGTATTTGATGTTGTTTTTAGGGTATTAAAATGCCTCTGTAATTAATTTTAGAACAAAATTGTCTCCAACGTTAATAAAAAGATATTAAAATGCCCTTGGATCAAGTTTCCACCAATTATGAGTTAACGGTACTGATATAGTATTGACATGTGACAAAATAATCATGTAAACACCACGTGTATTTTTAATTCAAATAAAGTCATGGGCATTTTAGTACTCTAAGTGAAACATTGGGATATTTTAGTATTTTGAGAATAACTCTAGGAACATTTTAGCACCATATGGAAAATGTTAAGGGCATTTTTGAAAAATACATTATATTTAAAAAAATTAAATAAAATTTCTATGTAGAAAATATTTTCTTGATTTGTTTAAAATACGTTTTACATAAAAATATATAATTTAAAATTTTAATCAATGTATAACTTAGATTAAAACATTAAGAGTTTTGAATATTCAATTAATTTAATTTTATTTATATTTTTTTCTTACAAAGAAAAATATTTATTAATTAGAATACTTAATTTAATTTAAACATATAATAAATATAAATTTAACATATTATCTAACATTACATCGTATTATTACTTATTTAGTTTCAATTTGATAGGTATATCTCTCTTTTATTTATATTTGTTTCACATTATAATTCACTTGATAATTAAAATTAATTGATTAATATTTTAATATATACTTATTTAATATTTTTTGTTACGAACAAATATTAATTAATATCTTATACTTTTTACATATGTCCCTAATAAATGTAGGTGATAGAGTTTAGGTATACCCATTACTTTAACTTGGATAAAATTTCAATCAAGATAAAATTAAATAATTCAGTCTGATTAAAATTATCAATTGCTATCTCAGAAAAAAATTTGAGCTATACTAGAAATATATTTTTAATTTTAGGATTTCTATAAATAGATGCGATATCTCAGATTTTGGTAACGAGAAAACGTATATACCGCAAGACTACTCGTTCACACTCATACTATTTTTGTCTTAATATTCTAGGAGCATTTAGATTGTGAAATAGCTGTTATTATCCCGTACGTGGGTATAAGAGTCAGGCCAGTGACAAAAAATAAACATAATTCTTATAAACGTTTCTGCAACGTTTCTACGCTACAAGAAGTAAGTGTCATTTTTTAATGTTATCTCCATGTTTATTGATATTTTCCCTTTAGTAGGAATAAGAAAGAAATTATAAATAAATTATATAGTTCAAGAATATTTATTAATTAATTTTTCTTAATGAATATGATATTAAAATTTGAATTTATAAAAAAAAATGATATTAAAATTTGAAAGCGTGGTGACAGGGTGTAGCAAATTTATTAGCAACTAAGTAATTTCTAAAAAAAAGCTAATTACATTTTTTAGATTTTTTTTTTTTCTAATTTTACCTATTAAAAAATTATTTAGTATTTCAAAAATAAAAAATAATTATTATATTATTTGAAAATTTAGAAAAAATGTATTTAATATTTTCTTTAGAGTACAAAAATGCCCTTAATATTTTCATTAGAATACTATAATGTCTTTATCGTCTTCCTTAAAGTACTAAAATACTCCTAAAATTTTTCTTAAAGTGTTAAAATGTTTCTGACTTTATTTTGCATTAAAAATACATGTAGTACTGATGTGTTGATGACGTGAAATATTTTGCTGCGTTAGCACTTTTAGTTCAAAGTTGATGGGAGATTTTTAGGATCATTTCAATACATTTTTATTAACATTAGCAGTATTTTTGTTCTAAAATTAATTATAAAAATATTTTAATATTCTGAAAATAACATTAGAGACATTTTAATATATTTTTCCTAATTATAAAAAAAAACCTAAAAAGTACCTAATCACTGAGTTCATTTAAAAAAAAATTAATAAAGTATTAATAAACATGCTTGACACTTGACAGTTCAAAAAAACAAAAAATAATAATAAAGATAGAAATTGTCGGCAGCCAAAATGATGACTTTAGAGCTTAGAATGTTGAAATGTGAAGAAGGAAGGGCATAATTCGAAAGAATATTGCAAGATCCATCCACCAATAATAATATAAATCTTTAAATTATTATTATTATTATTATTATTATTATTATTATTATTATTATATAAAATAAAAGTCTTTAAATTATTTAATTAGGTGTTGAGAAGTCGGCAATTTATTAATTCTTTTTTTTTTTCTTTTTCTCAACCTCTCTAACCTCAGATTTGTTATTTTATAATGACATTTTGTGATTTCTCCTAAGATGGATTTGAGCTCTTGAAATGCGATTTGGAATCTTACTTTCAAAACCAATTATCATTGGGATAAACCTACTCTCTACTTTTATTTAATTTATTAATTTTTGCAGGCAAAAGTTACCATTTTCTGAGATGAAAACTTAACATAGCAAACAAAACTAATAACCAGTTAAAAAATGCCACCTAATAACTAAATTTTTAAAAAGCAAAATTAATTTTTCAATTTTTAAACTTTTAAAATTTTTTACATTCAATCCATTTATATACAAAAAAATTAATTAAATACCTATATTTTAATATAAAATAAGACGCAATTCCTCATAAATAAAGTTAACGCACGTGTGTTTCAATATCCATTAAAAAATGCGTTATTTTCTTCATAAATGGATCCAATGTGAATAATATTAGAAGTTCAAAAATCTAAGGTCAAAAATTTTAAAATTTCAAAGATCCAATCGAGAATAAATTTTATCAACATGACAAGCCATTAATGATAATTGAAATATAAGTACTTTAATTTTATTTATAAGGGATAGCACATTACCTTATATTAAAGTATAAGGACCTAATAAAAAAATTTAAAAAAAATAATACAAAAAATTTTAAAAGTTCATATTTTACCTTTAAAAAAAAAAAGCCTTTATCGCTTTTGCCACTCAAATTATTGAATAAGAGCCAATCTATACTATTTTAATATCTTGAGTGATTTTTTTTTTTAAAAAAGAAACAAATTTTAGAGACAAATATATATTATTTTTAATAATTTAAAAGCAAATTTAAACTTTATCACTAAAAAATAAGGAACTCATTTAAATGTGTTAGTGGGATCAATTTAAAAAAATTAAATGTATAGTAATTTTTAATTTTTTCATAACTAAGTGTAGTCATTTTAAAAAAACATGAAATTATGAAAATAATTTTAAAATTTTTCATAGTTGAGTGGAATCAATTGAAGGGGTGGCTACGGCCCTATGAGAAGCTCCAAAACTTTGCATTTATATATATATATATATATATATATATATATATATATATATATATATATATATATATATATATATATATATAATCCCTATCAGTAAAGCACACAATTATGCATAGGCACTGATAGAGAAATGGCTGAAGAGGGGGAGTTACTGGACCAGAACTCAGTTGGGCCGAGAAGACTACAAGTTTATACCCGCAAGAAAAAACAACAGGACGAGGGCATAAAGAGGAATTAGCTAAGTCTGTTACCTTAGCTAGAATAATTTGTTATAGGTAAGAGGGAGAAGTTAGTTTTTCCTAGTGCCTAACTGGACACTAGGGAAAACAGTTTTGCTTTTGGTTATTTTTTAGCCTTGCTTGGGGAAAGGTGGGGGGTATCTTTTGACATAGTTTTTGAGGAATGCTGCTCCAGGACAGAGCTTCATTCTTGGAGAGGGAAGTTTTCTTCTTGAGGGGATTGTAGCTTTTTTTCAATCCTGTTATCGTAAATAATACAAGCATATTCCTCCATCATTTTCCTTTATTTGATTTAATTATTTGTGAAAGTATACTGTGAAAGTGTTTGATTCTATCAATTGGCGCCGTCTGTGGGAAACAAAGAAAATGTGAGACCCACCTCAAACTCAATTACAGTCTCGAGTGGATGTTCATGATGAAACTCTGAGGGCAATCCAGAGATCAATCGTAGCTTTTCATAAGTTTGTAGAAGAAAAAATTGATGCTATGGATGCTAAGCTTCAGAAAAGATTAAACCGACAACCCATAAAGGAAGGGATAGAGGATCAACGTACCATTGATGAAACAGAAACAGGCGATGCGACTTCGGAGAGAATCCTTATTCAGTCCAGTACAAAGTTTGGCCAGCCCAACTCTCCCCAACTAGATTCTTGCGTGCGTAACAACCATTTTGGTGTAGGAGCAATAGCTTTACCTAAGGTGAAGGTACCGAAATTTAGTGGAACAGAGCCTCGCAGCTGGATAGCCAAAGCAGAGCTGTACTTCAACGTTCACCAGATACCGGAGAGAATGAAACTCACACTAGCTTAGATGTGCATGACCGGAGCAGTGATCACTTGGTTCTCCTAAGCACTCCGAGATAATCCGCAGATGTCATGGGAGCAGTTTAAACACCAACTCAATGAGCAATTTGGCAGGCAACAAACCCAGAATCCTTGTGAAGAGCTAAGGACTTTGTTTCAAACCTGAAGTGTGGACGAGTATATAGAAGAGTTTGAATATATTCCCAAAACCTCTGAAACTCAATTTCTAGGGTATTTTATGGGTGGATTAAAGGACGAAGTCGGGAGATGGGTACAATATCTAAAACCTCAAACCTACAAGGAGGCTATAGAGCTTGCTCAGGATGCTGAGTTGACTTTCAGTCCTTCGGGAAGTCGAGCATTGGCGAAGGAGAAGGTGGAGTTGGATTGGGTCAAGCAGAGATAACTCATGCGACCCCTCTAGTTAGGCGCCTTAACATCTAGAAAGAACCAGGTCAACTTGACCTGAAAGGAAGGGACACAAGTTCGGGCTCATTTAAGCCCCTTAAAATGCACCCAAATTGCACGTTTAAGGGGCAATAGGTATAGCGTCCCTGTCCAGGAAAGATGTAGAAATGCTAAATTGCAATTGGCTACCGTTCCACTGCAATTGGATGCATTGTTATTTGATCTGGGACCCCTTGATGTGGTGTTAGGGATTAATTGGTTAAAGACTCTAAGAAATGTCATGCATAGTTAGGATCAGAGATGGATGCGGTTCGAATTTGGGGGCAAACAGATTGAACTAACAGGCATTAAGGGCACTACGAATTCTATCAGATCAGGATGCGGGAAACAGATGAGCCCAAAACTGCTTTTCGAAAGCATAATGGGCATTACGAATTTTTAGTAATGCCATTTGGGCTTCCTAATGCCCCTTTCACCTTCCAAAGAATGATAAATGAAATCTTTCGCCCTTGGTTGAGACGCATGGCCTTAGTTTTTCTTTGACAATATCCTAATTTATAGCATGAGTTGGGAGGAACATAAGCAGCATTTGACTATTGTTTTACAAATCTTGGTGGATAATAACTTTAAGGTCAATCCCAAGAAGTGTTCTCTTGGACAAACCTCAATCGATTATCTTGGCCATTGTATTTCTAAAGGGGGAGTTATTGTTGATGCATCCCAGATTATTGTAGTTCAGAATTGGACAGTTCCGCGAAATGTCAAAGGTGTTCTAGGATTCTTGGGCTTGATTGGGTGCTACCAAAAGTTCGTAAAGGACTACAGAAAAATACCAAAGCCACTGACCGAATTGACAAAGAAGAATGGGTTCCTTTGGAATGAGAAGGCACAACTCACAGCCACTCCTCTGTTAGCTTTAATCGATTTCAACAAACCTTTCTATGTTGAATGTGATGTGTCTGGCGCTGGGTTAGGAGCTGTTTTGATGCAAGAAGGCAGGCCCCTCTCATACTTCAGCAAGGCTTTGGCTGCTCAAAACCTGGCAAAATCGGCATATGAGAAGGAGCTGATGGCTTTAGCGCTAGCTATCCAGCATTGGAGGCCATACCTACTTGGCAGGAAATTTACAATGTTTACCGATCAGAAAAGCTTGCGCCACTTGCTGCAACAGCGAATCACCACCACAAACCAGCAGAATTAGCTCGCCAAATTGCTAGGGTATGTTTTCGATGTCCAATACAAGCCGGGTAAGCTAAACAATGTTGCTGATGCTCTATCTGGGCAGCAAGAATTTGCTGAATTTGCTTCTTTCATTTTCTCCCCTACGTGGAATGAGGGCAACCAATTAATGGAAGAGGTAAATTAAAATCCTCATCTAATTGCCATAAGAAAAGCTCTTCAAACTGATCCTGTTTCCAAACCAAAATATGAGTTGAAACAAGGCATTTTATACCATAAAGGCAGTTTGGTCATCTCTCCTAAATCTAAATAGATTTCGCTATGCTTGATGAATTCCACAATTCAGTTACTGGGGGCTACTCAGGTTATTACAGAACCTACCGGAGAATAGCAACTAACTTTTACTGTAAGGGGATGGTTCAGCAAATTAAGGATTATGTCAAGAACTGTTCAGTGTGCCAACAATTTAAGGCTTCCACTCTCTCAAGCAGGTCTTTTACAGCCTCTCCCAATACCACAGGCTGTATGGGAGGATATATCGTAATAGTAATTATAGACAGGTTGTCGAAGTATAGCCATTTCGTGGCACTAAAACACCGATACACAGCTTGGGTTATTGTTGAATTATTTGTTAAAGACAATGTTCAACTCCATGGATTTCCAAAGTCGATCATCAGTGATCGAGACCCAGTTTTTATGAGTCTATTTTGGCAATAGTTATTCAAATTGCAGGGGACTCAGCTCAAATATAGCTCTTCTTATCATCTAAAGACTGATGGGCATAATAAGGTCATCAATCGATGCCTCGAGTCTTATCTTCGCTACTTTGCTATTAATCAGCCCCATTTCTAAAGTCAGTGGCTTCCTTGGGCAGAGTTTTAGTATAACTCTTCTTTCCATGTGAATGCAAGAACTACCCCATTTGAAGTGGTGTATGGAAGGAAACCCCCAACCGTTCTTCAATTTGTCCTTGGAGAAATATAGGTTGAGGTTGTAGCTATAGATCTTTTAGATCGAGATGAGGCTTTGAAGCAGCTCAAGCAACAATTATGACAGTCCCAGCAACAAATGAAAATGCAAGCTGATCACCACCAAAGGGATGTCCATTTCGAGGTAGGGGACTAGGTGTATTTGAAGTTGAAACCACATAAACAATAGTCTGTTACTCGGAGAATTTATCTGAAACTATCAGCTCGTTATTTCAGGCCATACCAGATAGAAGCTAAGGTTGGATCAGTGGCCTATCGATTACTATTCCCTATTTCTTCCAAGATTCATCTAGTATTTCATGTTTCCTTGCTTAAAAGGGTTGTAGGGACCCCACCTAGTTCTAACATTCAGCCGATATACCTGTTCCAGAGAAGGTACTAGCACGGGCCATCCAAAGGAATGTGAATGTATATCCCAATGGCTTGTTCAGTAACAATCTAATAATATTGATGAAGCCACTTGGGAAGATGGGTATGTAATGAAGAGTGAATTACCGCAATTAAGTCTTGAGGACAAGACTTTATCTTAAGAGGGCAGCAATGATAGAGAAATGGATGAACAGGAGGAGTCACTAAACCAGAACCCAATTGGGCCGAGAAGACTACAAGTTTATACCCACAAGAAGAAACAACAAGACAAGGGCATTAGCTGAGTCTGTTACCTTAGCTGGAATAATTTGTAATGGGTAGGAGGGAGTAGTTTTGCCTAGTGCCTAGCTTGACACTAGGAAAAACGGTTTTGCTTTTGGTTATTTTTTAGTCTTGCTTAGGGAAAGGAAGGAGGTATCTTTTGTGATAGTTTTTGCGGAATATTGTTCTAGGACAGGGCTCCATTCTTGGAGAGGGAAGTTGTGACGCGCGACGAACCGAAAAGGCCCTCTTTGGAGCCCGCTTTTAGGGCTCGAGGGATTAGTTCACGTCTTTTGATCTTGAATAATATGAGACATTTGGGAATCCACACCCAATAGAATATTGGGAAGGTTCATCTAGCTTCATGAAACTTTTAGGTACCTTTGAAGTATCTTGGAGTCACCACCTAATTTGCAAGAAATTGGGAAAGATCTAACTTCTATTGGTCTAAACCAAAGAGTAGTTCGGAACTTTATTCTTATTTATATCTTGATTAATTATAAATGAGTTTTTAGATTATAAAATTTCATCTCTCATCACACACGATTAATGCAATTTATTTAAGACGCACTTCAAGTATCGAGAAAGCGGTAAATAAAAGTTATAAATAAAGTGATAAATAAAGTGGTAAATACACAAAACCATGCCATTTACAAAAGAGAAATTGAGACAAATACAATCCCCCAAATGAAAAGAAAAGTTAAATAAAATTAAAATGAAAATTGGGACAAAATATAATTCCCAAGTGAAAGAAAATAAAATTGTCCCAAAAATAATTAATTACAAGGGCCCACAAGATATAAATATAAAATTAAACAATCACACAAAACCAATCAAAATGGGTAACATACATAAATTGGGATATTTATTCGGTTTAAAAACATTGGTTCTCTCATGGTCACTTAAAAAATAATCGAAAAGTTGTTTTTAGGTATTTATCGAGAAAATCGGGATAAATGATCTCATTTTTAATAAAATCAACTATTCGTTTTAGTCTGTGATATTTTTGTATTTCTTGACTAGAATCTAAGACATTGGTCCCAATTTATTAATAAAAATCCCAATTTAGTTGTAAAAATATTTTTGTCATTTTTTATTTGACACGTGTATAAAATAAAACTATTTTATTTACAAACAAACACAATCACATAAATGGAGATAGGGAAGGTCTCACCCAAGTGATGTAAACTCCTACGCGTCGGACCCCTTCATTTGGTCACGAAAAATGCTAAAATAAATAAGCACGACATTTTTAGTCCTAATAAAAAAATTAGTAATAATTCTAAAACCAATTAAAAATAAAAATAAAGAAAATCTAGTTATAAAATTAATACACAAATAGAATATAAAATAAGTTAAATTAAACACATTAATTTAATATACGAACATCACATATAAAAAAGATAATTAAAAACCATGCAAAGTATGGTAATAATAATAACAATAACTAAACCATTAAATAACACTATGCGAAATATAATGACAATAATGAAAATAATAATAACAATAATAATACTAATAACAACAACAACAAAAATAATAATAGTAATTAGGGGTGTGCAAATGGTCTGTTCGATTTGATTTTGAACCGAACCGAAAATCGAACTTGAGAAATTTTTAGAACCGAACCGCGGACCGAAATTTTTAGAAGCGAAACCGAATAAATCGAAATAATTTCGGTTCGGTCCGGTCTAATCGGTTCTTCACAAATATAGGCTTTTTTTAGATTTTTAACTTATATGGATTCATAAATTAAATTAACTTATATTTAATAAAATAAAACCATTTAAAATAACTAAAAGGAAAAAACATGCATAACTTTTTCATATTATTTTCCTAATAAATACTAAGTAAAATTATACTAAAAAAATATATACTAAAAATAAACACAACATAAATTTTTATTAATAATACATCCAATATACTTTAATTAAAAAAATATACATGTAAATAAATATAATTATAGTGTATATTTAGGTTTAGATATATATATATATATATATATATATATATATATATATATATATAAAAGTAAAATAGTGAGCTTAACAAACTTCGGTCGGTTCGGTTCCTTCGGTTTTACAATTACAAGAACCGAACCGAAATATCCGAAATTTTTTTCGGTTTAGAACCGAATGAACCGAAACAAATGGACCAAAATTCATTCGATTCGGTTCGATTTTCAGTTTCGGTTCAGTTTTGCACAGCCCTAATAGTAATAATAATAACGATGTTAATAACAATAATAATAATAATATAATAATGATATTAATAACAATAAACCAATGAAATTAAATAAATAAACAAGAGAAAAGCAAATAAACATGTAATGAAAAATAAGAATATTTAAGCATATATAAAAAACAAAAAATCGTACTAAAAGATAAAATCAATAAATTTGATTTTTCACATCCAAAATAACATATATCTATCCATTTTCATACCAAAAATGAAATAAAAATTGAAAGCTCATGCTAAAAAAAATAAATTTCAAACTCAAGAATACATGTTTATCAATGCAAAAGAACAAAAAAAAGAAAATAAGTTAAAGTAAATAAAATGAAATGAGGCAAAAAAAAAATGAATCCAAAAATTTTTACTCTCATAGTAGATAATATGAAATTAAGATATCCCAATCTATTCTCCTTGTCAGTATTCAAGAATAAACTCAAAAAAATTCAAGAAAATTTCAAGTTTTTATTTCAAAAAACTCAAAAACACCAAAAATTAAAAATATTTTTTTTTTGTATTTGTTGTTTAATTTGATAAGAAAATTCAAATTAAAATAATTAATTTTCCTTTGTCAAGTTAATACAAACTCAACAAATATTTTTTTTAGATCGAAGAAAAATTAAAAAAAAATTAAAAAAAAAATATATCTAAGAAAAGAAATAGGAAAAATTAAAAAAAAAATTGATCAAAGAAAAATCAAAAAAGATCAATGAAGAATTTTTTTTTATTTGTAAAAAAATAAATTGTATTTTTTTTTCTCAAGAACACCTTTTTTTTCTCTGCCAAAAATTCCCTTAAAAAAAAAAACTTCTCTTAGAAAAATTTCTTAGCAAAAAAAAACCCCATTTCTCCCCCAAAATCAAGAATCCTCCCATTATCAATCATCAAGAACTCATTCCCTTTTTTGTTTCAACCCCCCAAAAATAAAAATCTTTGTCTCCCTTTTTTTATTTTTTCAAAAAAAAATTTCCTAATTCAACAAAACAAAAAAATCAAATTTTCAAAATAAATTCCAAAATTCAGAATTTAAAATTTATTTTTTAACTTTAACACTCACAAAATTTGACTAAAATATTTCCATTTTTTCAAAGTCCCCATTTTGTTCCCAAACCTCCTTTTTTATTTTATTTATTTTATTTTTTTATTATTATATTTTAACCAAAATATAAAATTTCCAAAAATCAGAATTTTCGACTTATTTTTTACTAAAATCCCCACAAAAATTATTTTTTACCTTAAAAAAATGTCAAAAAATTAAATTTTGGGTGAAATCAGCAAAATTGGGCGAAAACAGATGGCCAAGGGGCGAGGCTGCACACCCGAGCTACGTGCGCCACCAGCCGCAGGCTTCCGAAAAATATATATATATTTTTTATTTTTTTATTTTCTATTTTTCAAAAAATGAAAATATAAAAATGAAAAATAAAAAATAAAAATAAATATTTTAAAAGCATTATGAAACAGACAAAAAAATTTGACAAAAAGACGATCAATCTCTATTTTTTTGCCTATAAATCGATATTTATTTTCATCATTGAGTAATACTGATTTTAAACCGCCTCGAAATCCGGCGCCTCGAAATCCGGTGCCTACGGAAGTTTTCTTCCTGAGGGGATTGTAGCTTTTTTTCCATCCTATTATCGTAAATTATACAAGCCTATTCCTCCATTTTCCTTTATTTGATTTAATTCTTTGCGAAAATATACCGTGAAAGTGTTTGATTTTATCAGGCACACAATTCTGCATCATACATATATCAGTCATCACTTCTATTTTTACCACGTAATTTAAAATTTTCCTAATATCAGCTATCTGCCATCAAGTAGTGACCATGAACTATCCTAAAACAGTTAACAGGCCTAAGATTAATCCGAATGCAAAAGAGAACCTAACAACAAATTATGTAAAAAGGTAAGATGATACATTTAATTCTCAAACCATTCAGAAACAACAACACGGCTTGCAGCAAAAAAGAAAAAAATCTACCTGCTCTTCATGCTAAAGATCCCACATTTTTTTCAAGATTCTGTGGTCAGCGTTTGCAATAAATTATTGTCTGTAATGAAGGCTGCAGTTTACATTATATAAAAGGGAGGGAAAAAAAATAATTAGGCCTCTTACTTTAAGTGCTTGTATGTTGATTTCCTAGTGACCGATCCAGTAGCTTTCTTGAAAGCCATTATATTTGCAATGCAGCATGAATGCATTTCGTAGAGAGGCCTCAAGAAACTTTGAATCTTTTCTAGAGAAACACATACCGTCTGCAGAAACAAAGAATTTGCAGATTTCAATGTCCATGAAGAAAAAGATAAATAACCAATTGAAACACACATATCAGGTTTCAGTCAAAATTCTTCAATTCTTTAAATCTTCCAGATAATTCTGGTTCAGGGACAAGTAAGGCTCAAGGTTAATGCATCTAGCACACAAAATTTAACCACTAGCAATTTGGGGAATGCCATAAAATTTTATACCATGGAGCAAAAGATATGTGCTAGCAAATCTCATCATCAGGGACATCTGGTGTCAAGAACTTCATTGGATCTTCACGCATTTTCTCATAATTTAATGTTGGTTTAACCCTGTCCGGCACAGGAGCCAAAGGAATGATGCTATCTCTGTCAATAACTCCATCAATTATTCCATATTCAACAGCTTCTATTGGTGACATATAACGATCCCGATCAATATCCTTTATAACCTGTTCAACTGGACGGCCAGTAAAACCTGAAATTATATTAACAACATTTTCTTTGTTATGCATTATTTCTCGTGCTTGAATCTCCACATCTATTGCTTGCCCACTAGCTCCTCCAAGAGGCTGATGAATCATAATTCGTGTGTTCGGCATTGCTAATCGTTTGCCTTTTGCACCACCACCAAGGATTATGGAAGCTGTGGATGCCGCAATGCCCAGGGCTACGGTGGAAACATCAGCTCTCACAAGCTGCACCACATCATAGATTGCCATCGTAGCACTGACATAATAATGTTGAAAGCAAATCAGCAAAAACATAAACCAAAACAGACCCGCAAAGCAAATTTTCTTTACATTATGATAACCCTAGGATGAATTTAAAAAAAATAATAAAAAATATTAAAAAAAAAAAAGAAAAGAAAACATTTATGCAACATTGTTATGTTCAATGGAGACTTCTAAGGGCTTACATTCCAGCTATGTTCCCATGACTTGGGTACAGGTGCAGAATACACAACTATATCTGACATATAATTTTATTTTTCATTGTGTTTTTTTATTTCAGGTTCATACATTGTTTCTCTTGATGCAAAATGACTGAAAAAGAAATACATGAACAGCAATTGAGGCACAAGAGTAACATGTTACTTTTGTTATTCATGGCGTGGGATTAATGTACAGAGTCTACCACAAGAACCCACAATATGATACTGATACTGTACTGCCACAATAAAGAAAATACTATAAGAAGCCCAACAAATTTCATATGCCTTTCTTTTCTGCTCTTTATTTTTTTTTTATCCACTCGTTCTTTCTTCAATGGCAAGAAGATGAATAAGATTGTAGATCTAAACCCAGCAGATGAAACCATATTCAAGTAATTCATGATATCATATAAAGTAAAGACAGTAAACAAGAAAAGCCATCCTATTATTGTCATTTCTCTTTTATTTTCCATGACAATGGAAAACTTGAAATTAGATTTGATGACAACAGATATACCCAACAGTAATTCCTTCCATGCATCAAATAAACATCATTCTTATTCTTTTCAACTCATTATTTATCTATTGTTGGTTAAGAAATTTGAACCCAAGACATTTCCAAATCCCATACCATATTTGAGACAAAACCACATGATAGCTAGCATTTGAGCTAAAGCCACATCATGTCTAGCATTGTAGAGAAAATCACTTCCAGCTTTTGCATTTACATTCCTAGGGCATAAAATCTATGGACTTCGTGCATAAGAATTAGCGCATAAAGAAACAGAACTATCAAGAATGTAGCCTTAATAGCTTTTTATTCATTTTGCAAGTTGTACAGTTTGGATTTCTTTTTGGAAGACTCGACTTCATTCTAAGAAAAACTGACAAAGCAAGCTCAATATATTTAAATTCTTCAATGGATTCAAAACAGACTTAATAAATTATCCTTACAAAACTTAATGGCAGTCAAGGGAAAAGAACAGAGAGGAATCCCTCTCATCTTGCTTGGGTCCAAAATTTTCAGGAGAGGGACCATAATTTGGATAACAATTCCCTTCATTGCCTCATATTATATATAATTAATCAAGCCCAATTTGGGGGCTGAAAAATTTCTTGAATTAAAAAAATAAAAATTATGCATTCTGCAATTATCTATTTTTTTTTTAACTTCTCTAGATGCAATGGAGTTAAGATATTCTGCTCTCTGCCCATCCTTCTTTACTCTTCATTAAAAACCTCCATTTCCTTGTCATTCTTTAGCCATGCCCACAGGTTATTAAAATCACATTTCAAACTTCCAGATCTGAAAATTATTAATGAAAACTAAACCTATTGCGGGGATTATTGATGGCATTCATCTAATGAATAAATATAAGATGTTAGTGAGTTAACCAAATGTTATATGTTCAGGAAATTGGTGCACTTACTAGGAAAAAATATATATAACAAACACGACAATGCAACTCACTAGAAATAATTTGACACTTAACATATCTTAAAAGGTAACTTCATAAGAGAGTGGCATACACAAACTAAACAAACCCTTAATTCAAATAAAAGCTTTCCACAATGTTTCAGAAGTCGGCTAATGTTAATATTCACAAGCAGGCCCTTATCTAACGGGTTAAGCTCCTGAACAGTTTTCATTACCCTAATAACCAAAATTTTACTTTGAACCAAGCATTCCACATGCCAAGGCCAAGCCATAAACTAGTTGGCTCATTAAAACGTGATGTGGAGTTATTAGTTTTTGATAAGAAAGTCATAACTGGTCTAGAAAGGATAACCCCATATAATAACTAAGACTACATTTCAACTAGCAATCATTTAGGAAGTTCTCTGATGTCTTTCAAAAAAAGATACAACAATCTGGAACATCTCCTCCGTCAACAATCTTGTCTTTCGCGGACCAAATTCAGTATCCTGCTAGTAACGATTCGCCCATGCCTTTTTAGCCGTTCTGAAATTTGCTTTCACAAGCATACTTTTTTAGCATAAGAACCCAAAAGAGAGGCATAAACTTTGCTTTGCAATCATACATTTTTTCATAATAAACCAAAACTGATCCATGTACCATAAAATGCAACTATTCTTATCTTGATATCAAATACTAATCCAACAAAGAAAAACAAAAAAGACAGAAACTTTACCTGAGAGAACCGCCAGGGCAATTGATAAAGAGGCGAATATCTTTAGTAGGGTCTTGAGCATCCAAAAGCAACAATTGACTGATAATAGCATCAGCAACAAAATCATCGATATTATTACCCAAGAAAACAATCCTCTCTCTAAGCAAAAGGCCCATGGCGTCGGCCTCGGCTCCTTTCATGGCGGTGGCGGGAGTCTGCGGGGAAGAGAGGAAAGGAGTTAGGGTTTGGGAGGATTGAAAGCAAGCTTTAACAGATGAGAAATTTTTGGTAGGTTTGAAATTCAAAGAGAAAGGAGAAGATTTAGAAAGAGACAAACAGGGTTTGAGAGAAGAAGAAGATGATGATGAATTAAGGGCCAATGGAGATGGAGAAGAAAGCAAAAGCATGTCCATGGCGTTCACTCTCGAGTAAGATTGAGAGAGAAGAAAATTTTTGGTGCCTTTGTGTTAAACCCTCACTGTTTCTTTAGGAATAATTAGAAGAACAAGCTTCCATATTTTATCTATTTACCAATTGACCCCCAGTTTAAGAACTTGTTACAGTTAGCCCCTAATAGTCATTACTCATTAGCATTCTCTATAAGTGAGGGTGAGTATTAAGGTTAATTAGCGTATGTAATTATTGAATTTTGAGTCTTATAATTAAATGGTTATAATAAAAGAATTTATAAAATAAAAAATATCAAACTTTTATTTTATTTCAATTAAAATAAAAATGACAGAAAATTTTATTGAAAGAGACCGCAATTGTTACAATATAGTGACTATATAATAGCTATACTACAACTAATTATGGTAAAATACAAGAGGAAATCAAAACTGTAAAAAAACCCATAATTAAAGGAATCTTTATCCCTTATTTTACTGAAATGACAGCTCACGCCAACACTCCCCCTCAAGTTGGTATGTATATTTCAATCATACCTAACTTGACAACTGAGTTGTTTAAAATCCTGCTGCATACAGCCTTTGTAAGAACGTCTGCTAGCTAATCTTCTGACTTTACAAACAGAAAACTGTCTTAGTTTCAAGTTTGATGAAGTACCGATCAACTTCTACATGCTTTGCTCTATCATGCTGGATTGAATTGTGAGAAATATTAATTGCTGTCTTATTATTGTAAAATAAATTCATCTCCCTCTCAGGAGGAAAACCAATCTCAGATAGAAGTCTTTTAAATCAAAGTAGTTCACATAACCCTTTAGCCATACCTCGAAATTCTGCTTCTACACTTGATATAGCAACAACCTTTCGTTTCTTGCTTCTCCACGTAACCAGATTACCCCCAACAAATGTGAAGTATCTCGAAGTAGATTTTATGTCTGATATATTCCCTACCGAGTCAGCATCAGTATATCCATCAATATTCAGATGACCGTGTTTGGAGAATAATAGTCCCTTCCCTGGAGACGACTTTAGGTATCTAAGAATTTGAGTTACAGCCTTTATATGGCCTTCACTTAGGTGATGCATGAATTGACTAACCACGCTCACCGTATAAACTATATCAGGTCGTGTATATGACAAATAAATTAGTTTGCCCACTAACCTTTAATATATCCCTTTATCTGTTGGAACTTGCACTACAAAAAAAATTAAAATTAGCGACTGAAATTAGCGACTAAAATATTTTAGTCGCTAATTAGCGACTGTTTTAACATTTAGTCGCTAAATGACATTTTTTATTTTTTTGCGACTAATTTAGCGACTGAAAACAAAAATAGTCGCTAAAATTTGGCGGCAAATTATCGCGCTTTATTTTGCGACTAATTTAGCGACTAAAAATCAGTCGCAAAATTTTGCGACTAATTTAGCGACTAAAAAATCAGTCGCTAAAATAGCGACTGCAATTTCAGTCGCTAAATTTGAAAATAATTTATTTGCGACGGATTTAGCGACTACAGTTCTTGTCGCTAAAAAAAACTTAAATTAGCGACGGATATATCTGTCGCTAAAAATTTTCAATTCTTTTACTAAGAAAATATATTCTGGAAATTAAAATGATAAGTTAGCGACGGAAAAATCCGTCGCTATTTTGTCGGTAATATAAATTATAATTTTGATTAAAACTACGTCGTTTTAAGCCAATATATTTTCTCTACCTTCCCTTCTTTCCCTATTTCTTTCTTTTCCTTCTCCCTGGTCCCGACCCCCATTTCCAGCCGCCCCCCTTCCCACGATCTGCTCCTCCCTTCCCCGTCACTCCCCTCCGTTCAGCCCCTTCTCCCCCACTATCAGCCGTCGGCGTCGCCCTACTCTCTTTCCCCTCTTCCATGCGCGACGGCAGCAACTTCTGCCTTTCTTCTCAAGCGTTTGTAGTCGGGTTTCAGCCCCACCCGACGCCTCCTTCTCCTCCTCCTTGTCGTCGGCCGCCAGTTGCACCACCAACCCCTTAAAGTGAGTAATTTTAACTCAAAATTTGATAGTTTGAGTAAAAATAATTAAGGACAGATTTTGAGTTAGGGATTTGAAATTCTAATTTTAGGAATTTGATGTTTTAAGTTTAAAATAGGTTAGATTTTTTATTTTTAAGTGAAATAATCAAGTTACAGCAACCTTCTAAGGATGGTCCTGCATTTTCTGGGTCCCATTGTGTGGCATAGTATGCAAATTCCGTGGCGTGTTAGAATTTCCGGTTGGCCTTAGCAACTGGAAATTTCTAATTGAATGTCAATTTATTAGTCTTAGCTGTTGCAAATTACTATATTGGAATGCTTTCATTAATTTATATTGCGTTTATAGGATCTTAATTGTTGTTTGATGTAACGACAACTTCAAAATGAGTAATTAATCAGACATAGAAAGGTATACGGGATAATTTAGACAGAAGGAGAAGGAATCTGCAAATAATACAGGTCATTTTCATTTCTGAGAATATTATGTCAAGATGTTATTAGATAATTTAGTTAGGATATTGGTATCCTTTTTTTGTGGTCTTGGTTTATGAAGTTTTATCATCAGCAATCAGGAAATTGAATGAGAATATGTTGGCATATCTGGTGAATTATGTGCATATGTAATATCAGGTCTATCTTATATCTTTATAGAGAAATATATCTTTGCTTGCTTCCATATTACTTCTGGAGTATGTGAAGCCAAAATAGTGAATTTTATAACTTCAGCTTGCATATTTTGAAACTGCCCTCTGTCTCTGTGCACATGTTTTGCTTCCTAAAATAAAACGATTGATTGTTTGAGTTAGGGATAGATTTAGAATGCACTAACTCGATATACTTTTTGATATACTTGTAACTTTTAGTAACTTTGCAGTTTAATTGAACTTCTAAAGCAGTTGTGAGATAGTTAACTAGTTAAACTTTGCATATTTAAATTTAATTATTTGTTAAGTTATAAGTGTATTATTTACTGTCATGGAGAATAATTTAACTAGTTAAACAATAATGTATTATTTATTGTCATGGAGAATAATTACAGGAGAACAAGCTGGCCAGTATTTACAATTGTTTGGTGGCAAGTATTAATTTACACTAAAATGTTAGTACTATTGTTCCATTTATTGTCTGCTGGAGGCATGGTTTTTGCAGCCGGCATTTTGAGAGCTTTCAATTTATTGTCGAAAGTCAACATCACTGTCTTTGTTAATGAATATTTATAGAGATCTATACTCCAGAGTGTTGCGTAAGATGATCATTTGGCTGCATCAAGGAATATGGAATTTAAATCCATTTTACTTGTGAATATACATTGGTGTGCTGATTGTTCTTTTTATTGCAGATGTTCAAACTGCTGTTGTTGCCAAAGAAGCATTGGAAGGACACTGCATCTATGACGGAGGGTTTTGCAAACTTCACATTTCATATTCACGCCATAATGATCTCAGTATAAAGGTACCTAAACCTTTACTTTGGAAATGCAAGTTGAGGTTGTAAATTATTTTGGCAAGTTGTGTCTTGTTACTGGCCAATCTCTTGAAATCAGTAGGAAAGGTCTTCTATTGCTTGATGTTCTTCCCAAACTCTGTTACTAGTACTTACGATGGCGACATTTGTTGCTTTTTAGAATAATATCTTTCTCAGACAAACTTTCAATCTCTCTTTCCAGAAACTATTTTTTAATTATATATATATATATATATATATATATATATATATATATATATATATATATATTGTTTTTTAATAGAATTTCAGCAATTAATGACCTTTTTGAACAGTTCTGAACTATATAGCAATACTAAAATCTATTAAACTACTAATAGTTATATGATTCAAAATCTAATGATTGAAGAAAATAATAGAATGCAAGATTTTTAGATACAGTAAATAGTGCCTTATAAAATTACATACAGTAAATAACAATGTTTGTGAAGCTATCCATGAATAAATAAATAAAAAAAGAAGAATGTGGAGATTGAGCAAATGAAGAGAGATGGGCTCTTTAAAGGCCTTTCTTCGGCTTAGGCTCTTTATTTGGCCACTTTTAAGTTGAGATTGGACTTGTTGATTTTAATAAATTGAGTGCAAAGCTTATTTTAGGTGCTGATATATAGGTAATCAGTGGTCTTTTTTACTATGCAATGCACATGTTTATTATTGGCAACTTATCATATTTATTATTGGCTCAATACTTGCTTGGATACTTATTAGATGTACCAGAGCTTCTCAACATGATATGAGACTTTTTAGCAACTTATTATATAGTGTTACCTATTATTACGGTTAAATTTGATTTATTGCTTTAATTTTATTTTATTTGCTATTTGTTGCTAATTTTAATTATATTTTTCTCATAATTTATAAATTAGGTGGTTCGTGAAATAATTAAAAATTCAAGATGGTGGCGTTCCGTGGATGCTTCAAGATTTTATAATATTTTTTTGTTGTAATTTTTAAATATTTTATAATTGTGGACATGAGTGTATTATTTAACATGGTTTTAATTATATGTAAATTAATTTTTAATTTATTTTATTAAATAAAATTTGGGTATTTTGAGTCAATGATATTATATTTTTTAAATTAATAGTATTATTAATAATATTGTATAATTATTATTTAAATAAATTAAATTTTGGATCTAATAATATTAATAAAAAATTAAAATCAAAATAATAATAAAAAAATTGAATTCAAATTAATAAAAAAATGTAATATTTTTAGCGACGGAATAGCGATGAATTTTCCGTCGCTAATATTTTTTTAAATCTTTATGACGACTATTTAAGGATTAATTTAGCGACGGATATTTTATTTTTAGCGACTGAAATTTCCGTCGCTATTTTTAGCGACGGTTACATGTTTAGTCGCAAATTCCTTGCGACGGCGCCAATAGCGACTATTAGTCGCGGAGTCGCTAAAAGTAATTAGCGACTAAAAATCTAATTTTAGCGACGGAATTGTCCGTCGCTAATTAGCTTTTTTTTTGTAGTGTTGGTTTGGATACGCCTTAAGTCGATGATTAGGAATAGTTGGTATTTTAGCAGGCTTGTAATTTAATGGCCTAACTTTAGCTAATAAATATAGGACATACTTCCATTGAGAAAGAAAAATCCCTTGATTAGATCTGGAAACCTCAATCCCCAAAAAATACTTAAGTCCTCCAAGATTTTTCATTTCAAACTCAGATGCCAATTGTTCTTGAGCTCTTGCAATTTCTTTTGTATCATCTCCTGTAATAATCATATCATCAACATAGACAATTAGAGCTGTAATCTTGCCTTATTGATGTTTCAGAACGTGTGTATGGTTAGAATTGCTCTTCTGAAATACATATTTTTTCATTGATAAACTCAGCCTTCCAAATTAGGCTCGAGGAGACTGCTTTAATCCATACAAAGCTTTTTTAAGTTTGCACATGACCTTCACTTCACAGTTGATCGAATAACCAAGTGGAATATCCATATATATTTTTGCCTTGAGGTCTCCATGGAGGAATGCATTTTTTACATCAAATTGATGTAACTGCCAATCTAGATTTGTTGCCAGAGACAATAGGACCCTTATCGTATTTAATTTTGCCACCGGCAAGAAGGTTTCTTGGTAATCAACCCCACAGGTCTGGGTGTACCATTTTCCCACTAGCCTTGCTTTGTAACATCCAATAGACCCATTTGCTCTATATTTGATGGAGAAAACCCATTTACATCCCACTGTCTTCTTTCAATTAGGTAAAGAAGCCAACACCCATGTTTCATTCTTTAATAAGGCTTTCATCTCTTCTTTCATTACTTGAGTCCACCTAGAATCTCTCTCATTGCTTTTTCAACGCTTATGGGAATATGATAAGAGGATAGATTGTCAATAAATTTCTTCACTGGTTTAGAAAATCTTTTAGTAGATACATAATTAGAAATGGGGAACTTTGATCGACATTCTTCCACTTCAGGAGAATACCGATTTGGTGGTTTGCCTCGATTATGCTTGAAAAGTAACTCATATCCAGCAAAAGTAGGAGTATTTATAATGTTAAAATTTTTTAGAGTAGCTGAAGGATTTGATGGAGAACTTACCTCAGTGATATTCTCAGGAGATGGGCTGAATGGTACTAAGATGTCAGGGTTAGGGAGTGCTCCAAGAGATCTTGGTGAAGGTGTTGACGCTTGAGAGTTTTCTATTTCTGTCCTTACTTCTGCATTACCTCTAGTATCAAATACTTGAAATGTGTGTTCCACTGGAGATGTATGTTCATCAAGCCATTCAAATCGCAGCCAATTCACTTCTTCATCGAAATTCTCCCCCTGAAGAAGAGAAGTGGATGCATTGACACTATATAAAGGCTTTAATTCAAAGAATGTAACATCCATTGTTACATATAAGCGCTGATGGATATGGTCGTAGCATCAATATCCTTTTTTATGAAGGCCATATCCAAGAAAGACACATCTGACTGCTCGAGGATCAATTTTTATCCATTGATCTTTTTGTAAATGGACATAAATAAGTTGTACACCTAAATACACGTGGCTGCAATATCAAGATTGGAGGTAAAAGTGTTAAAGGTGGACAAAACCTGAATAGGAGTCTGCATCTCAAGAACCCTAGAAGGCATTTTATTAATGACATAAATTGCTGTCATAACTGCATCTGCCCAATATTGATTTGGCATGTTCGCTCCAATAAGAAGGGCCTTGGCAGTTTCAAAAATATGACGATTCTTTCGTTCAGCAACTCTGTTTTATTTGTGGGCATGTCATCTCATGTATCATTCCATAATTGCAAAAGAAATCATGAAACTGAGTATTAATATATTCGCCACCATTGTCTGACTGAAGAATTTGGGGTTTGGTGGAATATTGAGTTCAAACCATTGTATAAAATGACTAAAAAATATCAAAAACTTCATCCATATGTTTCAACAGATATAACCATGTCATTCTTGTGTAGTCATCAACAAATATCACAAACCACCTATAGCCATACTTATTGGGTTTGGGGGAAGGTCCCCATACATCAGTATGAATCAATGTAAACGGCTTGGCACTTTTATTGAAACTCAAAGGATAATGTGCTCAATGGCTTTTAGCAAGAATGCATGTTTCACACTTCAATTTAGAAATTGACAAGCCTGAAAACAAATGTGGAAGAACATGTTTTAAGTAATCAAATGCGGGGTGACCTAATCGGTAGTGCCAAAACCAGATTTCTTCTTCTTTAGATTGATGCCTAGCTTGACATATAGATCCCATCTTCACATCTTCCAAGTAGTAAAGTCCCCTAATCTTAGTGCCATGCCCAATAATCTCCTTAGTGAGAATATCCTGAAGCAAGAAAAAATCAGGGTAAATAATTGCTACACAATGCAAATCCTTTGTAATTTGACTTACAGATAATAATTTATGGGAAAGAGAAGGAACGAGAAGAGTATTGGATAAAGGTAATTTGGAGAATAGTATGACAGTGCCAGCTCCAGTTACTGGATAAACTTTCCCATTAGCATTCGAGATGCTAGTTCTTTGAGGCATAGATTTTTGAGACAAACCATTTCATCATATGTCATATGATCAGAGGCTTCCGAGTTAAGAATCCATCAATTGTAAGCCCTCTTTGACTTGGTAGAGGATAGAATTGTACCTGTATTGACATTATTTGCTTCAGCTCGAACCAAAGAGAGAGTCATATCATGAGTAGCAACAGAGGCTTGTCCAATGGAATTAGCCCCTTGGCTTGTGGTCATCATTTTATCCTTGCTTGTGTCAGCACCTCCTCCTCTATCACATTTTTTCTTTGCCTGCAATTCATGCCACCATTCAAGGTAGCCATGGATTTTGAAACATGTCTCTAAAGTATGTTTTGATCCTCCACATTGAGTGCATTTTTGTCCATCTGTATTTTTCTTAGAGTTTGTCCTTCCTCTCTAAAAGAATGTTGAATTTCCAGTCCGCGAGCCTTTCAATGCCAAAGCTGCAACTTGTGTTTCATCATCTTTGGTTCCTATCATCACTGCCTGACGTGTTGCTTCTCTTCGAACGTGGCTATATGCTCGTTCCATAGTGGGAAGAGGTTACATATGCAAGATATCCTTCCTAATGGCATCTAATTGATCATCTAGCCCATCTAAGAAGATATAGGCTCGTTCTTCTTGTATCAAATTATTAAAGTGCTTTATATCTGCCTGGCATTGCATTGGATTTGGCCTTCGAAAATCAATTTCTCTCTATAATCCTTGCAGATTGTTATAGTATTTTCTAGTGATCCTCCTGCCTGTCTAAGCCTTGAAGCCTTGTGTCGCAGGTCATATACCTGAAAGGTATCACTTCCATCAAAATAGGTTGTCGTTATAGCATCCCAAACCATTTTTGCAGTTGGGAATCTGATAAAATTTCTAATAAGAGATTAATCCATGGAGTTAATTAACAAGCTTTTCACAATAACATCATCTATGCGCCATTTACGGAAGCTTGGATTAGTTGATACGGGTTAAGGTAAGTCACCATTAATATGGCCCAACTTGTCTCTGCTAGATACATACATCTCCACCACCTTAGACCGGGAAGCATAGTTAGTTCCATCCAACTTGATCCCAATTGGAGCAGTAGTTATGTCTATTGTTTGATTCGAAACTGGAGTTTTGGACAGCACTTCAGTCATTTTTGTCGTGAGTTCTGATATAATGGAAGATGAAGACATATCAAGGAAATCGCCTGACTTCGAGTCACCATCAGCCATGATAAAGAATTGAGGATTTTTAGAGCTAGGAAAGAAGAACCTGCTCTGATACCATATTGAAAGAGACAGCAATGAGAGGAATTAATAATTGTATATTTGTTCATCCCTTTAATTGTTATAGTATAGTGACTATATAACATCTCTATTACAACTAATTATGGTAAAATACAAGAGGAAATCAAGGCTGTAAAAGACCCATAATTAAAGGGATATTTATCCCTTATTTTACTCGAATGACAACTCACGGCAACAAATTTAATTTTTCATCACTGAAAGGCCAAGCAAGCATGCCATATCATTAGTGATCTTTTATAATGTGTCCAGTCAGGATGCCATGTGACCCGCCTACTTGGAAGAATTGACACATCAGCAAATATATGTATCATGCTAACCTGTACAAAAAAATAAAAAAGAAGTTTCGCTAACGTGTACTTGTTGACGTGTCAATTACTCCATGTAGGCGGGCCACATAACATGCTGATTGGACGCGTTTTAGAAGATCACTAATAACGTATCATATTTGTGTGGCTTTCTAGTGATGAAAAATTAATTTTTCGATCATTTTTACCTTAATTGAAATAAAATAAATTTTTGATAATTTTTATATTACAAATTATTTTATTATAACCATTTAATTATAAGTTTCAAAATTCGATTACCGCAAACGTAATTAACCCATGAGTACCGAGTATGGTCGGTCTAATATGATTATCCATAATTTTTCAGAAACATATTGAATCTTAATTTTGTAAAAAAATTAAAAGACATTTTTTTTCTTTTGATAATTACATTGTGGGGCAAAAAAGACTGAAATTGAAATTCTAAATAATTAAAAAAATAATCAGATTTTTAATCATCTAAATTACTTCTAACTTCTATAAAATTAATAGAGCTAAACCATATTGCAACAAATTAAATTGTACTCACAAATCGAAAAAACTAATTATATTGTAGTAAAAATTTAGTAAAATGGTAACAAGTGCGCCTAACGCTACGAATCATTCAACCAGATAACTACTACATACCATTCAATTAGATGACTAGCGCTCATTGACTACTTCAGTCATCCAATCTGACACCGCATCTTCTATTCGTTTGGATTACAACAACATTCACGTAATAATCTGAGATCATTAAATGAGTTGTACAAATAGTCTATGTAGGCCCACGTTTTGTCAAAGCTGGCCTATTGTTACTCTTATCTGTAAACATGACTGAGCATGTTGAACCTAATTGAGTTTGAGCATACATTTCTCAGTTTTGGAAATTGGATGGCTTCTTTCAATACAAATACAAAAAAAATGCATTTTTCATCTTCATACCAATACTAAGTGTAAAGACTAGAAATACTTTCCTTCATAATCTCACAACGAGCACCACAAAGCTTCGTATAGCCGATGGCCTAATATGTGTTAGGATGCTTGGCTTAAAAGGTTAAATCTTCTGTTACGTGTCTTCATCTCCCTGAATATCATCTGAACTTAAAAGATGATTAAGTGCGATCTTTCGTTTTTTCGGTTCTGAAGGAGCTTCCTTCATATCATCATCTTCTTCACCCTTCCTCTTCATCATTTCATTTTCCTGTTCTTCTTCACCACCTGAACTCTCTGACTTAACAGGCAATGATGGCTTTGGATTTGATTCTTCAGCTTTCTCTTTTGAGTTCACATTTCCTTTTTTGGATGACTGCTCACTTTCTTCCAAAAACAATCTGATTTCTTCGCTGCTAGCAAGATCAAGAGGGCTCTTCCCAGCTTTCGTCTTTACAGCAAGGCTTGCACCTTTCTTCACCAAGTACTTTACCAGCTCAAGATTAGAACCTTGAGCTGCATAGTGAAGAGGACTTAGGCCTTTTCGCGTGAAAGCTTTCACGGAAACCCCAGATGCAACAAGAGTCTTAACAACTTCTAAATGACCTTTCTGGGCTGCAAAATGGATTGCACCCATGTCATCCATAGCAGCAGCACCAACATCAGCTTTATTTTCGCAGAGGTATTTCACCACATCTGCATGTCCTGACCATGCTGCCAAATGCAATCTATGGAAATAAGACCATCTTGTCAAGGAAAATACACCATAGAGGTTTTGTAGTTTGAAAGTTCATGTATATATCAAACTCAAACAACGGAACATGACAACCAAAACAGCAATTTTCAAGATACAAGGTAAAGCAAAAAGAATCAAACAGTGAAAGCTCATATATCAGCATGTACGGTTACTTTCCTAGTTCCCTTCAACTGTCATTAGGGAATGACTAAGAAAACCCCTTGGGATCGGAAATTCCATAACAAATGACATCACTGCGCATAATATAAACAAATAGAATGTTGCCACTCAAAAGGCATACTTTAGTTTGATCATAGAAGAAAGGTGGACCTTTTCAGGAGATGATGCAACTACATGGAAAGATTGGAAGATGCATATAATATTTTGATCATATCTGTGAGATGTACTAAATACCTTTGCATGTATAGATGAATTCAGACACAGAACAGACACATCAAAGAAGCCACACTTGAGCAAATAGAAGGAGCATCTATAGAAACATCAATTATCAAACATAATAAAATCCACAGGACTTTCCATGAAAGTATACACACATGCATCATGTGGCAGTCACATGCATCCTAAACACTCGATAACACGCCTAAATAATCTTAGCAGTGTACAGACAATGTACCAACACTTAAATCACATGAAATTAGCAAAGTTTTCAAGTATTTTTTGTCATCAAATATATAATCACCCCCTCACCCTTTTTCTATCACATAAACCCCAACACAGACGCACACCCACACACATTTTATCACCCTCTGTCACAATCAAACATTCTCTCCCTCTTTGTGCCACACAAACTTGTAGAATTTTTGACATGTTTGGGCACAACAAAACAACAATGCCAGTAGGATTTGATATTTTGTAAGACAACAATAGGATTTGATATTTTGTAAGATGCCAGTAGGATTTGATGCATCTGAACGGAATCTACTAACTAGAAACTAAATCTGCACATTATAAAATGTCAGTTCATGAATCTGAGAAATGCGACTCTCAAGAACTGCAATAGACAGACAACACAAATTTTGTCACTTAACAGCCAACGAAATTCAATCTTTCTTAAGAGTCTCAGTTCCTTCACTCTATACCTTCCCTATATTACTTTTATGCTCTTATAAAGTCATTATTCTCTCATTATCCCCCTCTATCTAATCCATTGTCACATCATTCTTTGCAACTTCAACAAACAAATAGACAAACTTAGCTTTTGATCTCAATCATTATTCTTTCAATAATATTGGATCAGAATATCACCATAAGTCATTTTGGGGTATCTACTAGGTTTACTTAATTACCAGCCTTTAGTAGTTTATAGAAATTAATTATGCTTCTACTTTTGTTTAACAGTAGCAAAAGCTGTATGTAACACTTTGACAATTTGGATGTCTAATACTAATCTGTTTGTTTGTAAGAAAGGTTTCAATGTAATCTTGCCATAAAAAAATTATTTTCAAAGACAATGAGTAGTAACCGATTCTTAACAAGACAAAAGCAATATGGTATCCAACCTAAATTTGGAAACTAGCAATTTTACTTGGCTAAGATCCTTGATAACTTCTCAAAAGGATAACAAATAAATGCTCTAATAAGATCCATATGAATTGCCAAAAACCACTAAACCCAAAAGTTTAAATCTGCAATGCCATATCCAAGATAAAACTTTATATCCCTAATCCTTCCCCTCATGCAAAATCTTGATGAGATGAAACATGTAAAACAGTATAAGCGCTTCTCTCCCTTGTGATAAAAGTTGTGGTAAAAGTAAACTAATAGTATGGATTTTCCTGGTTTCAAATTATGAAGCTTTTAATCAACGAGGCTCAAATACAATGCTACACAACTCACAAAAACCCTCAAGGTTGCCAGGGCCTACAACTAAGTTTTATCTATAAGGCACATCCTAATGCCAAAATCAATTTGGGAGGTGTTTAAAAAAGCACAGGCCTATCACTGCCTTGCGATAAAATTTAATTAATCTGGTAGGTAATGGCTTAAAAGTAGATTGTATATCTGTAACAGGAACACATAAATTTTACGTGGATAAAGAGGTGACCATAATTGGGATAAAGAAGGTAAATATCACTGCCAAGAATATTGGAAAGAAAAATCCAATATAGCAACCTTGTTTTGCCGCTGACAATAAAAGAAAGAGAGCATAGGTTCCTCCTAAACCTGATTTAAACACACAATCATGGATTCAAAATTTACATCTCCTATGAAGTGGGTTGTATTTGCCATCTTCAAGCAGAGACTACCCATGATTGACAGTACTCATATACATAATTAAGAAGTCATGAATCATTCAGATTGTGAAGCAGTGCTAACTTATTCTAATGCTTGCCATTCAGAACACATAGTCAAACAGGAATCTAACTAGAGCTTGGCGAAAAAGTAAAGATGTTTTATCATAAGTTTGAACGAATGGGACTAAATTATCATTATACCATAAACCAAATTCATCTGAACAATTCAATGAGTATGCCTCGAAAGAAGGCAGCATTCACTGTCACAAGAAGTTCCAATAATGCTCTTTCCAGAGCATATTTTTGCCTGTTGTCTGCTAAACTTCACTATGCCTATGTTTCTTTATGCTACAAACTGAAAAACAAATCGCTATAAAGACTTAAATGAAGAAAAAACACAAACTAAAATTCAGAAATTTCCCAAAACAACTTTGAAGTATTCAAATTCGAAGCTTAAAATAACAAGGTAATCTCAAAATGAGCAAATTCAATAAGCGATGAAAGCACAAAGAAAAAAGAAGAAACATAAATAAATAATAGGATACGGAATTCTGGAGTGTTTATCTCTAGAGTTAACGGCCAAAGGATTTGAACTGAGGATCGACTGAACAGCGTTCAAGTCGCCGGACCTCGCCGCCGCATGAAGCGGTTCTTCGCCTCCTCCTCTGCCTCTTCTCATTCTCTCCAGCTGCGCCCGAGCTGAAATTTCTTTCCGTTTTGCCCTTTTCACTCCGTTTTCTGTCTCCGTGAACTATGGAAAAAAGTAACAATTGCTTTTTTTTTTTTAATACATTTGCGAATAACAATTAAATTCTTTTGTTTATTATCGGTGCAGCTTATCTCTAAAGGATCTTGATTCGGTATGTCGCTATACTATGTGTGTCACCGTACGCACCGTCCGATTTTTACTTGTTGTGATCTGGACCATTCAATATTAAATTGAGATTTACAGGCAAGTGAAGTCTGTGTTATCGGACATTTCTCTCTTCACTGTGTGCATTTGATGAGGTTGTTATGCTTGATGTGTGAAGCAAAGAAATCAAGTGGATCAATTGCTCATATTCTCTTCTGCATATTGACGAAGCAATTCCTATTTTCTCTTTTGACATTTATTTTCCTTATAATATTTTGTTGTAAAATCTACCATCTTCTCCCTGAATTACCACGACAACCTCTCTGCTCGAAACTTCTTCTTCATTTCCCTTTAATTCTCAAAATCACAGGCACGTCCTCCATCTCCGGCTTCGTCTTTCCGTGTACTTTGCCGTGGCGGACCAGTTGACCTCAAATTCCCGCTGCAGTAGACTTTGGATTCCTCCGGAATTGACACTACCCATGCCAAAGTTAGTTCCTCTCTTTATTTTCTTTTACGGGTTTCCTTTAATTTGGTGAATTTTGATGAAAAATTGATGCTTTTTCAGATGCGAGGAAGGGATTTCCCCATTTTGATAAACATATAAAATAAGTATTCAAACAAACGTACTTACTGCCAAACAAACCAACTTACATGTATACAAACCTACAAGAGCAGGGGCTTGTTGACTGAGCTCTTTGGCCTTGACATCTCCTCCTCTAGAATTATTTCGTCCGAAACGAATGAGGGGTCACTTTCCATGCTTGATGATGTCACAGTATTGCCACTTGTCGACGTAGATAATGTTGAAACCAGCAGCTTGTCCAGAGCAACTGCCAAGGTGTTAATTAGTGAGCTGCACGTGGCCGATGCATTAGTTGGTTTCAGCATGCCTAGGGCTATCTTGATTTGTTCATGCAAAGGAACTCTCTCAGGCTTGTTCAATTCTGGGTCTACTTGCTTTTGAAATTTCTTCGGAATGTGCATTTGAGAAAATTCTGCATCAAGTGTTGCTCGTTTGACCCTTGAGCGCATGAGGTCCTCGCTAACTGTGATAGTTTTAACCTTGTGGATGGGAGCGAGCTCAATTGGCCTGCTTACTTGTTTCATAGCACCATTAGTTTTGTTCTTCGAGGAGATTTGGAATGAGCATTTTAAGCGCAGTGGGTATTGAGATAGGGGGCAAGCTGATTGATGATGCGCCTGTGGGATGATATTTACTACTTTCTTTTGTTCCTACAGTTCCATTAAATGAACAATCTTGATTGATATAGAAATCTTTTGTGAAAAGTATTGATATATTATTTACTCTAAGGCAAAAATGAGAGTTGTACTGACCTTGTACATTTTTTGTGAAATCGACGGCTTGGAAGCATTTGTTGATGATCGTTAATCTCATGCTGCCAACATCTTGTCGTTCAAACCCCATACTTGCAGTAGAAGCAATTGCTCTTAGTTGTGGCTGTACAATCAGTTTACACCCCAACATTGTCCCTCATACAAGACAGTTCGGTCTCGGTCCTGTTGATTAAAGCAACTTGGTTGTTTAAAACGGATGCATGTATCCACCTTATGGCCAGTTATTCCGCCAAAAAAAAAAGGTTTCTGGGAATTTGCCGTATATGAACTGAACCCATCCAGCAAATCCAAAGTCGTCGATGGCATGTGAACCTTTCACGAACAGCTTGGTAATGGCAACCATCATTTGCACTTCATGAATGCTTCCTTCCTCTCTTTGTCGTCGTCTTCTTCCGGCCAATCGGCCTCGATCAGACAGTTGAACAAACCCCTCTATTACCTGTGCATTGTGGAGGTTGGCATGGGACTCCAATATTCCATGGATTTCCATGCAGAAGGGGACATACCTGAACTTAAGTTTATTGTAATTTGTAAGTCTTGTAACAAGTTCCAGACCTCCAGAGCAAGGAGTTGTCCCTCGATGCACCGGAGTTGGCCCTCAAGCACCTTCAACATGCTGTTTGAGTCTTCGAATTGCATGTATCCATCTAATATTTTATAATCAAATAAGGATTTATCATTTTACTAATATTGTGTGATTAATTTAATTTCATGCATAATATTTGTTGTTACTTGTCATCATGCTAAGCCTTCCACTAAAAATTAATATTATAAACCTAATGTAGTGTTAATATTGAAAAAAGAAAAAAAAATCAATAATGTAACTCCATATATATATATATATATATATATATATATATATGGGGAAATATACGAGACATGATTTTCTTGAATCGAACTGATCTACCAAATAAAAAAAAATCAAATCAAACACAATTATATTGTTAATTTTAATTTAGAATGGATCTAAATTTTTTCTCAAATGATGGATTGACTAAAAAGAATAAAAATAACACTTATGATTAAATCAATTGAAGCTATTTTCACGCATGAACAGTAAAAAGAAATGTTTTCCTAACTCTTGTTGACTTAATATTTAATGACATCCAAGTGCTTGTCATATTAAAAGATAGCCAGGAATGCAAAATTAAAAATCAATAGAAGCAGTGGCATTACATAAACTTAATTCTCATTTCCGCCTTGCTAGGCTTCACAAAATTCGACATTACAGCCTTTATTTTTAGATGGAGAGTAGTTCTGAGTCTGTTCACATAGTTTCCCTAATTTGCGGTTGCTGGGATATGTTATGGATGACATTATTCAAGTCAGAATGATGAGTCAGGCTATGCATAGTGCAGAGTAGCTAAACAGTATCTTCAATAATTTTTTGTAGACTCATTTCAATTTTAGCCATCGTGCAATATAAAAGTGATGAGTCGTTGTGTTGTCAACTTAATTTCTATTAAATGGTTTAGATTTTGCATCTATTCTACTCTCAAAGATATAATCGATTGTTGATTCCACTCCAGTCCAAGTCACCATACATGTAATCATCATTTGCAATTCACCTGCACTGTAAATCAGTATCAAATATTAATAACTATATTGCACACAGATTTTTGTGCCTTTGTACAACATTCAAATGTCACACTTCATACTAACAGTGCTTATGGGATCCATTGAGAGAGGATGATGAAGTTAAGAGAGGTTGGCAAAATGAACTCAGCTACCTAATAAGTAACAAAACTTCTGCATTTCGTCCCCATGTTTTACGTTCTATTGTATTCACTCGCTAATTAAAGGAATTCCTCCAAGTATTTTGGCTAGACTTTGATCACTGTAGTTTAATTGCGTTTCTAAATTGAGAGCGATGTGAATTTAGTATAACTTTTGTAGCTAAAGTTTAGCCTTCAATTTACAATGTGTTAGGGGAATCAAATTGGTTCTGTAACTGAAAGTATTGAACCTGTGAAAATGTCAAAACATGCTGGCTGGGGTGTGATGGCGAGCCACAGAAGGTGCATACTTTTCTATTCCAATTCAGCTTTTATTCTTTGTCCAACATTTGGAATGGTTTGATGACTTTACTGTCCTTGTTCTTCGCAGTGGTGAAACAGAAGATTCTTTCCTTGCTGACCTTTCAGTTGGACTGGCCACAGTAAGTTTCCGACTCCTTTTTATTCTTAAACATTTTACAGTTTGAACGCTCTGTTCATTGATGGGTTATTTTGCTTGCTGGCCAGAGCTGATGTTTCATTGTTTGTGATGTAAAACGGGGACAGATTAAGACTGGAGCTCCATGCAGATCAGAACGTCTTGCGAAATACAATCAAGTAACTGAATATGGCTTGAAACCAAGAAAATATGTACCGGGCACTCTTGCTCCCTGGATGATGAATTGACTGCTTGTTATTTTCTCTCTTGTAGCTTCTTAGGATAGAAGAGGAGCTGGGATCTGCTGCAGTCTATTGCTGGATCAAAATTCAGAGCACCAGTTGAACCTTACTGCCAGTCGCATTAGACTCCATGCTCCTTAGTATTCTGATTAAGCATCAACTTCTGTATTCAAAAGCATATTCTCTTCTTAGAAAGAGTCAAGATTAAAAGCGGGTTCATTAACTGAATGAAGTATTTTGAGTGAAAATGATGCCATTTATGGGTATTTTGTGAGATTACCTTCATGGAGTTTCTCTGTTTTTTCTTTGTTTTATCTTACTTTTATCAAAGATAATCTTCTGTGTATGTGTATAACTTTTAACGACAGAGGTATCAGGCATGATCGTCTTTACACAACTATTGTTAGTTACAAGAGGGAACGTGAGGGCTTAAAATATTGGCATCGTTTGCTGAGCCGTTGTCTAGAGGCAACTTTTGTTCAGAGTATAAGTTGTTCTATCAATAGCCGCCCGGTTAATGATAAAAATATAAAATCTAAAAGAGATGGTGAGAGAACAGATAGGCCCAGTGGACATCAACGATTCTTCCCTAAATGGCCCCATCACAAGCCATGGATCTATTCTCCTGGAATTGTCAAGGATCGGGGAGCTCCTTGACATTCCACTTTTTGAAGGGAGTTCTACACTCCTACTCCCCCATAATTGGTTTTCTTAGCTGAAACTAAGAATTCCAAATCTTATGTACAAGGCTAATTGAAGTTACGTGGTTTTGATCATAGGTTTTTTGTCAACCCTCACGGCCTTTCTGGCAGCCTTGCTCTGGTTTGGAAGGGAGGAGCATCCTGTTCATATCAAAGCACCTAATTCCTTCTTTATCTAATATCTATGCTGCTTGGAGTTGGGTTTTGGTGCTTCTTTTAGTCTTTTTGCTGTCTATTTCTCTAATAATGATCAGCTTTTTCCTACTTTTTCAAAAAGAAAACGCTACTTTCATTTTGATTCTAAATGGCTACAGCATGTTGATCTTGCTTCTGTAATTACTCAAGCTTGGTCATCTTCTCCTATGGCTGCTCTTGTGGATGATCTTAATCTTGCCAAACAAAATCTTATGGGTTGGAATCAGCACCACATAGCACATTCAGAGTCTGAATTAAAAAGAGAAATCAAACGAGTTATTTTGGGCTTAGAAAGCAAGGCAGAATTGGATTAAATGAGGAGATTCCAAAACCAAATTTTAACAAGCAAACAATCCAACTTCGAAGAAGGAATCGTACTGATCAGATTCAAACATCTGATGGCAATTGGGCTTATGATGAGGAAATCTGGTATGCTCTCAAAAGTCTACACCCTCACAAAAGTCTTGGACCTAATGGCATGACTAATGATTCCATACTATTCTGTAAAGCTGATAAAAATAAAATGAAAACTATTAAGAGGCTTTTAACAGAATATCAGCAGATTACAAACAACAGTTATTTCCAAGAGACAATGTTCTCGAAGCGTTTGACATTTTTTAGACAAAAAAAACTTCTAGGGCAAATGAACTCCATGTTTTTGAGGGCATATTAGCAGCAAGATTTACTTATAAGATGATAAAGACAAGACAGCATGAAGCTACGAGCTCTGTGCGCGCAAGAGCAGAGAATACAATCTTTTCAAGCATACAAGAATTTATTGCAAATGCTAGTCTAACAGTTAGATTGATATGTCAAGAGCAAATTGACAAATCAATAAAACAGCTAGTTTCCTACTTCTTTCACAAATTACTTCAGCTAAAGTTTCACACTTGTTCATGTAGGTAATGAAACTTCAATATAAGTTAAAATTCAAGGAAAGAATGCTAAGATCTACCTGAAAAAGCCAGATATATTCATGGGGAACAAGTATGCTGTTTAGCATAAAACATTGCCAATGTTTTTACAGGACAGAAAGCTACCACACACTAGTCTGCAAACACCATCCCAAGCAAAGAAACTACGGCTTGCAGGTTCTGGATTTTGAACTTGAGCATCAACGCAACAGTACTTGATCTCATATTTGCATCTACTGGTTCTTGTAAACTATTCTACTAAGGGATAAGTAGTGTCCTCACTAACATCATGAAGGTCTGGGAGGTCAGCACTGACAGAGAATTTCATCCACCTTTTTTTCTCAACATACTTAAGACTGGGCTGCAGCACTAGGCCAATTGCTACAGCAATCAGGCTTATGACCATTACTTTGAATGTCGAGAAAGCTAACACAACACAGATCAATATGGTTGGAGGAATACACATAAGAATGGATCCAGCTGTTCCCACAGGTATCTTGTAAGGGCGAGATGCAGCTGGATGCTGTATCCTTAGTACCACGAAAGCTATAAACTCTATTATCATTCCAAAACAATACAAGTAGTTCTCTGCTGCTACAATCTCTTGAAAGCTTAGCCATGACAACAAAATCACACCAGAAGCAGAAAATAAAATCCCAATAAGAGGTGTTCCATAACGAGACCTATTAGCAAAGAACTCTGGCAGCATGCCTCGTTCGGCCATACCCAAAAGCTGGAAAGAGTCGCTACTCATCTCGGCTATAAACATTCCCATATTTGACATTGCTGCAGCTCCTTGGATCCACCATCTCAACCAAACACCGCCAAGAATTTTAGCAATATCTGAGAAATACCCATCAGTCCACAGATCACGGTCAAGTGGTACAGCCCCAGTGCCAACTAGGAGAGGGACGAAATAACCAAGGACAACCAATATCAAAGCATAGAGAAGAGCTTTAGGTAGAGTTCTTTTCGGGTTATCCACCTCTCCAGCAAGTGTGCTAATGGAGTCCCAATAATTCAAGTTCCAGAAAAGAGTATTCAAATACAAATTCCAATCAACATCATCTAGATTCACCATGAGCCATCTTGAAGGATCCAATTTTGGGATTGAAACCACTCCCATTACTACAAAAGGAAGAATTGAAAATATCCCTAAAAGAACTGCAACCCATCCTACAATAGTCAATCCCCGATAGTTCATGTAAGTCAAAATAAATGTTAAAGCAAGAGCTGCTGCAGTTCTTGGTAAGCCACCGCCTAAAGCTGGAATTCCGGACTTTAAATAGTCAAGAAAAAGAACTGGGTACAGAGCATTATCAATCACACCACTTAGCCATTTCATCCATCCCTGCTGGAATCCCCAATAGGGGCCCAATGCAGATGAAACCCAAACAACATAACCCCCATTTTCAGGGAACATGGTGCCCATTTCAGCTGTAATCAGTGCCTCAGGGACACTCCATATGATTGGAAAGACTAAGAATCCAAGAAGGGCCAAAAGCGGACCAGCTGCCTGGACACTGTCCTCAACCCCAAACGGACCTCCAGAAACCTCATAAAATATCAAAAAAACAAGGGGCAAAACTGATACTTTCTTAAGGTTATGTAACCTAGGAGAAGGCACTTCATTGACATCCACATAACTAACACCACTATACTCCCCCATTGCAACCGAACCTGGCTTATGTGCAGAGTTCCTCAATTTCTGCAATCAGTATTAAAGTTTTCAACTTTATTAAAATTTCAAGAGAGTAATTACGAGAACTTGATCCAAATCAAGAAAAACATAGAAATAAGCTAACATTCAACAAATTAGCCACGATTCAACAAAAAAGAAAATGTGTTTCTCAGATTCAACAAAATACAACAAATCTCAATAAAAGAAAAACAACCCAATTCATGCTACAGAAGCCATTTTAAGATTAACAATCAAGATCAAACCTTTAGGCCCAAAAAGGCACTAGGGATTATGAAAATGAAACAAGTGAGAAAGGAAATGAAGAAAGAATACCATGTAAAGTAAACAGACCACATAGCTAGATGAATGAAAGCTCAGAGAAGAAATGTAAAATTAGGAGACTTTTCGATCACTGGTAGCCTGTTCATTTCATCAATTTTCCAATAGTAGATTGCTGCGTCTGTTCAAGACTAATAAATCGTTTTTTTTACACCTTTTGTTATTCTTTGATCCAGGAACAAAACAGAATATGAAACCAAGAGAGTGGATCCTTGTCGTTATCGTGTAGACCAGCACTTTGTTCCCTAAAAAAATAAAAAAATAAGAATAAATCAGTCAAATAATTTAAAATAATAATTAAAAAAAGTTTCTTTTGATATTATATGTTCTAAATTCTATTATATTAGATTAAATTAAAGAATTCCGTCCCTTTTTTTTCCCCCTTTCTATCAGATTAAAAAAAAATTGATTTTTTTTCCCAAAGATTAAAAAATTAATTAGCTTGGATACAAGTGCATATATGTTTGGAAATTTAGTTATAATAAAATTAGACATGTTAATTTTTTGTCCGATAAGTAAATAATGACTTGAATCCCAAAGAAATCTAAAAGAGTCAAATTAAACTAATTCAAAAAATTTAGGATCAAATCTGATTTGAATTTAAAAATCAAATAAATTCGTCCAAAAATATTTAAAATCTGACCTAACTTGAACCTAGAATCCATTTTTTAATTAAATTTTATATTATATTATATTTATTTATAAATTATTGTTCAATATATATATATATATATATATATATATATATATATATATATATATATGTTTGTTATTATACCATTTTATTAATATCTACGTTCCAATTATTATATAAAAATTAAATTTAATTGAAAGAAAAGAGAAACGTCTAATTGTTTAAGTTTTGAGTAGAAAAAAATTAAATAAATAAATTGGACAAAAATGATAATAAAGTAGTATATAATGTGTGTTATATTTCACTATTTTATTATTTACATATTATTTTTTTCAATCTTTTTTCGCTTCATGACTAATTTACTGTTGTGTTACTGTCCACGGCTCTTTCACCATCTCAGGTCGTTGCCACTGCCCAGTCGTAATCTTTCAATTTTTTTCTCATCAAATCATTGCATATTTCAAATATAAAAAAAAGTCGTCTCTCTCATTTCTCTGGTAAAATTTTCTATTCTAATTATCATTTCAAATTTTAATTTAATTTATTCTTTCTTCTACTGATTGAGAGAAAGAGTCGGCACACAAGCAAAAATCAAAAGAAATAAAAAAAAAAAATAAGATTAAGGATTTTTATATAAATAAATATGTCAAATGATAAAAATAATATAATTTTACTAATAGTTCAATCGGTTCAATTTCAACGGTTTACTGATACTGAATTCAAACCAATATAACTGAATTTTATTTCAAAACCTAATAAAATAAATTGAAAATTGAACCAAATATACTGAATTGCTTACAATTCGGTTTGGTTTCGATTTAATTTTTTAGTTCTAACTATGATCCAAAACTGCTTGAAAAAAGAAATGACATGATCTGAAAATGACAATTTAAAAAATCTAAAACCCAAAAAACTAACTTAAAATGATCCAAATTCGAATCTAATATGTTTATATGCTGATAAAAATTAGCTATTTCTAATAAAAACGCGGCTTAGAGAATATGGTGGAAAAGAGCCAATAATTTAATTGGATTAACCTTGATGATTTATGCATATTCTTTAGAGGTGGCAAGTTGGGCGGGTTTGGGTTGGGTCACTAATGGGCGGGTCACAAATGGGCCAAAAAGTATGGGTCACAAATGGGTCAAATATCCAAATGGGTTGGGCGGGTTGGGTCAACCCATGGGCTAAAAACTCTTTGAATATACAAAAAATTTATAATAATACACAAATGAGTCGGGTGGTCCAAACGGACTGATTTTGGTACAAACGGACTGAGTGGCCCAAATGGGCCGCTTGAGACCCAACCGGGTCAAGATGTAATTTGATATTTTTAATCCATTTTTAATAAAAAAATAATTTTCTATATAATAAAGGGATATTAAAGTGACTAATTTAAAATAATTTGACGCAAATGGATTGAGTGGCCCAAATGGGCTGTTTGAGACCCAAACGGGCCGAAATGTGATTTGACCAATTTAATCCATTTTTAATGAAAAATAATTTTCGATATAATAAAATGATATTAAAGTGACTAACGTAAAATAATCTTAGCTACCAATTTTGACTACTAGGGAATGCTTCGAAATAATTTGATGATCTTGATTTAATTTATTCATGTAAAAATTGTATTTTTTATAAGTGACATTTTTATTAGGGGCTGGATGATCATGCCTTGCAACTATATATATATATATATATATATATATGTGGTTGAAAATACAAAATTTATTATAAAACTATTATATATTCCTTAAAAAATTGCAGATACTGCAGATCTTGATATAACTAACATTAGATACGATCGGAATCATGTACAGATATTTTTTGGCAAATGATATTTCACTGTTACTGCATCATATTTCAGAGAAAGTGGCTACGTGAAGATAACTCTATCGTACTTTTTCTGATTACCCAAATATTTATTTATTTATTTATTATTATTTTTTTCATATATCTGATGATAAACTAGTAAAATTCCAAAGCTTGGATTTTGCTATAAATTTAAAGAAAGATGCCTGGTTCACAAAAGAACTCATTCATTACATGCCGACATATAATAATAATAATCAACTTTTTGCATTATAATTAGTATATGTAATCATATGATGGATAGTTTTGGTTGTCTTCTGTGTAATTTATTGATTCTTACTTTTTTGAACTAAATAGCCATATCCATAAAACATTAACCAGCTGATACAAAGTTTTGTAAGAGAGAAGGGCTATGCATGACCTGCTGTGGCAAGAAGACCCTACTCTTGCAAAGGTTAGCCAATAAATTTACATCTGAGATGGTGTATCTCTGTGCATGAACAAAAAAAGATAGAAGAAAAGCTAGCTATTTCTTAATAATTTATTCATATTTATTAACGACCAAAGGTGTAATTAGGCCACAAAAGTTTTATTTTGACGGTAAATTTGATTTTAAAATCAATGTTTGGGCTACATTGACATAATACATTTTGCCTCTTTTCAGTGAAAAAATACATGGGCTTTTTTGCCTTTGCACCATTTACTATATAGTAATTATCAAAGTATATAATATTGGAATTTTTTTTTTAATGCTATACTATTTGATTTTGAAACAAGTCTTTTTTTTTTTTTTTAAAAAAAAGTTTTCACTTTATCATTAAAATGAAAATAATTAGAATAGTTTTTAGAGAATGTATGTATTAAATCATAAATACCATTGATACTCACCAGAGTATTGTATTAGATTATACGAAGTGAATTTTAGGGAATGTACTTTAGGTCCCTAAACTTTTTTTTTATTCCATTAAACTATTTTTAAATGAATAATTACTTGCTATTTGTATATTCATTTGTACCAAATATTTTATATTAGTCACTTTAGTATCATTTTATTATATCGAAAATTATTTTTCATTAAAAATGAATTAAATGGATCAAATCACATTTCGGCCCAAACGGGCCACCAGTAGCCCATTTGGGCCACCCAATCCATTTGAGCCAAATTATTTTACGTTAGTCACTTTAATATCATTTTATTATATCGGAAATTATTTTTCATTAAAAATGGATTAAATGGGTCAAATCACATTTCGACCCGTTTGGGTCTCAAGCAGCCCATTTGGGCCACTCAATCCATTTGCGTCAAATTATTTTAAATTAGTCACTTTAATATCCCTTTATTATATAGAAAATTATTTTTTTATTAAAAATGGATTAAAAATATCAAATTACATCTTGGCCCATTTGGGTCTCAAGCGGCCCATTTGGGCCACTCAGTTCGTTTGGACCAAAATCAGTCCGTTTGAACCACCCGACTCATTTGTGTATTATTATAAATTTTTTGTATATTCAAAGAGTTTTTAGCCCATGGGTTGACCAAACCCGCCCAACCCATTTGGATATTTGACCCATTTGTGACCCATACTTTTTGGCCCATTTATGACCCGTCCATTAGTGACCCAACCCCAACCCGCCCAACTTGCCACCTCTAATTCTAACCGTCCATTGTAATTAAAGAAAATTATGTAATTCGGGTTTTAAGTATTTAGTAGCACAGAATGCACCAATTCCTATTTGAGTATCAATTGTCCGTATAAGAAGTGTCATCGAGAGGTGTTTTTCTATTTTCTCCGGTAAAATATTCGATTTTAGTTAACATTCTAAAATTTACAATTTTCATTTTTACCGATTGTGAGCGAGAGGTGGCACGTGAGCATAAACAAAAAAGAAAGAATAAATAGGATTAAGGGTTTTTATATAAATAAATACATAAAAATATACAAAATGATGTAATTTTGTACATAAAAATATAAAAATATCCAAATAAATATAACCGAATTTTTTTAAAATCCAATCAAATATACTGATTTTTTTAAGATTTGGTTTTTTAATCCTAATTGTGACTCGACCCAAATCCGGTCTAATTACTGAGGTCTAATTGTAATCAATTAAAAAAATTAGTTGTTCTAAATCTACAGTATTGTACCATTAATATTAGCACTTTGTTTATCCTTTTGATTCTATCTGGATTTTATGTTACTATATTTTTATGCAGTGCTTTGCAAGTGATAATTATTTTTTCTTAAATTATAATTAAAATTAAATAAAAATACATTACTTTTATAATAAAAATAATATAAATTTGTACTTTTTTGTTTTTCTGCATCTTACTTAGTTGACTTTGAGTACTTTTCTTAAATTTATGAAATTACAGATATTTCAACAAAATATGATTAGGAAAAAAAATGATGAATTACATCAAGACTTTAATTATCATAAAGTAGAAAGACGAATCAAATTGCTATAACAATTGGGAAAAAAATGTTTGTATTTTACCTTAAGAGTTAATTTTTTAATCAAAAACTGACTTTCAAAATATAAGATAAATATTTATAATTAATTAAATAATGTAAAGATATATTTGTATATAAAAAAATATCAATCAATAATAAAATAAAATTGCATTAGTATAAGATCTAATAACCAAAATAGCAACAAAATAATATTGCATAAATGGAAAAAGAAAAATGAAAATATTTTATATAAATACTACAATATTTTAAATAGATTGTGAAGATCCAAAAAGAGGAAAAAAAAAAATACTAGGTGAAATCAACTATGCAACAGCCTTATTGTCAGGGGTGAGAAAAAAAATCCGTTGATACGGTTAACCGGTAAACCGATCCGAAACCGAACCGATAGACTGATTAACCAATTGCAATAGACTGATTAATGACTAGTGTTTTGAAAAAATAGATATTAATGAACTGATTAATGGTTTTGGCTCATATAACAGGTTAACCGAACCGATAACCGAATTTTTAATTTATTTATTAATTATTTAATATATCTATATTTAGTATTTATTATCAATTTTTCAATAATAAAAATTATGATATATTCGAAAAATTATATAACATTAATATATTAATGAAAAGTTACATCTGTAATGGACTTTTATTTTCATACATACAAAATTTTTTATCTTTCAAACTTTTTAATATATATAATTAATTCCTAATTGTAATTAATTTAATAATTTTAATTCTTTAATTAAAATATTTTATATTTAAATTATTAAAATTTAATATGATAAATAATATTCAATTAAAATGTGGAATGTTAGTTTTAATATTATTATAGATAGCATTTAACACTTGCAATTCGAATTAAATATATTTCGCTTTAAAAATAAAAAATTTCGTTGCAAGTAATAACTAATATTTAATAAAATTAATAAATTACAATTTTTTTATTTATTATATTTTTATATCCTATGCATGCATATTGACACAATATTTTTAGTTTTATTTATAATTTGAATATTATATTAAATTATATTTGGTTTCTAATTTTTATTTTTAAGTATTTTTGACATTTTTTTTTTTTTTTTATGAATACATCTTATAATTATAGTGGTTAACCGAAATAATATTGGTTAACCGATCCGAAAATTCGAAACTCATGCACTGATTAACCGATAGTAACGGACTGGTTAATGGCTAGTGATTTTCAAAAACCGATAGTTAATGGACTGATTTTTTTTGGGTTTATGGACCGGTTAACCGGTTCATACTCACCCTTACTTATTGTCCTCCCCTATTAATTATAAACATTGTTGGAATTGATTTTTTTTTTAATTCTTACACTATATATACATATATCATAATTTATGCACCAATTTATTTTTTCGTAAACAATATAACATCTTAAAAAATTTAATAGAATATATAAATTTCTAACACATTGGTACACACATTTAAAAATTAAAATTTAAACTAATACTAATTTGATGGATTACGGAAAATTATAACAAATATAATTTATACAGAGGTAACATTAATAAATGCTACCTACCTCTTGTAGCGCAGAACTCGTTGCGGAAACGTCTACCAAGATGCTGTTTGTTTTTTGTCACTGGTCCGGCTTTTACCCACTCGGGATAAGAGCAGCTAGATCACAATCTAAATGCCCCTGAAAATTAAGACAGAAAACTTGTGAGTGGGAACGAGCAGCCTTGCGGCGTGTACGTTTTCTCATTACCAAATAATGAGGACTTCACCTCTATTTATAGAAAATCTAAAAGTTAGAGACATAACTCTAATTTAACTCAGACTCTTTCTGAGATTGGATTTGATAATTTTAATCCGATTAAATAACTCAATTTAATCTGAATTGGAACTCAATCCATTATAGAGTCATGGGCGTATCCCAACTCTATCATCTCCCACTCGTAAATGACGGAACGCATTCCAGTCTTAATCTTCAGTTATACTGGCAAATAGATTGTGTGACCAGCATATCTCGAGAGTACTAGTGATATATACCTGTTAGGGATATATAGCGTCTCGAAAAACAATATCCTTCTTTTCACTTATGCCTAACCCTAGATTGCCTTATCACATTCATTGTTTTAACTCATGATCTCATAAAATAATTTTCTTTTCCACTATTATGTCTCTACTCATAGAAACTATAATAGGCATGCCGGTGAACCACGAAACATTATAAAAGTGATCAAGAGTCTATCTTTTCCTCTTATTGTATGCCATCCATCATGATTCAACTCGCTTTTCTAGTTAGATCTTTCAGGCCTAAATTTTTCTCGGACCTCTTGGAAACTAACTAAGGTAACCACGTTGAACCATATTTCAGGGATAAGTTAAGGGTTATAAGGGTCAAAATATAAATAAGGTCTCACAATAGGGAAAGTTGAGATCATTAATATTATTAAATTCCCACCCCTGTGGTCACATAAACACACACGGTATAAAACATATGTTATGGTGTTTTTTCCTTCCCTTAAAGGAGCGCATGTCTCACATTTCAATAACGTGTATATCAAATACCATACAGAAGCGTAAGGTTGCGATGCACCAAAACACTCAACTTTAGTCCGCTTATTTATGAAATACTTCTGGCTTTTAAGACAGTACATGATTGTTACATATAACTGACCATCGGATTTCATACAATCCTTATTTTGGATCTCAATTCAAAGCATATAATTTTATGTATGTCTTTATCTCGCACCTTAATAAGACTCATCTTGTAATTTCTGTAAGACGGTACTTTTATTTTGAACAGGCTCTCGAGCATTCTCATATGTTCAAAAATTGCCTCAAATTAGTCTTTGCTAACTTATTGACAAAACTAAGGTAAACACTCTTGTGAATGGGCTACTTCTCTGTCCGACATGCTCAATCTCATATTAATAACAACAAATATTTACACATAAACATTCACACTTATGTATTGCCAACAATGAACTTTAGTTATTATTCGCAAATAATAATATTAAGTGATTATATAAAATATAACAGTACCAATTAAATTATATGCAAACCTGGAGATCTAATGTGTCTCTCAAAACACATCTCTCATTATAGGTTTACTCAATGGATCTGCTTGCGTAGAAACGTACTGTAATTTCACTTCTCCTCGTGCAATAATATCTCCCTTATATAGATACTTAATATTGATATGCTTAGCTCTACTATAAGCTATCAACGACTGATTGTCACTAGTACCTCTGAGGCAGTTACTCTTAAATGGCTCACAAATTATTTCAGCCAAATTGTCTCCTGTACTGTAATTGAGGAAGTGACAAATTCAACTTTCACTATTGATAGGGCTACACAGGTTTAATTTTTGTTACTCCATGAGATGGCACTCTTTCCAAACAAGAATATGAAACCTGGAGTGAATTTTCTCTCATCCATTTCTCCTGCCCAATCAACGTTTCTGTATTCTCTCATTTGCATATCCTTTTCTTGATAATAGAAAGAATAATCTGCTGTACTTTTAAGGTATTTAAGTATCTTTTTAATTGGTTCCAATTTGGTAATTTTAATCATATTAAATAACTCAATTTAATCTGAATTGGAACTCAATCCATTATAGAGTCATGGGCGTATCCCAACTCTATCATAATTAATAAATTTTATCATTTTTTATGCAACAGTTTTTGTAAATAACATAACATTATATATAGATTTTTTTATAAATACATATATATATACATATATATATATATACATATATATATATATATATATATATATATATGTATATATATATATATATATAAACATTTTACACTAATTATTCCATAAATATTTTAAATTTTAATTTTAGTTCACTTATAAACTCATGCAAATTAAATTAATTTCGTGATTTTACTATATTATTCTCCTAAAAAAATATAACATCACAAATCAAAATTTTTAAAAAATTATATAAATTTCTTACACTAATTAGTCAACAAATTTTCTAAATTAAAATATAATCTCACATATAAAAGGAAAAATATATAATCTTCTTGGACTAGTTAGTCAATTATAATTTTAACTCATACATCAAATCCACGGAGACTTAATAAATTTCATCATTTTTCTAAAAAATATATAATTTTTTGTTTTACTAATTAGTCCACTAAGCCTCTAAATAAAAATTGAACCCACTTATTAACTCGTGCAAATTATATATATATTTTATCATTTTACTATACTATTTTTTTTAAATAACTCAACATTATAAATATGAACTACGTATAGATATTCTCATAAATATTTAAACTTCTTACACTAATCACTCTATTAATCTTCTAAATTTTAATTTGAATTCACTTATAAATTCATGTACGTTTAATAAACTTATATCATTTTACTTTCATATTTTCCTAAAAATCACAAAATCCCAAAATAAAAGTAAAATAATATAAATAAATTACTTACACTAATTTCTCCACAAATCTTCTAAATTATAAGTAGTCTGGATTAACCATAAAACAACCTGAACATTAATAAAAATAATGATGTTATAAAACTTACTACATAAATCTATTATAAACATTAAAACAAACAAAAAAATAAAAAAATAATAATACCTTAACTTTGAGTCTTTGATGTTACAGAGAGTTATATTTTTGCTGTAACTATATATATTTTAAAATCATCACCACCTACAAATTAAAAATGAAAATAAGGTTAATAAAACAGAAATTTTTCTTAACAAAATGAAATTATACTATACGCACGTAATATTACCTTTTCTTCTTCCAAAAGAACTTGAGAAAAAAATTGAATCAACTAGTTATAATTAGATCGTATAGAAATGGAAAGGAAAAAAATATGAAAATGAAAAGAAAGATAGAAATAGAGATGTTGATGAAATTGGAAAATGAAAGAGAAAATGTGTAAATTGAGAATGAGAATGAAAGAAATGGCTTTAAAGGGAAAAAAAATACAGCATTCTTGAGTTTTATTGTGGTGCAATAGTGATCATAGTAAAATCTGTGAGTTTGCCAATCATGTACAGCTTTTTTAAAAAATAATATTATTATATGACAAAAACCTGACATCACGCAGTTCCTATACAAAAAAAAATTGCCCTCTGCCTGCTCCATTCATTTAAAAATTGGCGGTCCCACTACCGATTTCTAATACACTATTTTTCTAAATAATTTTTTCACAACGCCTTTTTCTAAATTTTTACAAAATTACACCATTTTCAAAAAAAAAAAACTTCATCCTCACCACATAATAAACAATTAATTGGCGCATTGTTGTCATGTAAAAATTATTCCCTCTATCTTCTTTTAATTGTCCATTTTGAGCTTTTCACTAAAATTAAAAAATCATTAATTTACTAAATTAGCTTCCTATAAAATACTATAACTTTTTAATGCATCAATAACTATTTATTAATTAATGCAAGATTAATATAGGAAAATAATTTGTAATTATTCCTTATTTTTCTAAATGAACACTTATTTATAAATAAAAATAAAACTCAAAATGGATAGTTATAAACGAATGGAGGGAGTAATAAGTTATGTCCATCTTATAACAGTAATTGTTGGTTTGTTTTTTTTTTTCAAATTATAATTAGCTAACTTTATTGAATTATTATGGATAAAGCATATGCAATCAATTTGATATTATTGTCACCCAAATTATTTTCTTTTCGCACGTTTTTTTTTAAATTTCATTCTTTTCTTTCTCAATTTCAATTTAAACTTTCAAATATTTTGGTCCATTCCCATATTTTCTTTCTCTCTTATCTTGTTGCATTATATATATGGAGTCATTATTGAACTCAATGCTATCATTAGGGCTGAGAAAAAAAACTGGTTGAACCAATTAATCGAAATACGGGTCTGAAATCGAATTAATTTTTTAATTAATCGAACCAATCAATTCGGATTAATTATGATTAATAAAATTTAAATTTTTTGATTTCGATTAATCGAGCGGTTTAATTATATATATATATATATATATATATATATATATAAAATTTGAAAACCATAATTTCCTTTGGTCTCTCCCTCACCTCTCTTTGTCAAAGTGAAATCCATATCAGCAGTCACCAGAGCCTCATTGGAGGGATACTACCACTGCCCAAACAAAGCTCAAAGCGGCAAGGACCTTCTAGAAGAGATCATGCGCCTCAAGGTGTCAGAGTTTGGCTGGAATCTATGTCGGAAATATCTACTGCTTTCCAGCGAGGGACGACTGAAAAAGGGTGTCATCGAACTCACCTCATCACCAGGAGCTTATTGGGACAAGTTGTGTCACATTAAAAATAAAAACCAAGTATAATAGAACACATTAAAAAAAATTAATAACATTTTGCAGAGACTGAAATGTGAAGATTTGGCATGTTTTAAGAGAAGCCAATAGTGTTGCTGATTTTGTAGCTTTGATAGACCGGTGGCTGGGAGATGGGATGTGATTTTAAGGGATTATTCTGGGGTTACTTATGGTAGAGTTTGCTAGAATGTTGGCTATGTGTTTTGTGTTTGTTTAATAAAAAAATAAAAACAAAAACTAATTAAATCAGAAAAAGAACCCATTGAGATGCTGACTAAAGCATGGTTTAGCGATATAGGTAAACATGTTTCAAGTAATAAACTGTAATTTCGTACAACCTAATAAATTTCAAGATTTTTATATTTCTATATTTGCATATATATAAGAAAATTTATAAAGAAAACAAATACCAATCAGCAGTTGAAATCAACAGAAATTCCTAGATCAAAAACCAAGAAAATAAGAAAAAAAGAAATGAATTAATACCAAAATAAATAAAAAGGATTTGGCCTGAATTTGAAGATAAGCCAATTATATTACTCATAAATTTATCTAATTCTTAATAATTGTGGAAGTTTCCATAAATTGCACATAAAATCTTAGTAACTTTTAATTAATATTACTTATACATTATGCTAATCCTACATGATAACCCAGCAAATATCATTTGCTCTAAGGCCCATCCTGTCGGCCCATTTAAACTGGCAAGGCCCAAAACCCATCAGCTAAAAGTATCAGACACGAGCTTCTAGGCAGCACACATGCCCGATCGGCTGATGTGACCGCCAGTCCCATCAGCCGCCTGGCACAAGGTAGCGCCCATGCCTACCATCTGCTCCCTGTCATGTCGTCGGATACCTACTCTGACAGCCAGTAATCACTCCCTAGGCACTCAAGTGCCCTTCGACTATCTCTTATAAATAGTCCAGCCAACGATGGTACCAGGTATTGAATTCACACCATTATCTCTCTAAAGCACATTCTCTCTCTAAGCTACTAACTTAAGCTTCGGAGTGCTCACGCCTGGTCCGACCGGGCTCTTCTTACTGCAGGATTATCTCATCCGATCGGATCGACCTCTCTCTTACAGATAAAGACATTCTTGGATTTATCACTACACAATGATCTCATTCCTTAAATCTCATCGCTTAATTTCACGAATTAATTAATAATTATAAAATATAAACTCGTCTCAGTTTGTGCTGTTAATTTTATATACAAATTTATTTAGTCGGGATTACTTATTGATTGTCTCGGGTGAACCGTGACTTTTAATCAACTCTTACCATTAATTAGTTTAATTTTGTTATCCTAAGTTATTTTGCAATCCACACCTCATTGATGAACTCATTTCATGTAACTTTAATCCTCACAAATTGTCTAAATAAGCATTATTTTCAGTCTAGAAATTTACTGTCGATAAACTAGGACACTACAAGAAAAATTAGAAATAGTTACAATAAAATAGTGGCGGAAAGAAATTCCGTCGCTATTTAGCGACAAACTTCTATTTCCGTTGCTAATGTTGTAGGTAATTTGGAATTTTAGCAACGATAAAATTCCATCATTTAGCGACGGATTTAACAACGTCACAAAAAAAATTAGCAATGGAAACCTGCATACTGTTGCTAAATGGAACTTTTAGCAACGAAATGACACTCTGTCGCTAAAAGTCACATAAAAATTCCCCCTCCCTCTCGCGCTTGGCTGCAGATCTGCCCCACACCCCGCCGCCGATCTCCACCGGCGCGCACCCCCCTCCCCGTCCAAACTCTACTCGATCAGTTTTCCCTCTCTTCTTTTTATTTTTTTTTATTTGGGCTGTATAATATTTGTATATTTTGTTGTATATTATTTTGATTTGTATGTTTGTATAATGATTTATGTGTGGGTTTTTCTTGCCATCATGTGGGTGTTTGAACTTCATGTTCTGCTTCTCGAAAGGTCATTCAATGCATGTCCACTGCTTCAGGTTACTTCTTTACATTCTGATGATTTCTTTTTAATCTCGATTTTTCTTCTGTAAGGGAGAGAGATGTGTAAAAAAATCTTGGACTTTATTACTTAAACTGCTAAGTATTTGCATTATTTTGAAGGATTATTAGTATGTAATTAATTTGTGAAAGAGAAATTTTCTTTAGTTTATTAAATTTGCAATGCTGACATTTGATGCTGAAGAATTGGAAGTGAAAGTTTTTATCTTTCTCATATTTATGGATTTAAGTAATGTATTTTGCATTGGGTTACAGATTTGCCCAGTGTATCTAAGACAAAGTTCAATTTTCTAAAGGCATACAAGAGACCAATTCCAAGTGTCTATAACATCGTTCTGCAGGAGTTGATTGTCCAGCAACATCTGATGAAGTACAAGAGAACATACTGTTATGACACTGTCTTTGCCCTTGGTTTTGGCTTTTTCAAATGATGCAGCTTTTGGCTTTAAAAGCTATGGCTTGCTTTAAATAATTTATAATTTATTTAAATTCTCTGCTCTTATGCTTAGCTCTTTGCTCACATGCCTATTGAACACCAACACAGAAAAGAAAAAAAAGAAAAAAAATTATTGTAAGCTAGTTTTTATGTAGCAACTTTTACCCTTTGTTTGGATCGATAGAATTGGAAGTTGATGGAGGGGAAGTAAGTGAAATTCAATTTACTCTCTCCGTTTGGCTTGCAAAATAGGAGAGTAAGTGGGAGTAAATCAAGGGAAATTGAATTTCCCAATTTCCTTTCAAACCTCCCAAATATTTCCTTCCAATTTGGAGAGAAAGCAGAGGAAATGGGAGATAAGGAATGAATAAAGAACAAAAAGAACGAAATTTCTGGAGAAACAAAGAAGGGTAAAAGGCAAACTGAAGATGAAGGAGATGAAAGCACAGGATGAAGGAGATGAAAGCACAGGCAGATTTCTTGGAAAAAAAGGACGGCGATGAAGAAGATGAAGTGGGGATTAAAAAGAATCAATTCTTATAGAAAACAAGACCAGGAAGAAGAGGAAGAACAGTAAAGGTGAAGAAGAAGACGGTGAACGGTTGAGGGGAGACGAAAACGATAAACAGTGAGAATGCAATGAAGAAAAGCGAGGTGGGTTTATAAGTAACCAAACAATGGAAATCAAAGTAAGGGAAATTCAATTTCTATTACTCCCATTTCCCCTCTTTTCCCTTCATTAAAGTAAATTGGACTTACCTTCATCCAAACAAAGGGTTACTTTATTTATATCTTTTGCTTTTATTTATTTATTTTTATTAGTGGGAGAAAATGTGTGATTATATAAGATATTAGCTTTTCCATGATTACGTATGTTGGATTTTTGAATTAGGTTTAGGAATTAATAATTATCCATGCCAATCTTAGTTGGCCCTTTTAAAACTTTAATTCACTATGTAATTACTAATATGATATCTGCAATTAGGAGTATTAAAAAAACCGTTGGACTTGACTCACAGAGAAATTGAATCGAAATCGATTCAAAAATAGATTAACCGAATCGATTTTTATGTTTAATAGTTAGTATTTAAAAAAATCAATATTAATGGACTGATTTTTATTTTTGGCTCATGAATTGGTTAGCCTAACCGAAAACCGATAATAAATATCCCTATAGTTTATAACTTTATTTTACTTTTTCTTTCTTTTTATTACAATAATTAGGTAGTGCTTGAAATAAATGAATTCCATAAAATTTTATGAAATTCATTTCTAATTTTTATTTTTCATGATTGGAATGCAAAAAAAATAGAATTCAATTCCATGGAATTCATTATGTTTTCACCAAATTCCATCAAAATAGGTGCAATTTGCAAATAAATTCCATATTTTTAAGAGTTAAAGTTGAAAAAACTATATAATACCCTCTTGATCATTTGTTATAAATAAATTACTTTTATGCAGCTAACGTAATCTGTTATTTTTTCTTTTCCATCACTGTTTTTCTCCCTCTCCTATCACTATTTTTCTGTCACCCAAAACCACCATCACCGGATTTTGACTCGTCTCCGTTGGATTTTTACTGACTGGTTTCATTCGGTATGTACGATTTTTTTTTTATTGGAAGTAATTGAAATTGAAAGAAGACATCAAAATTGATAGTAATGAAATTGATAATAAATTTTAAAATGATGATTAATGGTTGTTAATTTTTTTTGTTGGGAGTAATTGAAAGAAGGCATCAAAATTGGCATTAAGGATATTTTAGTAAATACAATAAAAATGAATTCATTTATTCATTTATAAATATAAGAAATTCATTTTCAATTCTATATTTTAATAATTTTATTCCAAATATAGGAATTCATTCACAAATTATATGTATCAAGTTTAAAAAAATAAAGGTAGATGGATTTATTTTAATAATTTTGCATTTTTTAAGTATTTTTACTACATTTTTTCATTATCCTAATTATTTTGAAATTTTTAAGTTTTTTTAATTGGCGAATAAGTGTAACGCTCCATCTGATTAGAGTGATCATGTACCGGTTAAATTATTTACTTATTAAGTTTTAAATCTTAAAAATAAAGTTATTTATGTCTACCAAAAATTTTTAATTAAATAACAATGATCTTATATTATAGTGAGAAAAATTTAATTTTTAAGTATCTTGAATATTTTAATTTTATTTATGAATACATCTTATAATTGTAATAGTTAACCAAAAATTGTTGGTTAATTGATTCGCAAAATCGAAACCAATATACTGATTAATCGATTGTAACAAACTGATTTTTTTAGGGCTCATGCACAGGTTAATCAGTCCATGAACACCCTATCTGCAATAAGTAATTTTCATCTTTGGCGGGAGTGTTCATGGGCCTGTTAACGAGTCCATTAAATTCGATTTTTTAAAAACATTAACCGTTAACCAGTCCATTTCTATTAGTTAATCAGTCCATCAGTTTCAGATTTTCGAACTAGTTAATCAATATTTTTTTGTTAACCATTATAACTATAAAATACATTCATAAAAAAAAATAAAATATTCAAGTTACTTATAAATTAATTTTTTTTTACTATAATATAATATCATTATTGTTAAAATAAAAGTTTTTAGTGGATATAAGCAATTTTATTTTTAAAAATTAAGATTTAATAAGTAAATAAATTAACTGGGCATGATTACCGCAATGAGATTGACGGTCACACTTACTAATAACCAATTAAAAAAATTAAAAATTTCAAAATAGTTAGAATAATAAAAAAAAGTGTAACAAAAAAATTTAAAAATGCAAAATTATTAAAATAAATCCATCCAATACTAACAACTAATTTTGTTTATTTATATTTTTTAACTTAACACATATTATTTTCACATATATTAAAAAATTTAGTTACTTTTAAAAATTTTAGTTAATATATTAATAATATATAATTTTTCGAATATATTTTTGATTTTAATTAATAAAAAATTGATATATCAGAAAATAATAAGAAATACTAAAATGTCTTTAAAAAAACTAAAATACAATTGAAATACTTTAAAGTAAATGAAAATTAAAGAAATATAAATAATTAAATATGAAAATAATGAAATAAAAAAATTATAATAAATAGAAAAAAAGAGTGAAATAAAATTAATAAACTATAGGCGTTTCGATTCGATTAACAATTTCATGATCTTAAAAATAAAAATTAGTTCATTAACATCGATTTTTGCAAAATACTAACCGTTAACCATAATAATCAGTTCGGTTAACCTATTTTTTAGTTCGATTTCACTTCGATTTTTCGGTTAACTAAGTACAATGATTTTTTTTAACACTCCTAATCTTTGAAACCCTATTTTAGTCCCAGTTTACTATAATCCAATATTTGACCCTATGTTGATGGAAATAATTCACTATAATATCTAACATTGATTTTCTGTATTTCTACAGGAGAGGATAAATAAAAATTAAATATGAAAATTTATGTTTATGTTTAATATTGCGGTAATGTAAATTCAAGTAAAGACATGATATAAATTATAATTAAATTATTTATTGCCAGATTTTTTTTTAAGTTATAAGTTTTCCATCATCAAAATTCATTTATATTGATGATAAATTTGGGAAGGGAAAGGAAGAAATTATTGAGGAGGTAAAAAGATATATGACATGAAAACTAAAGATGGTATTATTCGGGAAAAAAAAAGAGCTTTAAAAAATACATATCTGTTATCACACGTCACTGACAAAAAAAACCAATTTTTTTTTTTTGATTGAGTATATAAATTATTTGGTATGTGAAATTTACACTAATCCAAATAGTTTGAATTCGCATAAGACATTATATTTATAAAAGAAAACTGTGTATTTTAATTAGTTATAGGTGGATTTACCATAGAATTTTTTAACATGTTCCCATAACTGTAAGTAATAAAAACCTAGTTAGGTGGCAAACGAAGCCCTAGCTTTCTTTCTATAAGTAATGTCTCTTATGGGTTTGCTTAATATACCAAAAGTTCACTTGTTCATTAGAGCGAAACAAAGAAAAAGTAAAGTTCACTTGTTTATTTTATCAACATCGATCATATTTGGTTTAGCTTTTTCTTCTGAAAATGGCAGCACAAGATCAGAAAAACGTTTCCCGTCCAATTCCAGCCTATCCACCAAACTTGTGGAATTATAATTCTGATTCATTTTCGTCTTCAGATTCAGTGAGATTGATATAGTTTGTTTCATGTTTTTTTTTTATTAAATTAATTTTCTCATGCATCATTTTTTTTTAATTGTGTTTTATTAAGTTGACATCTATTTCTTTTCTTGTTTATCATAGGAATTTGAATCCTATACTCAAGAGGTAGAGGTGCTGAAAGAAAAAGTGAAAGACATGTTAATGGAATCAACAAAAAATCTAAGTCAAAATATTGAATTGATTAGTTTAATATGCCGTCTTGGTGTATTCTATCATTTTGAAATTGAAATTGAGAACCAATTGAATCACATATTCACGTCTGTTCAAAATCTCTATCAACACAATAACTATGACCTCTATACTCTCGCACTCTTATTTCGAGTTCTGAGACAACATGGATATAATATATCATCGGGTAATAAAAGCTTATATATATAATGTTTTATTTTCAGTTAAATTAATGAAAGTATATGAATTATAAAATATAAAATGCAGGTGTGTTCAGAAAATTCAAGAACAGTGATGGAGAGTTCAAGAAAAGCATTGGCAGTGATGTGAAAGGCCTTCTTAGCCTATAATGGGGAAGATATATTAGATGAAGCCCTTGTTTTTACAAAGGAACATCTTGAAATCTTAGCAGAGAAATCAAGGCCTCATCTTTCTAAACATATTAAGGATGCTCTCTTTCTGCCATTCCACCATGGAGTGGAAAGAATTAAAGCTTTGAAATACATATCATTTTATGAACAAGAAGAGTCTCCAAACGAAATTCTCCTCAAATTTGCTAAGTTGGATTTTAATCGATTACAATTATTATACAGGAAAGAGATATCATCGGTTTTCAAGTAAGTTTTGTGTATTAAAAGTGCTTAAAAAGAAAGGTTTGAATACATATATATATATATATATATATAATTGTAATAATTTTTGTGTGTATATATTATAATTCCAGGTGGTGGAAAGATATAAATCTTCTTGAAAAACTTCCTTATGCAAGAGATAGAATTATGGAATGCTATTTTTGGACACTTGGAAGTCTATTTGAGCCTCAGTATTCTTTTGCTCGAGTGATCGGAACTAAGTATGTAAAAATGGTATCAATTGTTGATGATACATTCGATTTGTACGGTACAATTGATGAGCTCATTCTTCTTATAAATGTCATCCAGAGGTTTGTTTGATATTCTCTTCCACCTATTTTTTGTTTTTCATTTATATTTTTACAAATAAAGAGTTGGCTTGGTGGCCAACATAGATGAGATATATTATTGCCTAATTCATTTAGGCAAAAAGAAAAAGATAAGTAAGCTGATGGTTGCTGAAATACTTTAATATCTAAGAATTTAGTTTCCTTCAAATTCAGGTGCTCAATCGATGCTATGGATAAACTACCAAATTATATGAAGTTTCTTTACAAAGCTATTTTGATCTTTATGGTGAAACGGAGAATGATGAAAATGAAGGAATCCGCTACAAAACCTATTTTGCCAAGGAGCAGGTAAATAAATGCTAATTTCATTTATTTTATTATTTTAATCAAAATAAATGTTTGTTTATATACTAAAACGTTAAATATAAATAAAATCTATAAAATTAAAAAAAAATAATAATCTTTATTGGATTTACTTCTTGTTTTCTAATCATAAGAGACTCAAAATCGCTACACAGTTTATTGAAAAAAGAAAAATAGCCACATTAAAATGAAATTTTATTGCAATTATTTTTTCTTATACCCTAAAATTATATTTGTGGGAGATTTTTTTTTATTAGACGAAAAGAAAATTAATGACTTAATATTTCACTCATGATCATTGAATTTATAAATTAATAACTGAATATTAATTAATTATTATTATTTCTTTTTTATAAAAATGATTGAATTTTGAGTATATAGCCTAGGAAGTCATTTTGCCAGGTTTAAAGTGGAAGCTCAACCGGAATATTCAACCGGTATGTTACATCATTGAAAGCTATGATACGGCAATCTAGTTATCTAACAAGTGTCGATGTCATGTTACAGATTAGGTATTTTTGGATGATATGCTATAGATGATGTGACTCATAAATTCTATGAGTATGGGTGAAATTGAACCCAAATAGTGATAGTGATCATCATTGAATTTACTTCTTGTTTTCTAGTAATTCATAACAGACCAAAAATATCTACACAATTTATCCAGAAAAGGAAAAAAGAATAGCTACATTAATGACCAAATAGTAATAACGAGTTCACAAATACCATGCATTAAGTTGATTAATTCTACATGTACCAAAGGGATTATTTCAAAATAAAAAGTGATTAATTCTACTAAAGATTAATTGTACTCTATATTATACAATTCTATATATTTTGAAAAGAGCGAGAGATTAAGTGGAGTTGGTCTGTCACCATAGTGTGCATGCTTATAGCGAGGGTAATATGGTTGGCTAGATATGGCTTCAAGTTGCCTTTGGGTTTTCATCGTTTCACCGCTGCTCTTCTTACAGTGTCGCAACTAAAAATTTATATTAAGGAGACGAAAAATAAATGTGTATTATTTTTTTTATATGGAAAATATAATTAAAAATGAATATTATATTATTTTTAAGTAAGTATATAATAATTATAATAAAGTTTTATATAATTTTGGGGAATTAATAATAATTTTCTTGAAAAAAATATAAAATTTTATGGATAAAAATATAATACCATAAATTTCAGGGAGTAATACTAATTTTTCTAAAAAAATGTCAAATTTCATGGATAAAAATTTATATTTAAAAATTTCAAGGACAGCAGTAGTCTGCCTGCCCCACCATGTAGTTCCGCCTCTGTCCTTTGTTTTTATAAGTTTCTTGTACGTTACAGATATTATGCATGGTCTGTTGTGCTGAAAATTGTTCAGGGTATTTTCCCTTTTAAAAGAAAGAGAGGGGAGAGAGAGATTAAAAATGATGATTACATTGGATTTAATTTAATTTATTAACTTAAATTATTAAATAGAAGTCAACAATTTACTTATTCATTTATATTGCAACTCTTATTGTAGTTCAAAAAACTCATGAGATGCTATTATGAAGAGGCAAAATGGATACGTAAGAATGAGCATGTTCCATCATTTGATGAATACGTGGAAAATGGATTAACTACAAGTTCTTTTGGCACGCTTCCAGCTGGAACCTTGATTGGAGTTGAAGGAGTTGGGGTGAAGGATTATGATTGGATGATAGCTAATCCTAAATTATTTGACGCTGTCAAATTTATTGGTCGTTTGAAGAATGACATAACGCCCCATGGTTACGAGGTACTACATACATATACTTGTTATGATCTTAGTTTTTGTAAATTCCAAATTAACCATACTAAAATGCATTTTCTATAGATTGACAATACGAAAGAGAGTGGAGATTGTAATTTGGGAGTGCAAATTTACATGAAACAGTACGGTATGTCAGGAGACGAAGCAATTGAAGGGATTGAAAAAATGTGCGACAATAAATGGAAAGACATAAATGAAGAGTATTCCAAGAAGCCAAATGAAGTTTCAAGAATTTTTCTGAAGCACTATGTGAACCATGCACGCGTCACTTATTTCGTTTACAAGAGTGTTGATAGCTATACACACTCATCGCATGTCAAGGATACCATTGAATCTTTGGTTGTCAACCCACTCCCACTCTAATTAAGTTTCTGCTTAAGAGTTTGGATTTGTTTCTTATTTCACCAAGATAATTTGTGTAAGCTTGATATTCCCCACCCCAATAAAATTGAAATGGCTTGATGGTTCTCCCAAAGAATTTCTCAACCACACTTCGACACTATAAATATGCTAGCTGAGATCCTTCAATATTATATATGCTTTTTCCGAGGGTCAATTTCACTTATAATCTCTCAACTTATCACTTATCGCACAAAAATAACCGACTTTTTTTTTTCTGACTTAAATGTCACTGAATTTCTAATATTTTTGTAAAAAAGTCATGTAAACTGGAATCCGGCGAGAACGCTTGCCGGATTGATGACATGTCATATGACACGTGGCGACGAATAGTAAATACATGACTTTTTTAGAGACCATAAACTTTTTTCGCCTCTATTTAGAGACGGAATTAAGAAATTCCGTCTCTAAATAGAGACGGGTATTAAATTCCGTCTCTAAATAGGCGGGAATATTTTCCGCCTCTTTAGATACCGCAAATAGAGACCGTAAGGCATTTCGGTCTCTAATTAGAGACCAAAAGGCAATTCGGTCTCTATTTAGAGACTAAATAGAGAAAGTAAAAAGGGAGGCAGTGGGAATTAATTCCCGAAAATTAGAGACCGAATTTAATTCGGTCTCTAATTAGAGACCGAATTTAATTCGGTCTCTAATTAGAGACCGAATTTAATTCGGTCTCTAATTAGAGACCGAATTTAATTCGGTCTCTAATTAGAGACCGAATAAAAATTTGGTCTCTAATTAGAGACTGAAAGGCAATTCGGTCTCTATTTAGAGACCGAAATGCAATTCGGTCTCTAAATAGAGAAAGTAAAAAGGGAGAGAAGTGGGAATTAATTCCCAAAAATTAGAGACCGAATTTAATTCGGTCTCTAATTAGAGACCGAATAAAAATTCGGTTTCTAAATAGAGACCGAAATGTAATTCGGTCTCTAAAAATTGAGACGGAATATTTTTTCGGGCTCTATTTAGAGACGGAAAAACAATTCCGTCTCTAAATATGGTCTCAAATTATGGAGGAAAACAATCCCGCCGTATTTAACGACCAAATTTAGAGACCGAAAAATTTATGTCTCTAAATAGAGACAGAATTCGAATTCCGTCTCTATTTAGAGACGAAAATTTTTCGGTCTCTAAATTTCCGTCTCTATTTTGCTGTTTTCTTGTAGTGAAAAATAAAGTTGGTTATTTTTGCACGATAAATGATGAGTTTAGTAACCGTGAGTGAAATTGATTTAGATGCAGCATTTGTTGAAAATATTGTTAAACGACATGTAGTTTCTGAAATGGCATGCCATGTCATCAATCCGGCGAGGGTACTCGCCGGATTCCGGTCAACATGACTTTTTTGCAAAAATGTTAAAAGTTCAGTGACATTTAAGTCAAAAAAAAGTCGGTTATTTTTGCGCGATAAGTAATAAGTTGAGTAACCGTGGGTGAAATTAACCCCTTTTTCCGATACAGTATAATCATCATTATTCTCTGCATCATCTTTTCAATTTGTTTCACTACCAATATATAATCTTCAATCACTTACAATCCATACATAGAAAATTAATAAAAGTTTAGAGCATTTAACCATTTCCATTTGATCAAATTATTTGCATACACTACTAAATTATCTGCACTTGAATGAACAATGCTTCCTCCCATTTAACAATATTTGCACATGCATTGTTTTTTGCATTTTACGTGCACACACTTATCAAATGCAGATAAGCTCTTCTCGGTTGTGGGATATATGCTATTAAAATTAGAGTACCGGATAGAGTAAAACCGCAATTAAATTGAACTTGAGATAATGATAATTAAATAATAAAATAGGGGCAAAAATAGAAGAATTTTATTATAAGAAAAATAGGAGTTATAATAATATATCTTCTCTTTATTTTAAGGAGAAATACAATTAATTTCACTCTTAAAATAAAAGAACACTAACTCTCTATTTTTATCACTAACAACTCTTAAGTTTGGAACCAAATTTCCAAAGTTTTTGGGAGCTCTCACAAAAACCATCAAAAGGGGGCCAAGCTCCTGCCTTATATAGGCAGGAGACACAACCATTTGTTGGCGGTCCAGCTTATGGCCAGCAAACATTTGTTGGCCAGCCCCTATTTTTGGCTTCTCTCTTTTGTTTTTATTTTTTTTTTCCTTAAAGGACAAGAATAATCTCTCACTTGAAGATTTGATTAAGGATCAATCAATATTCACACCATTCTTTCTTCCTTACCAACCTTATTGCTTGTGTCTCTATCAGGCCGCTAGAAGATCGACACCAAACAAATTTGTCAGCATTAACTGCCTTCGTCATAAAGTCTGTTATGTTCTCTTTAGTATGGATCTTTTGCATATCCACAGTTCTTTTTTTCACTTTCTCACGAACGAAGTGATACTGAACCCAAATGTGTTTTGTCTTAAAATGAAATGCTGAATTTTTTGCGAGATGCAAAGCACTCTAACTATCACAAAATAGAGAAATATTCTCCCTTTTGTGCTTGAGTTCCTCCAATAACAATTTCAACCATATAGTTTCTTTACTGGCTTGTGCAGCTGCCATATATTCTGCTTCTGTTGTTGATGTAGCCACGATCCAGCTTACAGCTCCGTCAGCAAGTGTAAACACATACCCTGTAGTGGATTTGCTTTTATCTAGATGTCCAGCATAATTTGAGTTAACATATTATCTGACAATAAAGTTTGATATTTCATAACACAATGAAATATTCACGGTCCCTTTAATGTATCTAAAGACCCTTTTACTGCATTCCAATGCTCTCGATCAAGATTTGCCATGTATCGACTAATTGCTCCCACTGCATGTGCAATGTCCTGTCTTGTACAAATTATAGCGAATATTAAACTTCCCACTGTTGATGCATACGGTACTCGAGACATCTCTATCTTCTCCTCTTCACTGCTAGGATACATACTAGGAGTTAACTTGAAATTAGCAGGAAATGGGGTAGAAATTGGCTTACAATTTTGCATGTTGAACCGTCGCAAGATTTCTGTCCCTGTGAATTTGCATCCCTATAATCTTGTTTACCGATCCTAAATCCTTCATGTCAAATTTTCTAGCCAACTGAGTCTTCAATTCTTTAATACGATCATTGTCGGGGCCTGCTATCAACATGTCGTCAATATACAATAGCAAAATAATGAAGTCATTTTGACCAAATCTCTTGAAATATGCACAAGGGTCTGCATAAAGCCTTTTGTATTCAAGACTCATAATGAAGGAATCAAATCTCTTATACCAACACCTCGGTGCCTATTTAAGACCGTACAGAGATTTGTTCAACCTACAAACCAAGTTCTCTTTTTCATTTTCTTAAAAGCCTTCTGGTTGGAGCATATAAATTTCTTCTTTAAGATCTCTATAGAGAATTGCAATTTTGACATCTAACTGGTCCAGATGTAAGTCAAATATATCACACATCGCTAGGACTAATCTGATTGTTGTAAGTCTGGGGAACAAAATCTCATTAAGTCGATACATTCTTTCTGAGCATATCCTTTGACCAACAGTTTAGCAGGATACCGCTCCACTTAATAGTCACTGTTACGCTTGATCTTGTAAACCCATTTTCTTTCAATGGACTTTCTTCCTTGTGATAACGGAATAAGTTCCCAAGTTTTATTTTTATGAAGAGCTTCAATTTCTTCTTTCATTGTTGCTATTCATTGAGATACATCTGAACTATTCATTGCTTCTTGGAAAGTTAATGGCTTTTCATCTTTTGTTAGAAAACAAAATGCAACATTACTCTCCATAACATAATCTGAGTCCCAACCTAGTTGTTTTGTTAATCGACTTGATCAATGAATCTCAGGTACTTGAGATTCAACTGGTTGGGACTCCTTTGGCTCATGTTCCTCGTGCTCTGGTTCATCATTAGAAGAATTTTCTTGTTTGGATTTCCTTTCCACCTGTACAGTCGTAGTCTCTGAACTTCCATCCACAGTGCTATCATTTGCTTCTTGTCTTTTATTTTCCATAAAGATCACATCTCTACTGATGACAACCTTGTGGGCAGTGGGATCCCACAGGCGATACCCCTTTATTCCGTCAGCATAACCCATAAATAAACATCTTTTATATTTTGAATCCAACTGAATAGTTTCTTGAGAATTGTACGTCATGTACCCCAGACTTTCGAATATATAGAGTTTTGAATAATTAGCTGGTTTGCCAGTCCACATCTCCATTGGTATCTTCAACTTGATTGCAGCTGAAGGAGCTCGATTTATCACATAACAGGCAGTGTTGACTGCTTCTGCTTAAAACTTTTTGTCTAAACCTACAGCTCCCAACATTGCTCTTGTTCTCTCTAACAAGGTTTTGTTCATCCGCTCTGCCACTCCATTTTGTTGAGGAGTGTAGGCTACAGTGAACTGTCTTGCAATGCCTTCTTGATTGCAAAAGTCTACAAACTCATTGCTTATATATTCTCCTCCATTATCGGTTCTCAAACACTTGATATTCTTTCCAGATCCAAGTTTTACCCGTGCTTTGAATACTTTGAAGACTTGAAACACATCTGCCTTCCTCTTGATCGGATACACCCAACATCTCCTGGAGTAATCGTCTATAAAGGATACAAAGTACCTCGCTCCTCCTAAGGATGAAACTGGTGCTTGCCATACATCAGAGTGAACTAATTCTAGAATAAACTTGCTTCTAGAATTAGATGTGTTGAACTTTAACCTGTGCTGCTTACTTGTAACATAATGCTCACAAAAAGGTAAGGACACCTTAATGAGACCTAGAAGTAGATTTTACTTCACAAGTATTTTGATTCCTTATTTAGAAATATGCCCAAGGTTCTAATGCCATAACATTGCAGAACTTTCACTTAGGCTACTTGAAGCAACTGATGCTTCTCCTTCCTACAAAGTATCTCCCTTCACTATGTATAAGTTGGTAGCTATCTTTTGTCCCTTCATTAGTACAAGTGCACGTTGAATTATTTTCATAATTTCCTTTTTCATTTCCACTTTGCATCCAAGGTCATCTAATTTTTTGAGAGATAATAAATTCTTTTTCAACCCTTCCACATGTCGCACTTCCTAAATAGTGTGAACTGTACCATCATACATCTTTAACTAAATGGTTCCAATGCCAATGATTTTCAAGGCATGATCATTGCAGCTATACACAAGTTCTCCTAAGAAAGGTTCATAATGATGGAACCATTCTCTTCGAGTAGTCATGTGAAATATAGCTCTTGAGGCCATGATCCAGATGTCAACAAATCTCTTCCTGCCTTCATAAGTCATTGCTGCTTCACATAACAGAGCATGACCATCATCTAAGGTACTAGCCACGTTCCCTAGCGAGTTGTAATTCTTTTTGTTCAAATTCCAACAGTGCTTCTTCAAATGTCCCTTTTTGCCACAGTTGTAACATTTCAAGTTCTTTGTACTTCTTGATTTCGATCTACGTTGACTTTAGTTCCCATTTGAGCCATGTTCCGTCGATCTCCCTCTCATCACCGTCGATCTCCCTCTCATCACCGTCAAGGCCTCTGCTCATTGAGAATTTGCCAATCCGTCTTCCTCTAGAATTACAGCTGCAATATCATTGAAAACTAGATTATTTGTGTGGACATTACTTATCAAGTTGATGACGAGTTGATCATACGAATTAGGCATACTTTGAAGTAAAAGTTCAACACATTTGCCTTTATTTTATAACCCAATGATATGAGTTGAGAAAATAGAGTATTTAAAGTGTTTATGTACTTTATCACTGAAATGGATTTTGACATGCGAAGAGTGTAAAGTTTTCTCCTCAAAAAAATTTTGTTATGGAGTGACTTGTTTTCATACAGTTTGGTGAGATGATCCCAAATTTCTTTCGCTGTCTTCTTCTCCTCTATACTTGACAATACCTCATCTGCTAATGCTAGATAAAGATTTGCAATAGCATTCCTGTTCATCTCGTCCCACTTATTTTCATTTTTGCAGTCAGCCTGCTTTTCGCTTATAGCCACTAGGCAATTATCTTTTCGCAAGATAGCCTTCATCTTTAATTTCCATAAAGAGAAATTTTTCTCGTTGAATTTCTAAATCTCAAATTTAGCTGCCATTGCTTTTATCACGAGCACCCAACCTTTACTCTGATACCACTTGTTATTAAAATTAGAGTCCTGGATAGAGCAAAATCGCAGTTAAATTGAACTTAACTAATGATAATTAAAGAATAAAATACGTAGCAAGAATAAAAGAATTTTATTATGAGAAAAATATGAGTTACAATAATATAACTTTCCTCTATTTTAAGGAGAAAGACAATTAATTTCACACTTAAAATAGGAGAACACTGACTCTCTGTTTTTATCACTCACAACTCTTAAGCTTTTGAACCAAATTTCTTAAGCTTTTGGGAGCTCTCACAAAAACCATCAAAAGGGGGCCAAGCTCCTGCCTTATATAAGCAGCAGACACCGCCATTTACTGGCAGTCCAGCTTATGGCCAGCAAATGTTTGTTGGAAATTTCCAGCAAACATTTGCTGGCCAGCCCCCATTTTTGACTTCTCTTTTTTTTTCTTTTCTTAAAGGATAAGAATAATATAAACATTTTCTAATTACCTCAACTCTTTATTTCTTTACTGATTTGGTGCCCTTTCATATTCAAGATCTTTCAATTGGTGAGAACCTAAGTGATCACATCTCTGCAATAGTAATGAATTCTCGATGGTCGTTCTTTTTCATACAGTGTGCATTTCAAGGATAAAAGACCAATATATTGAAATTAAAACAAAAATTTAAACTGACAGAAACCAAAATTTAAAGCATTTTAGCCACCCCTTTGACCTTGCCTAATTTTTATATCTCACAATTTTTTTTTCCCACTTACAACTTTATGTGTAAAGCAAAATGCTACATGAACTTCCATCTAGCCTTCTTTAAATTTTTTAATTCCATGTATATTATATTTTGACTATTCTCTTCCCTTTATCTTTGATAATTATTGAATCCAACAAAAATAATAGGCTTGATACCTAAATTCTCTCCGTACTTATATTAAATTTTATTATTGATACATATATTTTAGTGGCCTTTAATTCACTACATGTACTTTGAAAAATCATAATAATTTATTACCTAAAATACAAATAACAAACGATTATGTTTGAGTGAGAAATATGCGTGGTTGACTCACCCAACTCTTTCTCTGCTCTTCTCATTTCTCAAATCTCCCAAATTTTCTTAATCTCACACCTCAAAGATTTTCTTATTAAACTCTTCCTCTGATGATTGGTTGTCTAGCGTGCTGGTCGTCTATCGCTACTGACACCCACCTCGCCACCTCTGTCTCTTTCTCTCACTATCTCTTTTAAAATCAAGCACTAGTCCTTCATTCATCACTTGATGTTTCATCTAAACCACCAAATACTGACATATTTATCATCATTTCACCTTTAATTTCATTTTCCCTCTATTGATTTGATAGAAACTTGAGGATTTTTCAATTGGGTATTTTGGCACATAGGACCTAAAATACAATCTTGAGTGTTTATGGATTCCATCTCGAGACTAAGATGGGTCTTGTAATTCTTTTTCTTTGCGATTGATTTCTCCTTTGTTTGGTTCTACTTATGGTTTGGTTTGTTGTCTCATTCAGATATCTCATTTTTTTGTGTTGCTATCGGAGGTATAGTTTGTTGAAATTTGGAAAATAAGCATATTAGTGAGACAAAGTGTATTGCTATAGCAGGAGAGTGTTGGAGATTTGATTCAAAATCTTGTGCAACAAATCACTGCAACAAATTCTCAATTTTAGTTGGTTGTTAGCTGAAAATTAGGAGTTATATTTTCCTTATCTACTGCATATTTACTTTCTATATTTTTCTATAATTTATTAGTTAGGAAGTCTATAAATAGGCATGTTATTATTTTTTATTAGCAGTGTGGTAAATAACAGCAGATTACTTCTTTCTTCTTCACTGTTAGTTCTATTTTTTCCTCTTAAAAACAAACAATTGGTATCATAGCTATTTTTGGCATTTCATCATGGCAAACAACAACAGTTCAGTAAGTATAGCCCAGCCTTCCATGCCAATCTTTAAAGGAGACAACTATGACTTTTGGAGCATAAAAATAGAGACTTTGTTTAAGTCACAGGAGCTGTGGGAATTGGTGGAATATGGCTATAATGAGCAAGATGAGGAGACCAGGCTGAAGGAAAATAAGAAGAAAGATTCAAAGGTCTTATTTTTCATACAACAAGTAATCCATAAGTCAATATTCTCGAAAATTACAGCAGCCTCAACAGCAAAGGAGGCATGAACAACCTTGCAGCTGGCATTTCCTGACTCTTCTACAATGGTGATAGTAAAATTACAGACGTTTCATCGTGAATTTGAAAATTTATGTAACATCCCATCCCCATCCACTCGCACAGCTTCGTTGCGGTAGTTGAGAATGGTTGTCACAACACACTCATCACATGCACATCACTTACCATTCATTATCATACATAACTCTAAGCCAATTAATTTCATTCACATTCAGCGGAAGACATTCACTGTGCATACATCATCGCATACTTCCAAATTAGATTACATCACAATATGCTGAGTTATATTATAAATCTTACATGCCCAAAAATCATTAATTACATATATCAGATATCAATAACAAAAACCTACACTAAGGATCAAATCCTAATGTGTTGATCAACCAAAATGTGGGAACGTCCTCCGAAATCACCTCGCTTCAAAACCTACATGGATTTAAAAACTCAGGCTAAATGATAACGCTTAGCAGAGAAACAACAACAATATACAAAATATACATGCATTCATAAAATAACCAGCATAAGATAAATAATAACATTACTTGCTATATATCCATGCTTCTTTTCTAACTTGCTTACATTCATATAAATGAGTGTGCTATTAACTCATAAAACATATCAGAATATCATGTACAATTGTCATATTAATAAATATTAATACTTACGCATCGCATTAACAATATCATATTACATGGCACTCATTTGCACAATATAACTCATTTTATTATTAAAGCCTTGCCTGCAATTCAAAGACACAGATAACGGGTATCGCATTAGTACCTAAAGGTACAATAATCGCATCAGTATTCGTAGATACAGTAATTTTGCGGTATAGAAATAATCAATGAGAGATACAATGTACACTTTAAGAATCCAAAGGATTCAATACGCATTGGGATTCCAGAGGAATCAGACACTTTTGGCTGCAACACTTAGACCCTATAGGAATGCCTATCTATCCACTACTTGACTCGTATGCTATATTATTTGTCCAGTTTAATCACATTAATAAAGAAAATATATAATTAATATAGCATTCGATAATAACATCATCACATTGCTCATCTGCACTATGGCTCACTTCACACTTCATTCACCATTGCATATATATATATATAATCACATGCATATAATAAAGATTATTCTCATATACATATTCATTCATGGTTCATACATTTGGATTAAACAATTATAGTCATTCAAGAAGTCATTTCAAACTTTCAGAAGTGTCGTGCTCGCGACCTGTGTTGTGCTCGCAACAGACTTGGAAATTGCTTCTATCGCGATCGCGATGCCAGTTGCGCCCTTGACAGAACACAACCCACTCCTCTGTCGCGCTCGCGCACTTACGATCACCCACGACAGAAGCCAAATATCACCTAAGGAGCATTCTGTCACACTCGCAACAGAACCGAATTTCCCATTCAAGGCTCCCTAACATGCACTTCTCACATCCACACTTTGTCACCTTCTCACATAGAACTCTCATAGCCCATTCTAACCTTATTGTTGGTTGACATGGCATACTAAACACTCATTTATCTACATGTTAAGAATTCAATGACACAATTTTCATCATTTAAAGTCTTATACTTAATGAGTTTTGGCCAATGGAACCTTACATGTTCCAAATGCCCTCCAATCACAATAATCCCAACTTAGATACACAAAATTGAAGACCATTCAGTCCCCAATTCAACATAGTTGCTTCTACAATTTTATAGGTACACCTCTTAAGAACAAACCACTTATATCTCATAATAAAAATAGAGCTAAACTTTACAAGTTACAGCTCACACAAATTCACAATCAATTACTCCACCAATTCTAGTTTTATTAGCACAATTAGACAAGCTTAATTTTACCAATTTAAGACACTCCTTTCACACACATTCCTACTCAACAAATCCACAAGTCTCTCGGCAAGTTCCAATTCTCAATAAGCAAATTACACAGCATATGCATAGCTCAAATTTTTGTATTCAAAACAGGGCATCGTGATACATCAACTCATCATATCCAACCATTTCATCAACACATACAAGTTCAGTTTCCATTCATTTCAATCGCACATTCAATTAAGCAATCTTAAACTCATGATTTATTAGAAATACACACAAACACAATGTTTTTCAAACCTCAAAATCCTTTGCTTCTCAAAGCTCACTTTGCACTTGTCTCACCAACCTTAGCTTTACCCTTATCCTTCCTTGGTTCTACAACTATAACCATGATCCAATTTCAAGAATTGGATCCAAGAAATCAAAATCACATCTATTCAAAATACAAAACAAGGAGTAGAGGAAGAAGAACCAAGTTAAGTCAATCACTTACCATGTAAGATGATGAATCACACACACAAACACCTCTAGACTCAAAATGTAGCAGAAATCTACTTGATGGTCTAAGGAAAGAAGAAGAAGAACCGAAAAAGAAGAACCGAAAAAGAAGAGAAAGAAGAAGAGAAAACGTAGAAGAGAGAAGAAAAAAGAGAAAGGAGAAGAGAAAGGAGAAAAGGAATGGAGAGAGGAGAGGCAGCTGACCCACATACAGCCGCTAGATGCAATTCTCTCTCCTACATGCACAATCCTAGGTGGTAAAAGCAAAATAGGACACATAGATCCCACTAAAACTAGCCCCACTAACTAAAATCCGATTTCATTAGCCTTAATTAGCCCACATTAGTGTTAATCAAGCCCACTAACACTTAATCATGCTCTTTATCACATTGGTCACTAGAGCTTATTTATTTATGCAATCAAGTCCTTAATTAACTTACACTTAAGTCCAGATTTTTACAATCTTAAAATTAAATTTACGCAATTAACACAATTAAACCAAATTTACTCCTAGGGTAATATTCGGGCTATTACAACACTCCCCTCCTAATAAGAATTTCATCCACGAAATTCATACCTGAATCAAATAATTGAGGGTATTGATCTCGCATAGCTGCCTCCGATTCCCACGTCGCCTCTTCAATACCTTAGTGTTGCCAAAATACTTTAACTAATGGAACCTGCTTGTTCCGAAGCTGCTTAACTTCTCTAGCCAGAATCTCTATAGGCTTTTCCTCATAAGAGAAGTCCAGTTGTACTTGCACATCTTGTATTGGAATGATATGGGATTCGTCCGAACGATATCTCCGAAGCATTGACACATGGAAAACATCGTGGAGCTTAGACAATGCTGGAGGCAAAGCCAATCGGTAAGCTACAGATCCCACTCTTTCCAACACTTCATATGGCCCAATAAACCTTGGACTTAGCTTTCCTTTCTTTCCAACCCTTAGTACCTTCTTCCATGGAGATACTTTCAGGAACACTTTATCACCCACTTCAAATTCAATGTCTTTCCTCTTCAGATCCGCATACAATTTCTGCTTATCACTAGCAGCTTTCAATCATTACTGAATTAACTTAACATTCTCCTCAGTATCCCGAACCAAATCAAGACCAATGGCCTTGTATTCAGTCAATTCTGTCCAACAAATAAGAGTCCAACACTTTCTACCATACAAAACTTCCAATGGTGCCATGCCAATACTTGCTTGATAACCGTTATTCGAAGTAAATTCCATTAATGGAATATACTGATCCCAACTCGAAATCTAACACACATGCCCGAATCAAATCTTTCAACATCTGAATTACCCTTTCAGACTGTCCATCAGTCTGCGGGTGGAAAGCCGTACTGAAATTCAATCTAGTACCCAAAGCAGCTTGCAAACCCCTCCAGAACTTTGAAGTAAACCTTGGATCTCTATCTAAAACAATGGATAAAGGAATACCATGCAGTTTGACGATCTCTTTCACATACAAATCAGCTAACTGATCCATGAAGTAGTCGAGTTGAATCGGTATATAGTGAGCTGACTTAGAAAACTGATCAACTACTACCCACACTGAATCATGCTGCCTCGATATCACTGGCAAACGCGAAATAAAGTCCATGGTAATATTGTCCCATTTCCACTGAGGAAATGGAATGAGATTCAATAAACTATGTGGAACCTGATGTTCCGCTTTCACTTACTGACAGGTCAAACACTTAGAAACATAAATACCAGGCCACCAATAGAACTGCTTCAAATCTTTGTACATCTTGTTACCGCCTGGATGCACAGTGAAAATTGTATTATGCACTTCATCCAACAATCTCTTTCTTAACTCTTTATCATTAGCGACGCATAATCGACCTTGATAGCACAAAACACCTTCTTCGCTCGTTGAATAGTCAACCTTGTCACCATTTCTAACTGACAGCACAATCTGCTGCAACTTGGGATCACTTTTCTGTGAATTCACTAACTCATCCTTTAAAATTGGCCTCGCTTTCAACTATGGCACTAAAGCACCATCTGAATCAAATCTCCACTTAACTCTTCGTAACAATAAGGCTGAAACGGATTCCTACTCAATGTGTCCGCTACCACATTGGCCTTACCCGGGTGGTAATCCACAATGCAATCATAATCTTTAAACAATTTCAGCCACCTTCTTTGTCTCAAGTTCAATTCCTTTTGAGTGAGCAAATACTTGAGACTCTTATGATCGGTAAAGATCTTACACTTTTTACCATACAAGTAATGCCGCCAAATCTTTAAGGCAAACACTACTGCAGCCAATTCCAAATTGTGAGTCTGGTAATTTTGCTCATGCGGCTTCAACTACCTTAGCATAAGCCACTACCTTACCATCCTACATCAATACACATCCCAATTCGATTCTAGAAGCATCGCTATACAAAGCATACTCCTTACCCGAAATAGGTTGAGTTAAAATTGGTGCCTCAACTAACATTCTCTTCAACTGTTCGAAACTGGTTTGGCACTTATCAGACCACTCAAACTTAACTCCCTTATGTAGTAACTTAGTAAGCGGAGAAGTAATCACTGAGAATCCCTTCATGAAGCGACGATAATACCCCGTTAATCCCAAGAAGCTTCGTACCTCAGGTACATTCTTGGGTGGTTTCTAAGCTTCAATCTTAGCTGGATCAACCTTAACACCCCCAGAAGACACAATATGACCCAAGAAAGACACTTCTTTTAACCAGAATTCACACTTGCTTAGCTTTGCAAACAACTGATGCTCCCTCAAAGTCTAAAGCTTAGTTCTCAAATGTTGCTTATGCTCATTCTCATCCTTCGAATACACCAAAATATCATCAATAAAACGACCACAAACTGATCCAGAAACGGTTTGAACACCCTATTCATCAAGTCCATAAATGCAGCAGGCACATTTGTCAACCCGAATGGCATTACAAGGAATTCATAATGTCCATATTGAGTCCTAAATGCGGTCTTAGGTACATCTTCCTTTTTCACTTGCAACTGATAATACCTAGACCTCAGATCAATTTTAAAAAAAATGCAGCTCCCTTCAACTGGTCAAACAAATCCTCAATCCTTGGCAGAGGATATCTATTCTTCACTGTCACCTTATTCAGCTGCCTATAATCGATACACATCCTCATAGACCCATCTTTCTTTTTTACAAATAGCATTGGTGCTCCCCAAAGAGACACACTAGGTCTTATGAAACCCCTATCCAACAACTCTTGTAACTGAGTCTTCAATTCCTTCAACTCAATAGGAGCCATCCGATAGGGTGCCTTAGACATAGGTGTTGTACCAAGCACAATATCAATGGCCAACTCTACTTCTCTTATTGGCGGTACACTAACTAACTCTTCAGGAAAAACGTGCAAAAATTCCCTCGCTACTGGAATATCCTGAATTTCCACTTGTTCTCTCTTTGATTCCAACACAAGAGCTAAGAAAGCCTCACATCCTTTCCTCAAACACCAATAAGCTTGCATAGCGAAAATTACATCTACTAACAGATTAGAGCACACTCCTCTTACAACCACTTTAGACTTTTCTGCACTACTGAGCACCACTATTTTCTTCCTATAGTTGACTACAGCTCGATACTTACTCAACCAATCCATGCCCAATATCAAATCAAATTCATCAAAAGGCAATTCAATTAAATCTACTGGGAACACATAGTCTTGAACTATTAAAAGGCAATCTCTAAACACTCTGTTCACACATACTACTTCCCAAAGGGCTAGTCACACATATATTATAATCTAGATGCTCAACAACAGACATCTTATCACATAATTTCTTAGAGCATACATATGAATGCGTAGACTCAGGATCAATCAATGCAAATATTTCTATATTAAAGAGTAAAAATGTACCTGCAATGACCTTTGGCGCATCCTGCTCCTCTCGAGCTCTCATGGCATAAGCTTTTACTGGTGTTGTAAGAGGTCTATCCACTGATTCTGATACTATCCCACCTTTGGACTGGTCACCTCTGCCACGTCCTCTTCCTCTTCCTCGATGAGCTGGAGGTAAGTTCGACCCACCTCTACTAGCTTCTTGTTAATCTCCTGATGCCTCATAAGCCTTGGGATAGTTAGCCAGATAGTGCTCTATACTTCCACATCTGAAGTAAGCCCCAATCAACTTCCAACAGTCCCCTTTATGCCTCTTACAGCAATGAGAACATTCAGGCACTTCACTCCTATTACCAGATGCACCCCTGCCAGTATCAAATGCATAGGAAAATCCCTGCCTTCTGCCTCTAGGAGCTGGATTGCTAGCTAATTCAGCTGGAGGTATTGCAGAAGAATCTCTTAATCTTTTGACCGAATGTGCCCCACCTCGGCTAGGATTTCTCCTTTGCATTCTCTCTTTCTGAATCTCAAGTGATCTTTCAGCTCTCATGGCTGTCTGTACTATCTGGTAGTAACTGACAGTCTGAGATGTGGTCATTGAGATCAACAATGCCTTGATTTTCTCAATCAATCCATCCTCAAATTTCTGACATCTAAACTCCTCTGAAAGCAGTCCCACAGGTGCATACTTACTCAACCTATAGAACTCCTTCTCAAATTCGACTACTGACATAGCTCTCTACCTCAGATTCAGAAATTGCTTCCAATTAGCTTCTCGATAGGCCTTCATATTGTATTTGTTCCGGAACTCCTGTACAAAGAATTCCCAAGTAATAGGGCCCAAAAGTGTTGGATGCCTTAATACTAGTTTCCACCAATCATACGCAGATCCTTGAAGCAGTGAGACCACACATTCAACCTTCTAATCCGCAGGGTATCTTATCTCATCCAATACGTGCTGAATCCTCTCAATCCAATATTCAGCCTTAACCGATTCATCCAAACTAGTTCCGTAGAACTCTTCTACCCCATGCTTCCTCAAAGTTTCCAATGGAGCCTTTGGTGTTGTCACTCGATCAAGCACTCTCGCCATGTCTTGCGACATTTTGAGTAAAGCTTCCAAAGGAACCATGGGCACATCACGTCCCACACTTGCTGGTGCAGACTGACCAGACTCAGACATTTCAACATCTCTGGGGTTTACGCTTTTCATAGTCTCTTCTCTAGCATCTTGAGAAGGATCCATCGATCTGAGCCATAAACAAGGACGTCTGTATTAATCAACACATCTATACGCATCCTAATCTATACTATGCCTAGAAACGACTAAACCTAAGATCTGATATCACAAACTGTAACATCCCATCCCCATCCTCTCGCACAACTTCGCTGCAGTAGTTGAGAATGGTTGTCATAACACACTCATCATATACACATCACTTACCATTCATTATCATACATAAATCTAACCCAATTAATTTCATTCACATGCAACTAAAGACATTCACTACGCATACATCATCGCATACTTCCAAATTAGATTACATCACAATATGTAGAGTTATATTATAAATCTTACATGCCCAAAAATCATTAATTACATATATCAGATATCAATAAGAAAAACCTACACTAAGGATCGAATCTTAATGTGTTGATCAACCAAAATGCGGGAATGTCCTCCGAAATCACCTCGCTTTAGAACCTACACGATTTAAAAACCCGTGCTAAGCGATAACGTTTAGCGGAGAAATAACAACAATATACACAATATACATACATTCATAAAATAACCAGCATAAGATAAATAATAACATTACTTGCAATATATCCATGCTTCTTTTCTAACATGCTTGCATTCATATAAATGAGTGTGCTATTAACTCATAAAACATATCAGAATATCATGTACAGTTGTCATATTAATATATATCAATAATTACGCATCGCATTAATAATATCATATTACATGGCACTCATTTGCACAATATAACTCATTTTATTATTAAAGCCTTGCCTGCAATTCAAAGACGCGGATAATGGATATCGCATCAGTACCCAAAAGGTACAGTAATCGCATCAGTATCCGTAGATACAGTAATTTCGCATCAGCACCCGAAGGTACAAAAATAATCAATGAGAGATACAATGTACACTTTAAGAATCCAAAGGAATCAATACGCATTGGGAATCTAGAGGAATCAGACACTTTTGGCTGCAGCACTTAGACCCTATAGGCATGCCTATTTATCCACTACTTGACTCGCAGGCTATATTATTAGTCCAGCTTATTCACATTAATAAAGAAAATATATCATTATTGTAGCATTCGATAATAACATCATCACATTGCTCATTTGCACTATGGCTCACTTCACAATTCATTCACCATGGCATATATATATATATATGTATGTGTGTATATGTCTATATAAAATCACATGTATATAATAAAGATTATTCTCATATATATGTTCATTCATCATTCATACATATGGATTAAACAATTATAGTCATTCAAGAAGTCATTTCAAACTTTCAAAAGGGTCGCGCTCCTGACAAACTCAAAAATCTGCTTCTATCATGATCACGACCCCAGTCGCACCCGCGACAGAACGCAGCGTACTCCTCTGTCACGCTCGTGCACTTGCGCACACCAGTGATAGAAGTCAAATATCACCTAAGGAGCATTCTATCGCGCTCACAACAGAACGGAATTTCCCATTCAAAGCTCCCTAACATGCACTTCCAACTTCCACACTTTGTCACCTTCTCACATAGAACTCTTATAGCCCATTCTAACCTTATTGTTGGTTGGCATGGCCTACTAAACACTCATTTATCTACATGTTAAGAATTCAATGGCACAATTTTCATCATTTAAAGTCTTATACTTAAGGAGTTTTGGCCAATGGAACCTTACATGTTCCAAATGCCCTCCTATCACAATAATCCCAACTTAGGTACCCAAAATTGAAGACCATTCAGTCCCCAATTCAACATAGTTATTTCTACACTTTTATAGGTACACCTTTTAAGAACAAACCACTTTTATCTCATAATAAAAACAGAGCTAGACTTTACAAGTTGCAGTTTACACAAATTCACAATCAATTATTCCACCAATTCTAGTTTTATTAGCACAATTAGACAAGCTTAATTTTACCAATTTAAGACACTCCTTTCACACACATTCCTACTCAACAAACCCATAAGTCTCCCAGCAAGTTCCAATCCTCAATAAGCATAAATTACACAACATATGCATAGTTCAAATTTTAGTATTCAAAACAGGGCATCATGATACATCAACTCATCATATCCAACCATTTCATCAACACATACAAGTTCAGTTTCCATTCATTTCAATCAAAAATTCAATCGAGGAATCTTAAACTCATGATTTATTAGAAATACACACAAATACAACGTTTCTCAAACCTCAAAATCTTTTGCTCCTCAAAGCTTATTTTACACTTGTCTCACCAACCTTAGCTTTACCCTTATCCTTCCTTGGTTTTACAACTACAACCATGATCTAATTTCTAGAATTGGATCTAAGAAATCAAAATCACATCTATTCAAAATACATAACAAGAAGGAGTAGAGGAAGAAGAACCAAGTTAAGTAAATCACTTACCATGCTAAGATGATGAATCACACATGCAAACACCTCTAGACTCAAAATGCATCAGAAATCTACTTGATGATCTAAGGAAACAAGAAGAAGAACCGAAGAAGGAGAGAAAGAAGAAAGAGAAAACGTAAAAGAGAGAAGAAAGTACAGAAAGGAGAACAGAAAGGAGAAAAGGAATGGAGAGAGGAGAGGCAGCTGACCCACATGCAGCCACTAGATGCAATTCTCTCTCCTACATGCACAATTATAGGTGGTAAAAGTAGAATAGGACACATGGATCCCACTAAAACCAGTCCCACTAACTAAAATCTGATTTCATTAGCCTTAATTAACCCACATTAGTGTTAATCAAACCCACTAACACTTAATTATGCTCTTTAACACATTGGTCACTAGACCTTATTTATTTATGCAATAAAGTCCTTAATTAACTTACACTTAAGTTCAGATTTTTGAAATCTTCAAATTAAATTTACCCAATTAACACAATTAAACCAAATTTACTCCTAGGTAATGGTTGGGATATTACAATTTGCACATGAAGAATGTTGAATTAGTGCAGAAATTTTTAACAAGAGTAGCAGTAATAGTCAACCAGATGAGATCTTATGGAGATAACATCTTCAAAAAGATTATTATGAGAAAAGTCTTGAGGAGTTTAACTCTAAAGTTTAACCATGTGGTTGCAACAATTGAAGAGTCTAAAGACCTATCCACTTATTCCTTTGATGAGGTTATGGTTTTCTTCAATCTCGTGAAGCAAGAATTAACATAATAGAAGAAAAGAATGAAGAAAAGGCATTTCAAGTGAAAGGAGAGGGTTCAACTTCAAAGGACCATGAGAAAGGTACGAGCCGTGGAAAAGGTAAAGGAGGATTTTGAGGAAGAAATTACAATCGAGGTAGAGGAAGTGGAAGAGGATTTAAGCAAAGATCTCACAACAACAGGAGCAACATCCAGTGTCATCATTGTAAAAAATATGGGCATGTGAAAGCAGATTGCTGGTTCAAAGACAAACAGGAAAACTACGATAAATCAGTTAATGTAGAAAGCAACTTGCTCATGGCATATTTAGATGCAGCTAGCACACAAGGTGATGTGTGGTTTATTGATAGTGGGTGCTCCAACCATATGACAAGCAAGAAGGCAATATTTAAGGAGCTTGATGAGACTCAAAAGAAGAAGGTCAAATTGGTGGATGATAAAAAACTAACCAAGGTAACACTAAACTCTGGCATGCCGTTCAATTTGTTCTTAACTTAGCACATAATCTATTAAGTGTTGGACAACTTATGGCTAATGGATATGTAGTTGTATTTGATGATGGAGCATGTGTCATTAAGTATAAAAAGTTAGGTCAAACAATTATCAATATTCAAATGACTAAGAACAGAATGTTCCCTCTTGATGCCTCTATTATGGAAAACTTTGTTCTGGTTGCGAAAGAACAAGATGAGTCTAAACTATGGCATCTTAAGTATGGAAACCTGAATGCAAAGGGATTATAGCTGCTGGAAAGAAAAGTTATGGTCCATAGTTTACCAAAAACTAAAACTTTTGATATATGTGAAGGTTGTGTTTATGGAAAGCGAATGCGAAAACCGTTTCCATCAGGAAAAGCATGGAGAGACTCAAAATATCTTGAATTAGTTCATGCAGATCTCGCGGTCTTATGAACACTGAATCTCTTGGAGGAAGTTTCTACTTTCTTTTATTTGCAGATGATTTTAGCAGAATGAGTTGGGTATATTTTTTAAAATTCAAATTAGAAACATTTCAGAATTTTAAAAAATTTAAAGCATTGGTTGAGAAGCAAAGTGGAGAAAGCATAAAAGTTTTTCGTACAGATAGAGGTGATGAATTTTTATTAAAAGAATTCATTCAATTTTGTGAGGAGAATAGAATCCAGAGGGAGTTGACAACGCTGAATACACCTGAGCAGAATGGCATACCAGAGCATAAAAATCAAACGATGGTGGAGATGGCAAGAAGTCTCTTGAAAGGGAAAGGTCCTTCCAAATCAGTATTAGGCTGAAGCTATAGCATCAACTGTGTACTTGCTAAATTGCTCCCTAACAAAAGCAGTGCAAAATATTACCCCTTATAAGGCGTAAAAAGGGACAAAACCTACAATGAGTAATTTAAAATTTTTTAGTTGTATTGCTCATGTTTTAATTCATTCTCAAAATCACCAAAAATTAGATGAAAAATCAGTTAAATATATCTTTATTGGTTACTGTACTGATTCCAAAGCTTATAAACTTTATAATCCTATAAATGGCAAGATACTGGTCAGTAGAAATGTAATTTTTAATGAAAAAACAAGCTGGACTAGCAACAATGACAACAAGGAATATCAGTCTCAAATTCCATTAATAGAGGAAACAACCCCAACGCCAACTGAAGCAACTTTATCAAGTTTATCTCCAATACAAGGCAGCCCAACAACCACACCTTCTATTACATCCCCTAATAGCAGCAATGTGATGCCATCAAACGTGTCTTCATATGAGACATCACCAAGGAAGTTCAGATCCTTGAGAGAGATTTATGAATTAGATGAATTTACATTAATAGTTCCTGATCCAAAAACTTATGAGGAGGAAGTAGAAAAAGGGGAGTAGAGACAAGTAATAAAAGAAGAGCTCATGTCCATTGAGAAGAATTCAACCTGGAAGCTGATAGATCTGCCAAATGGAAAGAAACCGATAGGCATGAAATGATATTCAAGACAAAGTTTCAGGTATATGGCAATATTCAAAAGTACAAAGCTCAGCTAGTGGCAAAAGGGTATTCTCAACAATAGGGGATTGATTATGAGGAGTGGTTTTGAGTTTGATCTAGGATTTGTTGTTTGTGTGATTTATGGGTTGTTAGTTGAGCCTCCTCACGATCCTAAAGGCAAGGAGAAGGCGGGAGGAAGTGGCACCAATTGAATTGGAGCATAAGAGTTTCAGGTTTGGGAGTTATTGTGTTTAATGCATTTTATGGGTTTTACATGTTTGGTTGAATTTCTGGAAAATCTAATGTTTCTTGATGTCTATAATGGTTTATATGTTATGGGTTTTGATTTAGATGATTCATGAAGCCTTGAATGTGAGTTATTAAACCCAATTGTGCATTTGATTGAGTTGATGAGTGAATAGTGCTGACATTTTAATTGTGTAAATTGATGTTGTTATTGGCATGATTTAATTGGAATTCTTGGCATAAATGTTGCATTTTATGTTATTGATGATGTTTGGGTTGCTGGATTTGAGGTAAGTTGATGTTTGGGTTGAGTTGTAGTTGAGATTGAAGGTTTGGGTGTTGTGGAAGTGAGTTTTCTGCAGATTTTCCAGTGCAAGAGCTGGAAATCACGACTCTGTCGCGAGCTCGCGATAGAGCCCGGTGAAAGCAGCTCTCACACGTGTCCGAGCTCTCTACTGAGCGGCGTCCCTGGCTGCCGAGCCGAGCAGCAGAGCCTCTGTCGCGAGCGCGATAGAGCGCTCGGCTGCTGATCTGATTTGGGCGATCCTCTGTCGCGAACGCGCTCTTGAGCGCTAGCGCGACGGATCGGGCTAGCAGCTCACTGTCGCGAGCACGACAGTGAGATGTGTGCATTTCTTCGCGAGATCGCGAAGATTGCCGTGATCGCGACCTAGGGCAAGTTCACCTCTGTCGCGAGCGCGACACTTCCTGGTTTCAATTGAGTTTTCTTTTGCACTCTCAATGTTTAATTTTCAAATTTGTGATGCTTCTAGAATTATGCATGGATTTCTTTATGAATTCTTTATGATAAATTATATGTTTCACTTTGAGCATGATTTGTAATATGCATGACCTGTGAGAGTCAGTCTAGTGGATAGTTAGGCATGCCTAATAGAGTCTCTTAGCTGCAGTCCTCCATTCCGTTTGGACCCCGAACAGGTCCCCGTTTGGATCCTCGTGATCCCTAAAAAGTTTTGGATCTTGTTTAAGGTCCCCTCTGTAAAATGTTTTGAATGTGATCAAATAAAATGGTTTTCGATTCATACCCGTAAGATACCGTCACTATTCGATTTGTACCCATAAGGTACCGTCACTGTTTACTTGTTATCCACTATTGTGAGTCAGCGGGTGTTATGTTTCGCTTTGTTTATTTTGATATGATTATATGAATGAGATATCCGAATGAGTATGATGACAAGTATGAGCCATCAGATTATATGTATATAAATGTGACTATGAACTTTCGAATGTTATATATATATATATATATATATATATATATATATATATATATGTAACTCAAGCATGATTATATATGTGATACGATTATCCGCATATGTCATAGTGTATGTGTTTTACCTCGGCGACCATTGTGAATGGCCGTCCACTCTTTTATTGTGTATTTCCCCACTAAGCGTTATCGCTTAGCACGATATTTTATCTGTACAGGTGCAGAAGGCGTTTTTGCTTTGGGAGAGTCGCCGCCAGTCAAGCCAACACAGAGGGATTAGTGTTAGGGCTTTCTTTTTGTAGTCTGTTGATAATTCTTTTGTAATAGAACTCTCATTATATCAACATTTTTGTAAAGCTTTCGCTTGTATATTTTGGATATGTAATTATTTTGTTTTGGCATCTGATCAAAACATTATTGTAATGAATGTTGTTATATTAATGCATGATCATGATGATGTTTCTCAAAAGTTTTAATTTTTGTTCTATTTCCATTTGGTTATGATGTATGATTGTATGCTTTGTATCGATATGTTTTGGTGTGACACCCCTGCTCCTACGACATCTCACTCCGATTCGGATGGGTTCGCCTACGTATGGGTAGGGGGTGTTACAGAATCTACCATAGTAAAGCAAGTCGCAATGACTTGCACCATGGTATGGGCGTCCCTATGGCTAGCCAAAAATATCCTAAACTACATTTAAGTCGCTAGACCACTACTAAGGGCAATACTTTCTCAATTATCTTGTAAATCAACTTTTCACATTTTAACGCTTTCATTTACGTTTACATTTCAATCACTTCATTATCGTTTCAATGCACTAATCAGTCAATATTCTTATCATTTATACACAATCCTCATAATATACTTATTTTACCAAATAAGTATACTTGATCCATCACATGGCCATGAATTTATTTCAAAGCCATTTTTATTATTTTCTCATCATTTATGCTTCAATTATTCATTTAATCAAAAGTAACATCAATATACGTACAATTTCAATTATTTCAATATTTACCAATATTTTCCACCATAGGTATAATGGGAAAATATTCTAAAAAATACTCAATTAAATTGTTAAATTTTCAATTAAATTTATACACTTTCAAATCACATACATACTCATTTTATAGCCTTAATATCATTAATCGGACTAATTATATCTTTGATTCATTAAGTCAATTATTCGATTTTCATGTATTTCCTTTCATTAAGATTTCCTTTTCACTTCTAAGTCATTCACTTATCCAATTTATCCCTTATATATCATGTATACCATATAACCTACCATATTTTCTTTCTTAACCCATTCGGCCACCCTTAGGGTTTTACTCTAACATTTTATTTTTCATCCATTTATTGCTTATTCCACTAAATTAAGGCCCAATTCACATGTATATACCCTTTTATTTCACTTAATCACATGGTATACTATACATATACCTAAATATACCATTATGTCTCACTATGACCAAGACTTGCACTTGGTTTTCTTTCACTTTAATTATCCTAATTAGCATATTTACCCTCCTTAAACTCATCTATCACTTCAATTTCAATTATACATGCAATTCACACACATTCACCATACAGACATAATGTAAAATCCTAATTTTCACATGAAAATACTTAGATTATGTAACCATAAACCTCATATCCTTGCTTTAAGCTTCACAGCCTCCTTATCACTTATCCTTAACCTTTGAGATGCCTTTTTTTCCCTTGATTTCTCAATTTGGAGACATAACCTTAGATCCTTTCTTTTCCTTACTTTTAATCTATCAAATGGATATTAGGGGCTGCTATAATCTCATAGTGGGGCTGAATTACGCTTAGAGAGCTTGGATTTAGGGAGAGATGGAGGAAGACTTGAAGAAATTTGAGAGAAAAGAGAGGTGAAGGGATTTTGGCCAAGCTAAGGGAGAGAAGGAGCTGAAGAGATAAGGATCATTCATCTATAAATCTGCCACCTTATTGTTTTTATAGTGAACCAAAATGGTTAAGTCTTGGTCCAACCAATTGTCTAACCTATCAAGCCCAATTAGCCATTTTAAGCCCATTATGTAATTTTTCTATGGTTTTCTCACTTTCCAATTCCAATTCATTCTAAATTTAATTTTATAATTCATAATATGTGAAAAATAGGTTGTACACAAAATTTTAACTCAGTCGGAGTCCGTTTTCGGTCCGGTTCAATCAAACCGGTCTGATTAGCAAATTTTTGGTGTTCTTGAAAAATTCCCTTTTCACTACCAAAAAATTCTAAATATTATTTAGAGTCCATATGGATTTTTTGATCAATTTTGGAAATTATTTACTATTTTTAAAGTTTCGGTCAGACTTCCAATCAACCAGAGTATTATTTAAACCGAAATCGTAGCTTTTCCTTATTTTCTAAGTTTAATTCCTCATTAAAATGACTCAATAATTCTTAACATATATTCATTAGACTCCAAGAATATTTTTGGGTAAATCGAAAACTATTTCTCGGTCGGATAATTATTTTTTAATCCAATAATCCAATTTTTCAGTGTCACCATAAAATAAATCTTTCAATACTATATAATTCTACTCATCAATATGAGCACGTCCATATTTTCAGATTATTTTTGTACGGTCCAGAGCATCTTCTACGGTCCGGTCAAACTCTCAATCAACCTAGTTACTATTTGAGCCGAACTTGTGACTTTTTCTTATTTTTGAATTTTAAGGACCCATTTGTCCTCAATTTCCCTCCAAATTTTAACCCCGAATTCTCGTGACTTATATTTTCTAACAGTGAAATAAAATATTTTTCACTTTCGGATGTACTTTTTGCCCTGCGAGCACTATTCATTATCGAAAAATACTATTCACTGCTAACCCGCACTACAAGAAAAATGCCTTTTAATGAAAGGAAATCCGATCGTTAAAAGTCAAAACCCGGTCATTAAAAATCTATAACGACCAAAAAATCCGGTCGGTAAAAACTCATTAGTTAAAAGTATAGACGACCGGATTTTAAATCCGGTCGTTAATGTCTTTAACGACCGGAACATTTCCGGTCGTTGAATACTAATTTTTAATGACTGGATTTTCCCTTCGTTAATTGTGTTTCCTTTTAACGAAGGAAATTCCGATCGTTGAAAATACCTTTTAGCAACCAAATTTTCTCTTTCGCCGATTGTGTTCACTTTCAACAAAGAAAATTCCGATCGTTAAAAATTTCTTTTAGCGACCGAATTTTCCCTTCGCTGATTGTGTGCACTTTCAACGAGAAAAATTTCAGTCATTAAAGATTCATTTTAGCGACCGAATTTTTCCTTCGCTAATTGTGTTCACAGCTAACAAACAACAATCACCAATATACTATGCCTTCTGATTTATCATAATACACTAGACATAAATACCAAAAAGATATTTTAAAATATAAACTATTTTATAATATTACATGCAGGTACATATCATTCACATATATTTTATACAAAAATATAATAAATTCTTTTTATATATTAAAAAACAAAAGTTTCAAAGTATAGTCAAATTTACAAATTAAATAGGATTCTATTTGTCACAACTCCAAATAAAATAAAAACTATTAATACCATGTAAGTTCAAGAAAACAACTCTCCTCTATACTAATTTCTATTCAAAAGATTTTTGAGAAAAATGTGAAAAATAAACCTCCTAACTTCGTTGTCCAAAATTTTAAAGACCTGTAAAATATATAACAAAAGCTAAAATTAATATGCACAAGCACAAATAAAAATTAAATAAAAATATAAATAATAAAAAGTATGGGCAAATAATGACCTCGGAGGTGCCGTAGTGACCATCAAGTTGACAAGTGAGTATGTTAAAAGGCTAGATTTATACAATCTAAATGCTTGAAATGATTTATTTAGCATTTACTAAAAAAGGAAAAAGGAAAAAATAGAATAATAGTTTTAATTAGAAAACTACAATAACTCATTGAAAATAAACCAACTAAAAATGAATATCTGGTCTTTATATACAAAAGAGACTAACAAACTTGATTAACATTTATTGGTCTAGCTTAGCATTCTCTAACATGCTTTACCGACTAATTATCCTATAAGAGCTTCTAATTGGTAATGCTAATCCAACATAAGTAGGCTAATTAAACTGTATGTCACATAATATTATTTAATCTATTTTTTATTTATTAACAACACAAAGTTTTCTTTCTCAATTACAAAATTATATTTAAAAAAAATATTCAATTCTCTTTATCAATGTTAATGGGACGGATACGAAAATCAATGACATGAAATTTACAAAGTTCAATAGTTTACTACATTAAGAAAAGTTAATTAACATCACTTTATGATATGAAGTTCAAGAATTCTCCAATACTAGCATCCACCAAAATCTATAATGAGCAATTGAACCCAAAAATAAAAAATAAAATAAAAAATAAAAATAAAAGGAAGAAGAAAAAGAAGAAATATAAATATGGCGCACCTACTCTAAGATGTGCAATTGCATAATCACACTACTCCCGAGTAGCTTCATCTTTGAGAATCTGAAATCCATAAATCAGTTCCATTTACTGAAATACAAGCTTTAAACAATGAACCCAAAAAGAAATCTGCAAAGTGAATTGAAGCAAAAATGAAATGAACAACTATCAATATTTGTGAGCTTCATACTCTACAACAAACAACAAAATCAAGTAAGCTAACCATGCCATTGTGAAAGCAAGATGTTTTATGTACTGTTACAGAATATATTCTAAGGACATATTAAAGAGAGACCGAGACAGCATCCGCCTACATCATAAACCATTCACTATTCAGCTTCTGATTCATCTCAGATTTATCACCAACATGCTCTGGATTATTTACCATCTTTCAAATAAATTTATACGGGAAACCTTTAACTCCTAATTTAAAAGTTTTGATTGTTATTTAATTTTTACAGTAGAATGAAAGAAAATAAAAAAAAAATTATTCATTTATGTTCTTAAATGTAACATGATCCTGTATGTAAAAAAATGATTTCACAGATCAAATTCAGAAATCATCAAAGGGGAAAAATATCAATCAATTTTAAGGACATATAGATTTGGTTAATAAATTGAGAATAGATGGTAACATGAATTGAAACCTCCATAACCCAGCTAATGAACAGGAAACTATATTAGGATGGAGAAGCAGGGGATTGGGCAGTAGCAGGAGCAGGGGACTGGGCAGTAGCCAAAGGCAACAACATTATAGAATAAATAGTAGCAATTGTGGCCAAAAATCCAAAATAAACTCTATAAACTGCCATTTTTCTATCTAATAATCTATTATATATTTAAGAAAAACAAAGCAGAGAGACTTGAAAAGTAACAAGAAACACTTGAAATGAGGCAAGACAATGAATATTATGGAGAAGCAAATAGTATTATTGACAGGATGGCTTATATTACCCAAGCAGAGAATGTAGGGAAGTATCCACAAGTTTAGTGTACCCATTAACCCACGTGGCCTTTCATTTTCTTTGCTTTTTAGTGCTAATTAATCAAATAAGAAAAACTTTCATTTTTCAACCCTATATATATCCTACAGAAACTACTTCGCTAATTCATCAAAAGTGATCACAACAGCCATGAAGGAGAGTGTAACACCCCCTACCCATACTTAGGCAAACCCATCCCCAAGTGAGTGAGAAGCCGTATGAGTCTGGGTGTCACCAAGCAGATCAAACAATAAACATATATCATACATACAAAAATACAGCGGAATTAAAACTTTTAAACATTAGATTATTCAAGCATAAATGTAAGCACGTACAGCGGATAAAACACCCGTGCTAAGCGATAACGCTTAGTGGGAAAAAACACAACAATAATATGGACGGCCACTTGCAGTGGTCGTCAAGGAAAAACACGTACATATGGCATAAGCTGATAATCATATAATATAATCATAACTGAATCACATTTATAGCATTTGTAAGTCCATATACACATTCATATACCTATTGCTTCACATGCTGATAGTCATAACCGATCAGATGTTCACATTTTCATAATCATAACAAAACAGACAATACACCTGCTGACTCACAATAGTGGATAACGAGTAAACATATGGCGGTAACTTAGGGTACGAATCGAATGCATGGCGGTACCTTACGGGTACGAATCGAAAAGTAGCATCACATTTTCATTTCAAAAACATTTTTACTGAGGGGATCTTAAACAAGATCCAAGCACATTGAGGTTAATGAGGAACCAAATGGAAGACCTAATCAGGGTCCGAACGGAACAGAGGGCTGCAACTAAAGAACTCTATTAGGCATGCCTAATTATCCACTAGATTGATTCTTGCAGGTCATGCATAAGACAATCATGTTCCAAAACATAGCATATAACTTATCATGAAGTAATCATAGCATGGTATATATTTCACACAGTAGTAAAAATTCATGCAGAGGAGGTAAGAAATTAATTTTAGACAAAACAGGGCAATTTCGAAAGAAACAGACCGAGGGGAGGTTCACTATTGCGATCGCGACAAGAGTCGCACTCGCGACAGTGACCAAAGGCCAATCACAAGAAGAAGGGCAAGGACACGAGTCGTGAAGGATCGACACGACACGTGTCGATGTTCTATCTTGGCCGGGAGACGATCGGGAAGAAACAGAGGGGAGCACGAGTTGTGCTCGATCAGCGCGACTCGTGCGGAAGCTTCAAAGACAGTCGCGAGTCGTGCTTGCCTGCGCGACTCGTGACTTGCTTCCATCTTGCACGGATCGTGTTACTTCCTCGGCAGTTTCCGATCGGATCTCCCATCTCCCGTTTGGCAGCCAAGTATCGCGCGAGCGATTGAGAGCCGAGAGCTGAGAGCTGAAGTCCGATCGAAAAGCGAAGAGACGGACACGAGTCGCGCTTGATCAGCATGACTCGTGTAGGTGCCTATCACCATGTCACGAGTCATGCTTTCCAGCACGTCTCGTGACCTGGCTTCCCAGCAAGGAACGATCGCGCATTCCATTTCCCGATTAGAAACTTCCCATCTTGCAATCCACAACCGAGCGTTGTGTACTCTAGGTATATCCGGTCGAAAGATGGTAGTTCGATCGGGACTTGGACACACTGATCCTGCGTTCCAAATCTGCAGAACTCCTTGCATTTCAAAACTTGCCCAAAACTTCAAAAACCAATTTCCAACAACAATTTACCTGAGATCGGCATTTCCCAACACAAACAATAGGACAAATGCATATTTTATGCATTCAATATAATCAATTCAAGAACCAACCAAAACTCAAAATTTCGACAGTAGCAACCCAGAAAATCACAGTAGGATCAATCCAACTCCAATTTGCTCTCATAGTTCAATATTCATGCATTATAACTCAATCAACCAAAACTCATCACATTTATTCCAACATGCATCACCAAAATCATCAGATTTCTAGTAAATCATTCAACCACAACAAAAACACAAAAAATGCAGAAATTCCCAAACCTGTAAATCCTATGCTCCTAGTTGCAAGCTCCACTCCCACTGGCCTTCTCTTTTTCCTTGGGATCACAAGTAGGCGCTTCTAACCCAGGAACCCAAGAAGAACACACAAACACACAAAAACTTTAAGTTAAAATACATTCTAACAGACCAAGAGAAGGAGAGGAAGAAGAAGAAGAAGAAGACTCAACTACTTACCCAAATGAAACTTAAGAGATGATCAATTTCCACCAAAACCGCTTGGATTCACACTAGGGCACACTTGAAAAGAGGAAGAGGAAGGAGGGATAAAGAGGAGGAGGAAGAACGGCAAGGAGGCAGTAAAATAGCTGCCCTTTTTCTCTCTCTTTTTATTTATATCCACTTCCTAAAACCCTAGCCACATGTCACCCTAAGATGGGTGGAACTTGACCACTCACACCCCAACACTCATGCACAACACTACACACAAGACCAACCCTTACTAATGCACACACTACTAACATGCATGCACCCACACTCTATCAAAGCCCACAATTCAAGCATACAATCCAAAAAATACCATAACACATGCCAACACATACACAGACACATATGTAAACATGGCTCAAACTACCAGGGGAAAATCGGGGTGTGACAGAGAGCCAAAAGTCCATGAACTGAAATATTCCATTGACAAATATGATAATTTATAGTAATAAACAAAATAAAAACCTCTATTTTAGAAATAAAAGAAATACATAAAACACGAAAGCAAACAAATTTTGGGTGCCTGGTTATTTTTATTTTTCTTCCATGCCATAAAGTTCAAAAAGTCCTTTTTGCAAGTGATATAGCAGTATTTGCTTCACATATAACTCATTTTATGGATCCGAGAGAATGTTATACTGCATAAAAACTATATATGAAATCAAAGAGGATTAACAAATACCTGTAAGACACCAAATGATAATGCACACTAGGCACCTACATCACATGCATGATATATAATCCACTTGAAATGCCACTAGATGTAAAGAGAACCCATTCTGCAAATGCCTGCACAGAAGCGAACACAAATCCTTTGGCAATGGAAAACATAATAAGGGACCAAGGAGAATATCTTCTGCCATTATATAACTCCATTTTAACTTCACATATTTTCTTACAAGTCAAACAGTTCAAATATATCTCAGCTTTCCAGAAATCTATCACTGGTATTTTGAAACTTATAAATCAGCAACCCCTCTCATTGACAGTTAGGTAAATCACTCCTATCATAGAGCTAAACCAGTTACTATGAGAGCTTAGCAAGTGATACAGCAAATATTAAACTGAAGGAAGACCAGCAACATAGTAATAAACCTTACAAGAGACTCTCTGTGTTGCATTGAGATTCAAACTTAAAACTAATTCTCTAAAACGAGATGTTCTCATTAGAAGTTTGAAACTATTGTTTAACTATTGTAAAAGTGTTTTCTTTTTTTGACAAAAGAATGTCAAATCTAGCTGTAAAGTAAATTCTAATTGCCTTTAATATATTCAAGATAATACTTTTCTCAACAATGGTTACAGCAATAATGAAAAAAAAAATCAATCAATCAATAAATAAATAGAAGAAGAAGAAGCCTAAAAGGATCATTGGAGAGTTCATTACCTGAAAAATCACTAGCAATTTTCAAAATATTTTTGATCCTATTAAAAATAAAATGTAGAGCAGTACCTTTTGCTGAAGAGCCCAATATGCTGGAAGCACTGCTGCAGCATTTGATGCAATAAGAGCGACTGATTGTCGTATGTGCCCTACATCAATTTTCAGCTATTAGATAAGGTAAAAAAAGACAGCATTGCTCTCAAATCCCAGTATTCAATTCACATGAAAAATGGATATTTCTGAGGGAGAACTTCTGCCCAGCAAGTCTTCTGACGTAATATTTGCCTCATGGATTTGAGTGCAACAAAAGTCATTAAAACATTATCTACCTCCAGTGACTTTGAGTTTCCTAATTTCATTCACAAGTCAGAGGTTCATCGACTTATCATTGTTTTTCCAAGAAGTAATGGGAAACTTTTAGAAACTACAATTAGGTCTTTCCAGGTCCAACCTTATTAGAAATTATGCTGATCAAATCCATCAGCAGAGTGACAAAATGGAATTCCAAGGCTCTGCTACTCTCACTCTTCTAACAAATTTATATTAAAAAAGATAGAAACCTAAAACTTGTGACTCAAAAAGATATAAATACTTAGATGATCAGTGCTAAATAATCCATTTATCAACTAAGTTAAGATACGATTAATCAAAATAATCAATAGACATATTTGAACCAAACTGGGTTCGCTTTCCCTTCATGGATTTGAGTGCAACAAAAGTCATTAAAACATTATCTACCTCCAGTGACTTTGAGTTTCCTAATTTTATTCACAAGTCAGAGGTTCATCGACTTATCATTGTTTTTCCAAGAAGTAATGGGAAACTTTTAGAAACTACAATTAGGTCTTTCCAGGTCCAACCTTATTAGAAATTATGCTGATCAAATCCATCAGCAGAGTGACAAAATGGAATTCCAAGGCTCTGCTACTCTCACTCTTCTAACAAATTTATATTAAAAAAGATAGAAACCTAAAACTTGTGACTCAAAAAGATATAAATACTTAGATGATCAGTGCTAAATAATCCATTTATCAACTAAGTTAAGATACGATTAATCAAAATAATCAATAGACATATTTGAACCAAACTGGGTTCGCTTTCCCTTTATGTGTCTCTATTTCTTAGGTTTTTAGTTTGGGGGTTTACAGATAGCGAATTAGGTTCTAAACTAATAGATAAGGAAAAAATTTGAGTTCAAAGAAATAATTTAGAGGATGATTTAGACAGAATTTAGTGATTTAAAAGAGCATATTGAAGTTCGGATCAGAATAATTCAATTATAGAGAGCGAAAGCTTATGATCTCGGCCACCGCAGATGCCACCTCTGGTCAGATGATATATGTCGGAACTGGTTCAGGTTTAGTTGCTCAAGGAAAAGAGATCCTGGCCTTTACTCTTCCTTTCTAGTAATTTTATAGGCAAAAAGAACAAACCTGTACCTGCAGCGCTTCGAGTGGTGCGGCAGTGGCAAGGCAGAGGAGCGACGGGGCAAGGAGAGGGCAACGGCAGATGACTGCCCTGACATCTATTTCGTCAGGGTTATAGTCTAACGAAAGGGTGAGAGTTTGCTTCCGGCAGTGAAGTGGAGAACAGGGTGAGAATTGATAAATATAATTTATGAGAGGGTGAGAATCTCAAACAAAGAGATGCAGAGCAGGAAAGGGATTTGGGGGTTTTAAGAATTTTTGAACAAAAGAAAAATATGAAAGTTTAATGATGAAGCGGAGAACAGAGAGGGACGAAAGAAGATGAAGGTGGGGCTAGTGGGGTGGCTTCCGGCGGTGGGTGATGAGGGAACGGATTAGGGCTCCTATGGGCAAGCAATTTTTAGGAAATTGGGTTTTGTGGATTTGCTTTCGATTTGAGTTTTTCTTACCTTTATATTTTTGTTTTATTTTAATAAAATAATTGAGAATTATTTTTGGAGGCAAAGAATGAAGTCCCGCCACCATTTTATTTTAGGCCAACAATGACCAGATTTTATGCCTTTTAATGACCGAAAATAATTAGGTCTAATTCTCGTGCTCAGCGAGTTCATGGCATAGCTAGATGACACTTCCATCACCATGGAGGATGTAAGAGCAATTCTTAGTGACTTCAGCAAAGCCACCATGCAAACCGTTCGAAAGGGAAAACAGCCTCAAACTTTAACAAGGAACTCTAAGTTTAATGGTGAAAAAATAGGAAAAAAAGTAAAGAAACAAAAGGATAGTAATAATGGACCCAAAAAACAGAGGCCATTCTAAATCTGGTACTCGCCACCTACAAGACTGGTAGAAAGAACAAAGGAAAAGAGAAAATATTCCTAGCAAGCAGGGACCCCGTCTTTTGCACATATCCCTCCTACTTTCCAAAGCAGTCACAAGCACCCTTAGTTCTTATGGGAAATGATTTACCATGTTTGTAATCTCTCGTTAGAAGGTCATTAACCGGTGGCCATGTTATCTCTCCTTTCTACAAATAGATCAGGAAAGCTAAGCTGCCTATCAAATTCAGAAAAATAAGGATGCCCAAATATATAGGCAAATCCGATCCAAAGACCTACGTCTCCGAGTACCTAGCGTAAATCCAGATGTACTCTTATGACCATCGGATCTTATGTAGAGGTTTTCCTACAACTTTGGTGGATGATGCCCTAGATTGGTTCCTTAATCTCCCTCAGGAATCAAATTCCTTATTCGAGCAAATCTACAATCTCTTTGTAACGAGATTCTCTCAAGTCCGATAATCGAAGATGGTTAATGACCTGTACAACTTAACACAAAGGCCTAATGAAAGTCTTCGAGACTATATTGATAGGTTTCGAGCAACAACGTTGAAAATTAAGAACTTGCATCCTGAAGCAACAGCGTTTGCCCTAAGCAGACGCATTAGGAGCTGGCCCCTATTTGTGTCCATTCGGACAAGTCGCTGGTAGACCTCACCAACTTGATCGATAGAGCTAAGCAGTTCATCCCACTAGATGAAGCCATCAGAGTTGATAGGTTAAGGTTGAGCATTGTCGGGAGGTTGCAGTACCCTCCAAGCATGGCCAATTGATTACAGCCTCCATTAAGTATGGCTGATAGTCTAAAGTTTTTGCCCAGCATGGTTGACAGGCAGCAGTATTCAGTTGGGTGGACGGAAAAGAAATTTAAGGCCCCTAAAAAAATGGTTGCACCTAGGAGCTCTGGTAAAAGGAAAGAGTATGAGCGAGGAAGATCTAAATGCCATATTAATTCTGTTGAAACCTATACCCTGGTCAATTCCAGCCCTGCCAGCATCTTGGAATAGATCAAGGAAAACCAAGGAAGGTCAATTGGCCATAGAAGATGCCAGATTGGACGTTCGCTCTTAGATAGGTCAGACTCTGAGAAGTGAAATGGTAAAGGAGTAACACTAAAGCGCATTCCATAAATAAATTTGGGAAGAGCCCATACATGGCTATATCCCCCGAAGATGCTATGACTATATTCCCAAAAGACATGGAGGACTCGAAATATCACCTTCAGGATACCTCAGTTGCCCAGATGGTAGTCGATAATGTCTCACCTTGAGTTTCCCCGATTGATAACTTCTCGTAACATCCCCCTTAAATCAGGAAGAATGCTTTAAGAAGGAGACAACAAATTACTCTTAAATCGTGAAAAACCCTTTCGAAGGGAGATGGAATTGTCTTTACCCAAAAGGTCCAGGCCGAAGAATTCTCTCAGTACAAAAGCCTGAACTGAAGAATCATCAAACTCCACAGATAGTATCTGATCGGAGGAAACACTCATGAAAAATAACAATACGCCTTTCCTTCTATCCACCCAGAAATAACTGGCGAAATTGGAGGAAAGCTAGTAGGACCTCAAGACCTCCTCTCATTCCAAACTAAGACAAAATGACTCATGCTCATCCTAAGTTAAGACGAAACATCCGATTCTCCATGCCAAAGGCAAGCTACCGAGAGGAAACCCCAAGTACACCGTGGGTTAATCACACTCACAGCAAAAAAAAATGGCCAAAGAAGAACAAAGGCCAAGCTTGAGCATCAGCATAAATGGGGATAGCACTGATCACAAAGACAAAACATCACCCCACTGATCAGGCATGGCAATGCCACCATTCCAGTGGTCGGATTGGTAGAACTTCTTCCCAGTTCAGAGCTAAAATTACAATACACAAATAGAAGCTGGTCGAGTGGCAGTTATAAAAAAGAAAATCAAAAGAAATCTCTAGTATTAATCCAAAAGTTGTCACATACTAGCTTAACACTGATTGGAATCACACTTTGCTAAACAAAGCTTGGAAGATATGTACTTCAGAGCAATCGATAGACTCCTGAAAGTTGCAATCTCTGATAGCAAAGATACTTCTGTTACATTATATTCCAATCGAAATTATTACTGAATATACAAGTTACCAAAATTTCCCAAGTAATCGTAAAATGAACTAATCATTTGCATTCCTTGAAGATACCCGATCAAAAAGAGTTCGCTTCAGAGCAGTCGACAGACTCTTAAAAGCCACGACTCTAAATTAAAAAGAGTTAGCTTTAGAGTAGTCCACAGACTCCTGAAAGTTGTAACTCTCGATCAAGAAAAGTTCACTTCAGAGCAATCAACAGACTCTTGAAAGTCACAACTTTCGATCGAAAAAAATTCACTTCAGAGAAGTCAGCAGACTCTTGAAGGCTAAAACTATTTTGAAAGCTCACTCCTGATAGGTAAAGACCTTAAGAAACTTCCAAGGTCCTTAGCAAAAACACTTAGTTGTACCATTGCATTCCAATCAAACTGATTATCAAACATACAAGTTGCAAATTTCTTCCAAGTGCTTGCAAAATGAATTCAACTCGATCATTTTTATCTCTTGATGATTAATCCCGAGTTAAGTTGCGAAGTCATAATCAACATGATTATTTGCTTTAGTCAATAAACCCCTGAAAGACAACTATCCAAAAGAGGGCAATCCTAATATCGATTGGCATAAATAATGTTAAAAATGATCATTTTAAAGAAGCGCTAAGGTCGGAAGCCCGTACCGAAATTAAAAAAGGTGCTCAAAATAACACCGTATTCCAATCGAAATGATCACGGAATATACGAGTTACAATTTATTCCGAGTTGTTACAAAATGAATTTGAATCGATTGCTTGTAACTCTCGACGATTACTCATTAAGCTACTACGAAATCGACTCGATGTAATTATTTGCCCAAATTTGATCTGGTTATCTTCACTATAACCTTATTGTTCATTCCCAATCTAATTCCCAAAGTCATACTCAATATGATTATTTGCTTTGATTGACTATCTGTTCCCAAGTTAATCTATGAATTGATCATGTCATCCGATCGGTCTTTCGTTTATTAAACTTGAAGTATAAATAAGGAAAATTTCCCAAGTCTTTTAAGACAAGTGAAATATTTAGTTTTGACAATTCCGTTTGGATTACTATTGCAATGCAATAAGTAAAAAAGAGCAAGAAATGGAATACTAGAATTGAAAATTTTATTTCAATTGATTTAAATTCCCAAGTACATACGAAAGAAAACACTTATTACAATTAGGAAATTCCTATCTAATCATAAATTTACATCATCTCCAGGAGTTGATTTGTGGTCAATGATCTTCATCCGATCAGAGTGGATGTATCTAAGGCAAAAAGGAGTTGATGGGAAGCAAGCTATGAATACTCCACGCAATGCTGCATTCCTCTTCTTTTTCAGTTCCAAGTAGTTCAATAATTCCATTTTTCAAAAAGATATGGGAAGAACGAAGAAGGAAGAGTTATCATAGACTTCTAGCCATTCCCCACTGATCAGGGGGCATCTTCATTAAAACCACTTCGTTCCAGTTTCCATTTCATCTAACACAAGGGAATGACCTAAGGAAACCTGATGGGGAAACAGGAGTTGAGAAGAATACGAAATGCTATACGAGCTCTCCAATCGGAGTCTCCTATTATCCTTTGTCAGAAGTCCTGACTTGTCATTAGCTTCCTGCTCCGATATGATCTCCCCATTCATCTTCTTTTTAGCATTCAAGCTTTCAACATGGAGGCGCATGCCCCTCTAGATCCCTTGTTCAAGATTGGGATTCTAGATCAAGAGTAGACAATTACTCTAAAGATCCATTTACTTATCAAAGAAATTTGAAGAAATCATTAAAATGATGAAGAATGAGAAGAAGATTCCTAGCAGAAAAGAGGTTTGAGGGAACGATGCTATGAATTTGTAAGAAATGGAAAATGAGGAAAGTTGCCCATTTATAAGAAGATGAAACTTCCTCATCAAGCCGAGCATTAAATCCTGGATAGCCATGTGTCAATCTATGATTGGCTAACCCAAGAACTAAAGTGTTACCAATCTGGAGAACGAAGCGTCTCCATAATGAGTGCGGTAGACAAAATGTCTGCCATTAAATGCGTTGACTGATTGAATGATCCAAAGGTGAAACAACGCCATTAATGCACATGGTGGACAAAGCATCCAGGTTCAACGAACCAACTCAACGGTTGGGAAGATGAGAATTCAAGCTCCAAATTTCTCCAAGGTAATTCAAAAACAAATTAAGCCACCAAAGGCTCTTTCTTTCTTGATCCGATAGAATCCTTTAGGGAGGACAAATGATAATATCTATTATCATTTTAGGCCTGAGTAAATCCCAGCGCAAGGACAAGCTAAGGCCAAAGGTTCAGAAGGCCCAAGCGCGTGAGGAGTAAGCGCTTAATGAGCCAAGGAACTGGCGGCGATGTCTATTCGATCGGACCGATAGGGCATGCCCCCCTGTCAGTCCACTGACACACGCCACAACCCACTTCTCCTGCCTATTTTTCATCAAATCGTCGCCTACCTACTCTGACACTAGAGTAGACCACTCAAGTGGCTTATCTAAATCCTCTATAAATACCTCAAAAACTGTAGACCCAGGTAACATGAGAATTCTTGAGACTATCTCTCACTACTTTCTCCCTCTAAGGCACTACTGACTTAAACTTTAGAGTGCTCACGCCTGATCTGACCGAGCACATTTTATTGCAGGAATAAAGTTTTTCTAATCCAATCAGCTCATGCACACAATTGTCATCCGGCCTCACTAGCTTTGGACATCTCAGAACCTATCAACCATCAAAAATACAAATTGGGATATTTGAAAAAGCCAAGCAATAGTGGCAATGTGGAGAACCCATTCAAAAAAACCATCTCACTAAATTATCACTTTGCAAAATTTAAGATAAAAATTATTAATTATTTTATGCACTTTATGCTTGTTATGTTATCAGCGAAATATTTAATAACTTCAGTAATATTTTTGACTAAAAGCATCATTTAATACTTGAACTTATATAAAAAAGTCATTCTGGCACATGAACTTTACTAAATCCACATTTGGCACTTGAATTCTTTTTTTCTTCAATATTTTTAACACCTCCATTTGTGCGTGTAAAACACGCAATATGTAAAGCGTGAATGCAAAAAATTAATAGGGTAAAAGCATTAAAAGGACCCTGGACTTGTAAAAAAAAAGTTGTTCCAGTACCTGAATTTTATTTAAACCGCATTTAACACCTAAAGTCTTATTATGTTCATTTTTTTAAACACTTCCAGTAACTCAAATGGTGATTAGGATAGCGCGAGCAAAACACGCAATGTATACAATATGAATCAAAATTTATTGCAGAAAATTAATATGATATTATTATTTCTAATGGTGAAAAATCAATTTATTTAAATCCCTAACCCATTATTCTCCTCCTTCTTCTTCTTCTTCTTCTTCTGTGAAATTGCAGTCCAATCAAATCTCCTTATTATTTTTCTTCTTCTGTAAAATTCTCAGTTTTCACAAATATCCTTTTTCTGTAATCCATAAGAAGAAGAAGAAGAAGAAGAAAAAGAAGAAGAAGAACGAGATTTGCTTGGACTGTAAATTTTACAAAAGAAAAAGAAGAAGAAGGAGAAGAATGAGAAGAAAAATAATAACGGGTTAGGAATTTAAAGAAATTGATTTTTCTACCATTATATATATAAATATAATATTTATATTATATTAATTTTTTGCAATAAACTTTGATTCATACTGTACATATTGCGTGTTTTACACGCGCTATCTTAATCAGAATTTGAATTGTTTGAGGTATTTAAAAAATTGAAAGTAATAAAACTTTCAGATGTTAAATGTGATTTAAATAAAATTCAGGTACCGGAACAATTTTTTTTTTACTTATGCAGGTTCAGTCAGCATATATTTTGATCGATGTATTGAAAAAATTGAAAAAAATAAAAGTTTAAGTGTCAAACGTGTTTTAGTAAAATTTAGAAGCCGAAACGATTTGTTTTTTGTAAAAGTTTAGATATCTAATGATGCTCTTAGCCAATATATTTTTTTTTACACTTTGCTTTACTGTTTATATCCTTTTAAAATTCTGTTAGATAATAGTAACATTAAACAGTAAACATCTTAATTCAACACGAGAACAATTCAGTTTTTTAATATGATATTTTATAAAATTTTTAAAAGATAATGATTATTTTAATATTGATAAAAGAGGTAAAAAGTGACAACTTAGTGGTGTTAGAAAGTATCAATTAATATTCATAGAGAATTTATATACTAGGCATAAAATTAATTGAACTAATAAGTATTACCAAGTATTATTAACTTAAAAAAAAAACATAATACTAATCCAGCCGCTGCAGCTTTGCTAGTGAAGTGTACCATAATGACCATTTGTAGCTTCAGAAAGGCAAACGAATCATATTCATAGTAAAGATTAACACAGTGGAGATGCATAAATCTTTTATAAACATAATTCGATTTCAATCTGTAAGAAAGAAAAGAAAAACAAAAAAAAAACTTGCTTGTATACAGCAATTATCAAAAGAAAAACATCAAACATACCAAAATTAAGCCACAAGCACGAAAACATAATTGATGAGACCAGCTCAGTATATATACAAAAGTTAAAGACTTATTTAAACTTCTTTTTTCCTTATCTACTGTATCTTCCCATCCCTCTACTAAAACTAAGCCAGTTCAGCATTTTACTAAAAGATTGGACATCCTGTAACATTGATTCCAGGTGCAGTAGGACATGTTGCCAAAGGACAGTGATCAATATCTGTACCCCACCATTTCAAATTTACACCTTCATTCTGGAAGGCGAAGAACAATAGTACGCCCATGAAAGCTGTACCGGCATCCAGTGCTGCGGAAAGAACATAATTATATTTCTGCCACCAGCGCTTATGGTATCGGAATACAAAGTAGTTGAAGATTGTTCCTGTGATAAGCCAGCTTGCTATATTGGTAGGAGTTGCCGGTGGCAATCCAGCAAAACCATAAGATATCACTGGTATGTTTATCAATGGAATCCATTTCTTCTCCGGGAACATTTTGCTTAGTATCCAAATAGGTACGGGCAAGAAAGCTCCGATAAGGAATAACCATACCAAATTCCTGTACATTCCTCCAGGTCCAAAGAGCCGTTTTGGTCCGATTAGACCCCAAATGACCGAAGCATCGAATGTGACTCTGTATTTAGGACAGGTCCATGGACTCTCAGGATGGAGTGTTTCAACATCGCAGATGTTCTCCACATTCTCCAGCATCCACCATGCAACTGCAAGATTGACAGTACCAGCAACCAAAGTCCCAACCAGCTGAGGAAAAACAGAATATCACCGAATTGTAAATGTTTCACATTAAGAAAACAAAGGTTTCAAATGCTCAATCTCACAAATTTCTGAACTACAATACCTGAGCCACATACATACACCGTGGTGGTATTTTCATGTAATGCCCTAGTTTAAGGTCAGATAAGAAAGAGAGGGCATGGATCGTGCTAATACGTCCATAAATCTTGAAAAGCAAGTTTGCAATTGGTTTTCCTGGTAGGATATACCCAATAACAAACTGTGCTATTATGTCATATCCAGGTTGCTGCATGTGGGACACAAGAACTTCATTAGGCAAAAGGACTCTGAAATTCGTTTCTCATTTTCCCAGTCTAAGAAGGAAGAGAAGAGGAACGAGGGAAGAAATTGGGGAATTGGATAAGTCACCTGGTTTGTAGTTGCTTGAATAACTCCAATTGGAAGAGTAACTATCCAAGCCAAGCCAAAGGCAAAGAGCATACCCCACCATGGCAGCTGCACATCTTTTTTCCACACAAAAGACATCATTAAAGATAGGACTGTGCTCCCTATCAATAGAATGTAGAACCAGCAATCAGGTACTTGTTTGTAAGCTTTCATCAATTTCGCATGAACATCCAATTTTGCATTCTTCATTGCTGACCTACTTTGCCTCCAAATATCACTACAAATTGGAAATCACTCAGTGCCACTTTTCAAGATTTCAATCTAAAGAGCATTTACACTTTGATCAAGAAATATGAAAGTACGGCATTCTTAAAAAAAAAGAGGAGGCCAAATGAAACTAGAAATTAGAAGCAGCATACCTTCCATGAAATAGTGCCACATGAGTGAGAGTCGCAGTAAACCTAGCAAACCCAGATCCAATTGACAGTGCAAACAGAGGGCTAAGATAGAGCTTACTATAACTATTGTAAGCAGCAATATTGAGGTCATAATCTGGAGTCAAGATCTTGGTGGTATCATATTTGTGTCCACTAGAGGTGAACAGTTGGTTAGAAAATATTGGAAACTTTTGAGCATCAAAAGTGTCATACTTCCAATAACAAAGAGGGACTATTATGTAGATAAACATGACAAAACCAATTCCAACATTGAGAATGGATGACCAAGGAGTCACCAGGGGGCTGCCATGATATGCAGAAATCCCAGCCCAATCAAGGGTGAAAGCACCGATTCCTAGCCCATGGTAACCAGAACCTATTTGTTGAGCTGTGATGCTGTGTGGCCATGCCCAACAAACCCATGAAAAAAATGTCAAAATTGGGAATAAGTAGCCTGGGAATACATAATAAACAAAGCTTAATGTCATCGCCACAAGGAAGAATCGCATCCGTGTCATGCCTTTACTATTGGTTTCCTTTTCATGGAGTGCTCTGCAGAGACAAAGTTGACATATGATTAGAGAATAATTCCCATGGAAACAAACTGTCATAAGCTTTTATACATATTATATATTAAATGCATTAGTGTTTAGCTTTATTCAAATGAGTTATATTGCTTCACCCACAAGCCTAATCACATTCATCCAGTAACCAACAAACAAATCTCATTGTCCATTGACAATATTTTAATGACTCTAGAGTTAGGCAGTGTCTCCTTCTGTAACATAACAGCTATAAGAACAATAATGATCCATTAGGGAAATTATTTACCAATACACATCCTATATTTTCGAATGCCACGTGCTACCGGAATTTTCCTCAAATATCCACGTAAACATTATTCCAAACAAAAGAAGAATTCATTTTATAAGAATTTTCTGCTCAGCATCGAGTGTTTATTTTACCAATTATTTGCTATGAACTTGATTCTATTGAGTCTTGTGATCTATGCATAATGCTTTACTAACAAAGATTTAAAATTTCACCAAATTCATATAGCCATGTTACAGTAATCATGATCCAGGTTGCGGTTTTAAGGTTCTATAACAAAAAGGACAAAATTCTGGCGTTTTCCTACATCTTCTGAGCAACCAAACCGATTTTAGGAGAACTTTTAAAGTAACAAAGGAGCAAGGGAAGAAAAGCAGACCTAAATAGAGAAACCTGAGCGAGATTGGAAGGCCACCACATCTCAACAGGATCAACAAGATATCTCCTAAGCATTCCAGCCCATCCATACCCCAATATCTGCACAAATCATGCACAGGAAACGAAATAAAGATATCAAAGCAACTCAAATTCTAATTTAGAAAAGAAAGAAAATGCCCCACAGAAATAAAGAAACCCAACTTCACAACAACAATAGGTAAAAGAAAAGCAATAATTAAAACAGAATTTTCAAAAAGAGAGAAATTTTTCTACCCAAAAAGGACAAGAAAATTCAATTCAACAAAATCTTTAAATTGAAATCAAAAGGCTCAACCTTTAGCCTTTTAAAAATTTAACAAAACCAAAATCAGTATAAACAAAGAAGGGAAAAGGCAAAGTAAAAACATAAAGAATAATTAATACCTGAGTAGTCAAGACAATAAGAAGCGCGCAAAGAAAATTGAGACTTTGCTTATAATAAGCCTTCATAACAGTAATGGCACCAATTGAGTAAGCGTCACCCCCGCCAAACGAAACACCACAATTAGCGAAAATAGTGATGATAACATGCTCTTTGACATTAAAAGGCCCAGGATTCAAACTAAAACCCCAACCAAAAATCTTATACTGTTTAGTGGGTAAAGTCCTCGCCATGAACTTCCCTATGGGCAATACACCAATTTGCATGAGAATAGCCGAGATAGTGAGTGGCTGTGTACGGTAGGTGAAGAAAGTGTTGAGAAATATCAGAAGTACACAAGATATTAAACCCAGAAACCATGCTCTAAATGTCATTACTGGCATTGTGGGATCATCAGTTTCAGGCACAACTAGAGCCACTTCTTCTACGGGACACCTTTCATGCTCTGTTGATGAATTTCCATTTGCCTTTTCACTTTCAAGAGAATTGCTTTCATGGGTTTGGGTCTTGCTCGCCATCGAAGATCAACAGTTGAAACAAAAAACATAAAGCACAGAAAACAGAAAAGGGCTCACTCTTTTCACTGGCTGTAGCCAGGAAATGGTACTTTTCAATTGAAGAGTGTAAGAAAGAGTGAGCTTTGTTATATAGAGAGCAACGATGGTGATGTTTTCTTTTTTACAAAAATACCCTTTAATTTATCTGCGATTTTAATTATCTAATAATTGTGGTTAGGTTAGCCGTCTTGACTCCGTTGACTCTTTTGACTTAATTACCGTCAATTTATATGCCTATAATACCCTTTTTATATTTTGGCTGCATCATGATTCATGATTCATGATTCATGAGTGAGTAGTTTTTTAATTATTTAAGGAAAAATTTAGTTATAATTGTAATTCGAAATTCAATCCAAACCATCCGAAAAAAGTTATTCAATTTGAAAAAATCAAAATCGCAAAAAAATGATAATATTAATTTATCCAATCCCATCCAATTGATAAATTTAATTATGAGTGAGTAGTTATTTAATTAAGGAACACCTTATTTTTGTAATTGCACAAATGGAAATTTCTTAATTTATACCAATTTTTTCTTTTTACTATTATTGACATTTTCGATTTTTTTTTTTACTTATTTTTCTTATCCAAAAGTGGTCATATTAATATCTTCTGTCTTAAGGAACTTAGAAAGAAATATAAATAGCACTATATTTTTTAGTTTTATGCGAAAAGTGCAAGTAAAAGTAGTTTACAGTTAAAAAAAAAAAGGTAAAAGTAGCTTGTCTGCTTGCCAAGAACAATTTTACAGACATACTTGATGTCTCATTGAGTCATTGCACTTGATAAATAATTTGATATTAGCTCCAAAATATTGCAGGATAAAATTTTGATTTGCCTTTAATATTTTATTGAAAGAACTTATTTATCCTTAATTTTTATTTTGGAGTTAATTTGTGTTTAATATTTTGATAGTATTAATTGCCTCTTCATGTTCGCTTAACTTTTTAATTTTATATTTTTACCCTAATTTTTCTAAAAAAATATCTTTTCTTTCAAATTGCATTCAAAACTTATAAATTTACTTCAAAACTCTAATATCAATCAAAACGAACATGCTCTATATTAAAAGAATTTTAACCGTCCTAAGTGAAATTATATAGTTATTAAATATAATTAGAGAATAATTTTAACATCCTTAAATAATTCTATAATTCTGTTTAAAATATCTAGAAAATTTCTAGTGTAGAACATGTTGGCTTTAATGCATACAATCCAACTTACACTCCTAGGCAGTCACAGTGACCCTTGGTTTTCATAGGAGATGACTAGTCATTTATGTGCATGCTAAATAGAAGGTTATTGAGAAAGGTTAGGGAAGAAGATGAAGACCCAGTGGCGGATAAAAATGCGAAGTGGTTCCTGTAACAGATAAAGAAGTTTGGATTAGGGTATCCTAAAAAGCCCTAATTTGACGGTAACACTATCTCCCCATTCTTTCAAGAGATCAAAAAAGCTGAACTGCCAAACATGTTCAAGGAGATAAGGATGCCTAAATATACGAGCAAATCTGATCCAAAATGCCATATTTCAGAGTATCCGACACAGATCCACATGTACTTTTATGATGATCGAGTATTCTGCAGAGTCTTCCTTATAACCTTGGTTGGTGATGCTCTAGATTATTTCCATGACCTTCCTCAGGAATCAATCATCTCCTTCAGGTAGATTCATGTTCTTTTCACGACAAGATTTATTATTCAAATCAGGACATCGAAGATAGTCAATGACCTATGCAACCTGGTTCAAGGCCTCAATGAGAGCTTCAGAGACTACATCAACAGGTTCTAAACATTAGCATTAGAGATCGAGAATTTACACCCTGAGGTAGCAGCAAATGGCCTAACCAAGAGCATGAGGAGTATCCAGCTATTTGAGTCCATCATGATTCTGCCATCAATAAACTTCACCGATCTGATGGACAAAGCCAATCAATACATTCAATTAGATGATGCCCTCAAAGCTGATGGAAGAATGTCAAGTATGATAGATAGACTATAACAGCTGATCGGATAGGCAGGAAGAAGACCAAAGAGCTCAGAAAGAGTATCCACATCCAAAAGTTTAGGTAAGTGGAAGGAGGCTTAGTAAGAAAGGTTTGAATACTATGCTAATAATCCGGCTAGAGCCTATAGCCCGCTCAACTCCAACTTTGCCAGTGTCCTGATATGGATCAAAGAGAAGCACAACAAGGTCAGTTAGCCGAAAAAGATGTCTAACTGGACATATGGTAAACGATACAAGAGCAAGTACTGTGAACTCCACAAAGACGTCAGTCACACAACCGATGAATGCAACTCTTTAAAGGAGGAGATAGAAAAAATCTTGCAAAAGGGGTCTTTGAAGAGATTTATGGGGCCTACACAGAGAAGCCCCTATAAGCCCTCTCCTAAAAGAAATGGCCGATTGAATTTCGACGATGATGAGGAGCAAAGAAAGCCAAGGTATGTTGAGCATCAAAGGCAGAGAGCTGGGTGTGATCAACTTAATTGTTGGGGGGATCATCATATAGAGAACATTTGAGAAAGAAGGGCAAGGGCATATACTTCTCAGCTAAATCCAAGAAGATGCCACGTGTTTTGATATCCCCCAAAGATGTAAGTGATCTAAAATTCCCACATGAAGATGCCTTAGTCATACAAGTGCCAATCAACAATTTTTTGGTGAAGAGAATCCTGGTTGATAACGGAAGCGCAGTGAATGTCCTCACCTTAAAAGCTTACAAGAAGATGGGCATGCCGATTAAAGACCTAAAGCTAAATACCACCCCACTGATTAGGCTCGGTAATGCCACTGTTCCAGAGGTAGGATCGATAGACCGCTTTGTAGAGCTCGGAGATGAAATAGTAATAGCGATGGACATGGCCTTTGCATATAATGCAATTTTTGGAAGACCGATGCTCTTCTAGAGCGGATTGGTGACCTGTATCAAATACATGGTCATAAAGTGCCTGTAGAGGCAGGAGAGGCTATTCTAAGAGAAAATTAAAAGGCTTATAAGGAAGCCTATGTCTCTATGATAAAGCAAGAGAGGTAGGCCTACATGGTAGAGCCGAGCCTCAAAAAGAAATGAGAGGCTAAAAAGCCGAGAATGGACCCAGAATAGGAGCTAACCATAAAGGAGCTATCGAAGGGAAAAGAAGTCTAGATCATATTAGAAAAGAACAAGGAGGTGGAAGAAGAGGTCTTATAAGTATTGGTGATCAATCAGGCCTCTTTTGTTGGTGAGAGATTTTTCCTTTATTTGTCTACCTCGAGAGAGGCAGTGGCAGCAGTTTTGATCATATAAGAAGGAACTCAACAGTTGCCAATATACTATGTTAACCAAGTGCTGAGAGGGTTGGAACTGAGAAAAAGTCCAACATAATAGTTGATCGTCGCAGTAATTATGTGCACCAGGAAACTAAGATAGTACTTTGAAGCTCACACTATAGTTGTCTGGTCTGATCCATCGCTCAAAAAGATCCTTCAAATGCCAGATCTAGAAGTAAAAATAATGGGATGGGCCATAAAATTGCAATCCTTCAATGTCAGGTATGATCCGAAGAGTGTAATAAGCCTTAGCCAATTTTGTAGTAGAGTTTATATAACACCCCTTGCCAGTACATAGTTAACCACATCACAACATGTGACTAAACCAAGCACGTTTGAACAATAACAAAATAATGAAAAGTAGAATTATAAAATTTCAGGAAAAGGTACTATTTTGCCCCTCAACTTGTTTGAAAGGAGCTGATATGCCATTGTCATTTTTTGGCTCTAACGCCCTTCAACTTACAAATCCCGGACAAATTTGCCCCTCCGTTTAGCTCCAGTTAACTCGAGTGTTAATGACACTGGCGTGGCATCGACACGTGGCAAAATATGCCACGTCAGCGCCATGTGTATTTTAATCCAAAAGGGACAAAGGTACAAAAATACCCCTGAAGTTATCTCCAGGGTACTAAAATACCCCTATAATTAATTTTGGAATAAAAATGCCCCTGATGTTATTAAAAAGATACTAAAATACCCTTGAATATTATATTTTTTATACTAAATTTTATTTATATTTTTTTTGCAAACATAAATATTTATTAATTAGTAATAATACCCAAATTATCATTTCTCTTTCGGGCCAAAGTCAAGCTCATCCCAAGACCCAACAAGGAGCATGGGCTGAGAGTCTTAGAAGCCCAATGCCTCTAAGGCCTGGCGCTCGAATGCACGGATGCACGTAGGAACCAAGGTGAGGCCAACAGGCTGTCCAATCGAATGGCAATTCCCCCAACAGTCCACTATTACACACTACCTGCCTACCTACACTACCTGCCTACCTACTCTGACACCGGAGTAGAACACTCAAGTGGAATTCCCGTCCATATAAATACCAAGTCATTTTACACCCAAGTAACACAATCTGAGACATTCTCTCACTACTCTCTCTTTAGAAAGCTTCTAACTTAAGATTCGGAGTGTTCACGCCCGGTCTGACCTAGCACACTCTTTTGCAGGTACAGAGCACAAGCCCATCAGATTAGCCAAAGCTCAACTATCATAAACGGCCTCATCTCTTACTAAATCTCAGGATCTATGCAATTAGAATATTTTAGCTAAGTAACAGTATTTCATTTAGTTTGAATATCTAATAAACATAAATTTAATAAGATCACATACATATTACTTGATCATGATAAATACATGTATAAAATACATACATAAACTTCCACACAATGATTGCATATAATTGACCATAATCATAATGCTTAAACATAGCCAAAACATGCTTTAATCATACATATTCATTTATCAAAATAACCACTAGGAATGATATGCATAGATAGCACACACACATACAATTTTATTCAAATAATGTCAAAGGCCATATCACACATTTGTCATGTATCTTTTCAATTAGTGCTTGCCTTATACATTTATCTAATCACAACATGTACGATCTCACAAGAACGGTCGTTAAACATTTACAGACCCTAATACCTATTTCTTATTGATATATTTTACTTAGAGTTAGTTTCCTATATTTACCTAACATATTCATATATCCACATCTTTACCATTTTATCATATTCATATATCCACATCTTTACCATTTTATATTCTTTAATTTAATGGTTGCCCACATTCCCAAAGTAGAGGAAAATGAAATACACTAACGCATAGGTACTCGAGGGTACTTCACATATTACGCATATGTTCATGATGCACAAGTTCGGAATAATACATCTGTCATAAATAACCGTTATTGATACATGCACTTGACATGCTTATTTCCATATTTTCTTTCAAAATACAAGTCGTTACATGCATTTATTAATTCATATTCCATATTACTCATTTAATATTATTTTATTCACAAATAGCCTACATTTTCAAAGTGGTGAATAACGGGTTGAAACGCATAGGTACCCGAGGGTACAATTACACATAGGGATCCAATTCAGGATCCAGAAACACATAGGGGTCGAAACACATAGGCTGCATCAATAAAAGACCCTATAGGCATGCCTATCTATCTACAACTTGACTATTGCAGGCTAATTATTCATTTAGGCTAGTTTTTTCACATTTTTATAATACTCATACTCTTATCACTGTTGTACTCATCATATTCACAATCACTTATTATGCTCACAAAATGATCATAATCACTTATAAATTCATAATATAAGATTCATATGTAGTATTCTTAATATTCAATAGTTAACCAAATGATCCTTTAATGTTATCATTTTATTTCCCTCTAGTTCACATAATATACACATTGTATAAACTTATTAAATATCACTTAACAATATTAAAGGAATACCTTATTCATGTTAGTTATAAGCATATTCATTTTAATCATGCGAATATCTCAAAACATAATTAATACTTGCATAATCATTCACTATATTCACATTTAACTTTATCACATATATAAAGGTTCATACTGCTATTCTATGTGCCTTCATATTTCACATACCATTCTTACATATACATATATAGAGTCATTTACATTTATCCAATATACAATCTTTATCTATGCAATTACATACAAGTCATACATGTTCACTTATTCACAACTCTAAACTCTTTTCTCATATCCTACTACATTTTATCAATACATCATATAAATACTTATATGTATTCTTTTATAGTATCATTATGTTTCCTTTCAATATTTCAAATAGAAGTACTTTAGTCCCATTTGAATACTATTAATGTTTAAGACTCGCATAATCATTAATTCAAAACTTGTACTCATAACCCATGTTATACCATCATATAATCAATTAGGTTAAATGTTAATCTACTACTCAAGTGTGATAATACTAGGCCAATATATGTATAACATTAACATGGTATACTATCATAGCATTAGTCTTTATATATACACTTCATATTACATCCTTTTAATACTATTACAATGTCAATAATAGCATACACATGTTTAACATATCAACGAGTAATTCTACATTCAATCTTATACAAATTGTATGCATATTTTCTATTTATATGCTATTCTTTAGGTAATCATCATATTATTAGGTATGCATATCATTATTCAATTCAAACTAACACAAATCATAATATTCAATTAAGTGATTAACATGTCTCATGGTAGTCAGGATTTTGTACCCGCCATAAAGGTGGGGGGGGGGGGGGGGGGGGCGGGTCATGGTGGGCATTGATTTGTGCTAGCCGTGATTTCCTGGAATCTCCTAAGATTTTAAAAATATGCTTTATAGAGGCCTAACTCACGGTGGGCATGAATTGGTTTCCATCGTGACCCCTTGTTATTTTTGCTTTTAAAGCAGGATTCACAAGATAACTTTTCACCACTAATTTGTGTAGCTAAAAACAATATGCAAATATCATTTTTAGGCAAAATGGTATTCTAGAAATTTATTACCCTATGTCTCATATTGCCAATGGTACCAACTACACATCAGTTGGACTTCTAAAACTCCAGATATGACTAAAATAATGCAAATTGCTCTTATGACCCGGACAAAACATATACCCTTTTGTTTTAGCTAATTTTGAAGCACTTAGAGCCAAAATTAGCTCTTGACCTATTCTCGAAATATGTAAGTATGTGTCTTAGGGTTTATATTCCACTAAAATCACCCAATTTGGAGTTTTTTAGGTAAATTTATAGCCTAAAAACCAAACTGGGGTCAAATGGAACTTTGGACAACATTTCCTCTATGCATTCTATATGCCCATATACACACTTTCAATCAATTTCACAATCACAAAACAGCTCAAATCATTTCCTAAGATCAATATAACATCAAATATCATCTCATAACATTCAAATCGTACACATAATAGATAAGAAATTCTCAAACCTCAAATTGCTCCCCTTTTGCTATTCTTTTGTTTTGTTGCTCCTTCTTTCTCTTTCTCTTTGAATCCAATTGCTTCTCCTCCCAATTTACATAACAAGTTAATTAACAAATATACAAACCACCTATCTTTCAAACTCCAACAAATTAAAGAAGAAGAAGAAAAAGAACTTATGATTTCCTTACCTTTATAAGCTTATAGTTGCACTAAAATCACTCCTCTACTATTAGCAATTCCTTGACATGAATTTTGAGTGTGTGCTTAGAGATGAAGGAGAAGAGAGAATTCTGAATTTCCTCTCTAAGTTGGCCGGCCATTATGGCTCAAATAAGTTAAGCAAAAATTACTTTTCATCTTTCTTAATCTATTCATACTTATCCCACATGCAAGTTGTCTAACTCCTATTGGTGAAATTTTGATTTTTATGCTCAATTCCACTTTAATCCTTAATCTTATAATTAATCTCACATTGAACATATAATTATTTCTATTTCATAAATTAGAAGGCTTAATTTATAAATCTTATGCAATTTATTCCATAAGTGTTAAATTACCAATTTACCCTTGGCCTTTAAGTTAATACCAATTATGTCCTCCACTCATTTTACTACTTTAATCATCAAATTTTACATTTACCTTTTAATTAACTTAACTAAATTCATATTCATACCAAGTAGCTCATTTCTTGCCTTAAAGTCCATAAATATCAAATTACTAATTTATCCTCAACTTTTCAATTAATACCTGATACGTCCTTTACTACACTTAACCGCTTTAATCATCAAATTTCATATTTTCGGTCACCATAATCCCCTAGACATGTGCAAATCCATTTAGGGTATATTTTGGGTCATTATAGTTCACTAATGCTAAAAAAACTAAAGAGCCCAAGAAGATCTTTTGGGTAATGATTGTTGATGGAGCCTCAAACAATATGAGATGAGGCATCGGTATAGTAATAAAAAGACCCTTGGACATCACAATCAGATATGCAATAAGGCTAAGCTTCAAGGTGTCTAATAATGTAGTGGAGTATGAAGCGCTTCAGCAAGGCTCGAGGTTGGTCAAGTCCATCTGACCAAAAAGTCTCAAGATCAAAAGTGATTCTCAATTGGTGATAAGCTAAGTATTTGGAAGCTTCGAAGCTAAGGAAGAAAGCATGAAGATATAATTGGCAAAAGTGAAAGTAGCATTAAAAGTGGTGGAAGGCGTTGGGACGGCTTGGAGCCTAGAAAAAGCACCAGTTAATCAGCTCACCAAAATGGTAGCCTTTGAACAATAAGAGATTGAAGAAAATATAATAGCTGAAGAGCAATTCTCTTTTTCCCTAGAAGAACCGAAAGTAATAATAATTGAACAGTAGGAGAGCACATGGATGAGTCCGATTGTCCATTACATTTGGATAGGTGAATTGCTCGAAGATAACGCAGAAGCAAGGAATATCATAAGAAAGTCACTCAATTGCTCTATAATTAATGATGAACTGTACAAGAAGGCATTCAGCCATCCATGGCTTAAATGTGTAATAAGGAAAGATGTGGACTACATCATTAGAGAAATCCATGAAGGCATTTGTTGGTCACACGAGGCCAGCAAAGTAATTACAAAAATGGTATTAGAGACTGGCTATTTTCGGCTAAATATCTTTAAAAACGCTCAGAAAAAGGTCAAAAAGTGCCACCAATGTCAAATCAATGGAAGAATTATCAAGTAGCCAGTAGCTGATCGATGTTTCTTAGCCATTTGATAAGTGGGGATTGGATATCTTAAGTACTTTTTCCCAAAGTAAATGACAAATGAAATTCCTTATTGTAGCCATTGACTATTTCTCAAAGTTGATTGAAGTCGAGCCTCTGGCCACAATAAATATAGAGTGGATTAAAAACTTTGCGTGGAAAGAAATCATTTGTAGGTACAACTTACCAAAAGTTTTCATAATGGACAACGACAAATAATTTAATAGTTCAACATTTAGAACTTTTTGCTCTAATCTGAATATCAACCTCAGATTCACATCGGTCACTCATCCACAGAGCAATGGGATGACCGAAGTTCCAATTGAACAATCTTGGAGGGATTAAAGAAAAGGTTGGGAGAAGCAAAGGGTAACTAAATAGAAGAACTGCAAAGTGTTTTGTCATATTACAGAACCTTGCCGAGAGCTGGGACTTTACAAACTCTATTTTCATTGGTATATGGATTGAAAGCAGTAATACCGATGGAGATTAAAATTCCCTCATATCGGCTAACATTCTACTCCGATTAGAATAACAAGCAAGAAAGAAGATAAGACTTGGATTTAATCGAAGAAAGAAGGGAAGATGCCTATACAAGGAAAACAACTTATAGGCAGAGAGTCGCTAAATACCACAACAATAAGGTAAAATTAAGAACCTTCAATGTTGGGACAGAAGTCATATTCGATATGCTTATTTGCTTTGCTTAAAATTTGTTCCCGAGTTAATTTGCAAAATGATTACGATGTTCGACTAGATTACTTGCTTATTAATCTTGACATGTGAAAATGTAAAATTTTCTAAGGCAATGAAGTGTTAAGTTTAGCGTTCATTAATAGAAATTTTTGGATTATTATTGCAATTCGATAGGTAAGAAAGAATAAAATTGAAGACTAGAATTGAGAAAATAACAGTTTCATTAATATATATATATATATATATATATATATATATATATATATATCCTATTCTAATCATTTCTTTTATATTCTTCTTCCTCTTCTCCTTCCTCCATAGGGGCTTCGTTATCTTCACTCTCTAAAGGAACCTCAGGAAGAGTGATCGGGTCAACCAAGAAACTGAAATTAGCCTTAGGGAAGTGTTCTCACACTCGATCATGATATGAGTTAAAAGATCACTTTGAATATCGCCTAGATGATTTAGCATAGTCGCCTTTCGATCGACAAGCTCCCTCTAATGTGAGTCATAAAGGAAGCGTTGCCTCTCTTGAATCTCTTGTTGGACATATTCCAAGGAGTAAGCTCTTTCATTTGAGATAAGACCCTAGAGTACTTCGAGAAGAGTCGATGATTCTCCATTGATAGCTGAGAGTTGTCAGAGTTGAGTTGAGAGATCTGCGAAATGAACTGTCTGTTCTTCACGCGAAGGCTCTTAACATCCTTCTCTAGAAGCTCCAACTTCTCTGCAAGCTCCTGCTCTGATGGGGACTTCTTATCCAATTTCTCGTTGAGCTCCCTTTTTGACCTGATCTTCTTAGTCAGCTTGGCCTTCCAGTTGAGATTCTCGGTACAAAGATGCAGCCCCCTTTGAGTAGCCAGTTCAAGTAAACAAACCAAGTCAAAAAATTGCATTACTAAGATATAAAAAATAGGTACAGACAATAAAAATAATACCTTAAAGAGGTCTTGGTACATCTCGTTCAGTTCCTGAGTCGGCGAAGTAATTCGACCCGTGTCTTGGAAGTCCTTCTTAGAAAATAGCTCACAGCTCAGGAACTCTGCAACCTAGGGATTTTGAATGGAAAACCCCTCCCCAAATCTTTAGGCTAAAATCTATTTCAAAAAAAGGACCCTAGCTCCAAAGCTGGAGCAGCAGCAACATGAGAAACCTCGGGTTCCTTGAATACCATATGATCGGTGGAAGCCTTTAGAGACGGTGCTGAAGCTGGCATTTCCTCCATTGGCGCTGTAGTCATTATTTGGCTTGGAGGAGCATTATGGCATCTTCCCCACAAATTCGGAGCATAAGGTGTCTCTTCCTCGACAGTAAGAGCAGAAGTCTAATCGGCTTCAGGCTAATAAGTCTTCCTTAACCTTCGATATTTGGTAGGTTGATCGAACTTATTGGCTCTCGGGGTTAATTTCTTCTTCTTTAATCCGGCCTTCTGTTTTTGCTTGGCCAACTCGGCCTCCTTTTTTGCTAGCTCTTGAGGATCCATAAAAGTTGCAAAACCAAACAAAAAGATAAGTATCTATATACATAGAAATAAAATATAAATTAAACATGCATGTAGATGAATAAAAATCCCTAAGGTTCTAAAGGCTCATGTTTTGCCATTCCTTCACCAGAAGGACTTACCTTATCTAAGGAATTAAGCAGGACCGTCGAGTTGGTCGGATCCTTGGAGTTTTCCTCAATGTACTTCATTAATATTTTTATGTCTATTTGAAAGATTTAGAGACTATATGCCATATCCTTTAGTAATTTGGCCTTGTCCGATTGGTGGAGGTCGACTCCAAAATTGCCTTTTCGGCCAATCGAGAAAAACTTTTCCTTGAATCCTTTCACAGAGGAGGGAAAGGAGAATAACTTCCTTTTTGTGCCTACTGGTGAAGTAGTATTCCGTCCCATCCTTTCGATTAGACAAATAGAAAAAATGTGTAAACAGTTTGAGTGTGGGAGCTAACTTATACTGCTTGCACAACATTTTAAAGCAAGCGAGCATTCTCCACCCCTTCAGATTCAACTGGTTTGGCGCTACTCCATAGCTTTAAAGAACGCTGATGTCGAACGAAAGCCTTAAGCCATAGTCCAGGCTGGGAATTGGCAGATGAACCACTTGTTGTTGTTATTGCTAAATGGCCCCTTGGACCTTGACATAGACAATGGGTGGGGCAAAATGAAAATATCTAACAGAAGCTTGTATTTTTCCTTTATCTTTGAAACCTCTAAGGGTGTGCTAGCTTGGTATGCCTGCCTATAGGATCCCTAGTCCTATATGTCTCCAAAAGCCCAATATCCAATTCCAGATTACTACTTGAAGCCATTTTTAGAGGAGGATGGATAACGTAAGAATGAATTATCTATTATGAAGAAACAGACCCTATAAAAGATGCAGATGATGATGATGAAAAAGGGATTGCAATGAAATCTAAGGACATGTAAGTAAAAGATTAATTAATTGGAGAGATTTGCAGAAAAAGAATTCTGAAAAAGCTTGGGAAACTTGAAAAACTCGAAGGCAATCGAAGAAGATTGAAGAACTTGAAGAAAAGCTTTAAGCTTTCAGAGAAAAGGAGTTCTAAAGCTTTGTAAAAGCAAAAAATGAAGTGAAACGATCCACCTATTTATAGGAAGAGATAACTTTTTCAACAAGCTAGGCATTAAAACCGAGGTTGCCACATGTCAAGGGATAATTGGCTGACCTAAAAAATGAAGCGCCATTGACCCAATGAGCGAAGCATCACTATAATGAGCGCATCTAACGAAACACCCCTCATTAATGTACTGACTCAACAGTCGAAAATATGAAAAGTCAAGCTCATATTTTTGAAATTCAAAATTCGAAATAAATTGGTAAATTTAATGGCCAAAGACTTTACTACGTTGTTGATACGATCAAATCTTTTAGGGGGGACAAATGATAATATCAATTATTTTTAGTGGGCTTGACCCACTCTCAGCCAAGACCCAAGACAAACTAAAGCCTAGAGACACAAGGCCTGGTGCGTGACAAGCGGATACCAGAGAGACTGGTGGCACATCCTATCTGATTGGACTAATAGGACACGCTCCTTATCAAAGTCCACTAACACACTGCAGTGCCCACGCCTCTTACCTACTCCCTATCAGATCGTCGCTCACATGCTCTTGCACCTGAGCAGACCCACTCTTAGTACTCAAGTGGTTCTTCACATCCGCTATAAATAGCCCAATGCACTATAGAACCAGGTACTAAATCCTTGAGACTCTCTCTACATTCTCTCTTTATGGTTAGCTAACTTAAGTTTTAGAATGCTTACGCCTAGTCTGACCAGGCTTGTCTTATTTCAATTCACAATCTTGCTGATCCAATCAGCTTATTCAGAACTCTCATCCGCCCTTATTACATTTATGATCTTTCAGAATCTTTAAACATCCTTAAATAATTATATAATTATGTTTAAAATATCTAGAAATTTCTAGTGTAAAACATGTTCGCTTTAATTGATACCAAAAGTTTGATAGATGTATTTAGAGTAATTTCATAGGTTTTAGACATAATTTAAAAAGAAAAATTAAGGTTTGATAAAGAAATAAATTGAATTAGAGTAAAAATATAAAATTAAAATAGATATGAAAGGACATTTTTAGTATCCAAAATTAAAATGTTGAGGGCAAATTAATTATTCTAGCAAAATTTTTGAGGTTTATTAGAACATTTTCCCAATATTATACTCACCTATATGGCTTTGACCAATCTTTGTATGCTTATAAAAACATTGAAATTTAGCAATACAACCCCCTATGTATGTCTTTGGCCAGAATAAAAATCATTGAACCCATTTTTGTGACACTGTAGGTAAAGAATGAAAAAACAAATCAATTAAAAATTAAGAAATATGAAGATTTCTAATTCCTAAATAAAAATTCTGATTTTTTCAATCAAATAATAATAAAAAAACCACTGAAATTAAAATTTCAAAAAACGAACGTTTAGATGTCTGGTTATACACCTTAAAGCACAACATGGGAAGAGCTCTCAAACCAGTCAGCAAGCATTAATTGCATACTCCAAATTCTCTCCCTATGTTAATTTCCAAATCGCAGACACATTATTGTAATTTTTTCATCCGCTTGCTCTAATTTGTCATAACAATTACTTTGTATTTAGGGTTTGGACCAAAAACATAAAGAGAAAAATAAGATTTTGATGATGGTAGAATGATTTGTGTGATATGGAGGCGAGTGAGAAAGAAATTTTAGGAATTTTTTCCCTTATTGGATCTTGTTCCCTTTTTTTATTTTCATCAATTTCACGTATTTTTATAATAATAGTTCAAATATTATATCAGCACGGTTGAGTATCACACGTTTTTCAAACAACAGTGCGAATTTATATGTATTATTTGCAAAATTAATAAGTATAAGTTCTTAATAATTCATTATTAAAGTTTAAATATTTAAATGAAATATAAAGTTAAGGTTTCAGCTTTAAAATAACTCATGCAATTAATATGGAGTTATTAAGAATAATAATTAAAATTCTGTCACAATTTGGATTCGAATTGTTGAGCAGTAATTTGGTGTGCGCATGCGTATCTAAACAGTCAAATTGTGCGAATTAATTTATAAATTAATATTAGCTCATTACTTTTTTTCTTTTATATTTTACAGAACCTTTTTGTGATTGTGATATGTATTCTTATAAATCATTCTATCCACTATTAGACAAGATTTAAAAATGAAATCTTCTAATTAAGTTATTATATTGTTATATTGTATTGAGATAGGAGGAGAATCTATCTTATGGGTCAAAGGTGCAATTTTTACCCTTAATGTTTGATAAAATGTGCCAAAGGTGTAATTTTTACTCTTAATGTTCGATAAAATGTGCAATTATACTTTTGTTGTTTCAATTGATGCTATGGTATTTTTCATGTTTCAAAATTGAAAGAATTTATCCATCTTTTAACAGTTTTTTGACACTCACTCAAACAAATAGATACGTGACACAAGATGAAAAATTATGTCGATTTTAAAATATGAAATATAACATTAAACCAATCGAAATATTAGGATTAAAATTATATTTTTTGTAAAGGCAAAATCGCACCTTAAGCCTTCCATATTTGTAGTTCAACAGTGGAACTTGGTAAAGTTAATAGACTAGATGTTTAATTTCGCATCCTTTAACAGAAGAGATACGAGACAAATGTATATCACATCCGTTAATTTCACTTCCTTAGGATAGGAAAGTCCATTAAGCATTGATTCTTTTGCACGCGATTGACGTTTCTAATATCCAATATATATTTTATGGAAAAAGGAAAGAAAAAAGACAACCAGACATCTGTTTCCTTTATTATTATTCTCTCATTTCTTTTTGTAGATAAACTTAACGAGTCATTTTTAAACGCCCTTGTCAATTTTAAACCAAAGAACAAGTTTTGGTATGAACTTTTGACTTTTAAACGAACATGACTGCATCTTAAAGATAAATGCTTACGACCATCCATTTTGTTTTAGAGGACCCTCCCAACCCAACAAATGAACGACTCTTATGATGTAATGGTGACTTGCATGCTCAATGCTTTATTATTATTATTTTTTATTTTCTTTTTGCATTTTCAATTTTATTTGTTATTAAGAGAATATTAATATTTTGAAGCTTATTAATTCTAAAAACTTTACTTTCAAATTAGTCCTCATATAAATAACTATTTTTAAATTATGAAAATAATAAACATTATATATATATATATATATATATATATATATATATATATATATATATATATATATATATATATATATATATATATATATATATATATATATATATATATGGCCAAAATCAGACCCAAAGTCCATGATGAAACCCTTGAGAATTTACAGAAAATATTTGGTTAAAGAATATTCCTCTAGATATATACGAGGTTAATTCTTAATTAATCTATTGATAATATTGGGGTTAATTTCATTCATAATTACTAAACTTTGGAAATTGTAACGATATGATCACTATTCTACTATTTGTAACGGAAAAATAATCCCACTATTATTTTATAACAGAAAAATCATCAAAGCTAGAAAATGGGTATTCTGGCAATCGACGTGTGTATTTCATGTTCGCCCACCTATCCATGTCATCCTAATTGCCACATCACCACCGAATGGGGCCTACGTGACATTAAGTCAATTTTATTTGTGCTTCTCGGGCTATTGTCGCGAGCGCGAAGTGACCCTCATGCCCGCTGTAGACACCGGTTCCCGAAGCGGTCCAAGATCAGGATTGCCCGATAATGAAAATAATACTTGCCATAAGTAAAGGTATCGAAAATGATATTTTCCTTGTCGAGATCCTCGTTGTTTTTAAATAAAAAATAAACAAATAAATATATATAAAAAAATTATTGTTATTAAAAAAATAAATATTAGGAAGTGTTAGTTTTAGATATCAAAATTTTTGATTAAAAAATATATACATTTTAAAAAAAAAGGAATTAAATTAATTAACTAATTTAAATAAAAATATATATTTTGATTAAGATATTTGATTTAAAAAAAAAAAAATTGGAAACGTGAGAAGGGAAATGGCCTTAAAAAGATTTAATTGATTAAAGTGCAAGTGGCCTTAAAAAGATGTATATTAAAAAAAAATAGAATTTGGTCTTTTGGCATATGTGGAAATTTCCACATATTGGCGTGTGTGGAGGGCTCTCCACGCACGCCCCATATGTGGATTTCTACATAAGGGCCCGCGTGTGGAGCCTCTCCACACGCAACATTCCACACGCGGCTGGTCTTTTGCCGCGTGTTTTCCCTCGCCTGCAAAACTAATTTTGTACTGCAAATAAGTTATTGTAATCAAACATAAGTTATTGTAATCAAACATAAGTAACAAATATTTTAATATCATACAACAATAATGGGAAGCATTAGAAATTGGTGTTGTAGATTGTCTTCCTCCAATAATTTCCTAATACATTAAGTTAAAATATAAACAAAACACATATCGGAATAGAAGATCTGTTATTACAGAAAAAAATATAGCAGCAACCTCCATCAATAAAGCATTAGAATTATAAGGCTCAGCAGGTGGTTAGTGATTGAAAATTATATAATATCGCACAATGGATCATGCAACATGCCAAGTAACATATATTACAAATAACAATTTAATAAAACCACTAACTAAACACTGATTCGTCAGGCCAAAAACAATTAATGTGCTATCTACCAAATAGACAAGCCAAGCAACTGCAAACAAATAAGCACTGCTAAGTGCCTTGCTAATTGCACTTCCTGATCAAAGCCATTATAAATTTACAACAATTCACTGAAGTTTTCAAATACAGAGCAAGCAATTAACTTAACCAATTTCAGAATTAGCTAATAACAGAATCAAAAAAGATAGGAAACAATATTTGCTAAAAATATAAGGATTTCTTTAATATATTGACATATCAGTAGCGTGAACAAAACTCCAATTCTCACACTCCAATTTTTATACCAGTAGCAAAAACAAAACTCTAATTATTATATTAGTTGTTCACATCATTACTATATCTAAAGTAAAAAGACAAGATTAAAAATGGAATTTTTTTTAAAGATTAAAAATGGAAATTAAAGAAATAAAATTAAACAGTTATTAGTGTAAGAACTTCTCACTTGAAGGTGAGATCACTGGCGGAGCTACACTATCTTGATGCACACCCTCAAATTTTTTTTTCTTTATATATATATATATATATATATATATATATATATATAATAAACTTGTGACCCTCCTAATTTAATTTAAGTGACCCCTCTAATTTAATTTATGTGCCCCCTTTCAAATTTTACTCTCAATATTTTTAGACACATAGATAAAATTAAAAATTTATTTATAAAAATATATTTATAACACTATTATTTGAATATTACGGGTAAAAAATTTGAAATTTTTAGATATATAAAAATAAAATTTGCCTCTTATCTAAAACGATATCGTTCTGCTCTTACCCAAAACGGCGTCGTTTTACTTTTTTATTACCTTTGTACTTTCTCTTTCTTTTCCCTTTTCTTTCCTTCCATTTGTTCCATTCTTTCCCCGATTTTTTTTCCCTTGGTCCAGATTTTAGCCTTTCATTCTGCCACTCGCAGCGTTCTCATCTATAGCTCCATCCACCGTCGTTGGTCGCCAGATTTTCCGTCCTCTTTTTTTCTCTCAGCGTGTGACCCATCTGACTTCGGGGTCCTGGCTCCGCCCCTGGGCGAGATTGAATTTGAAACTATATTAAACGGAGAAAATGAAAAAGAAAAAGCTAAGATTGAAAGTTGAAACTATATAGAGAGAGAAAATGGAAAAAAAAAAGATATGCATACCGAAATCAATGAAGCTTGTCGGCATCAAAGTTTTGATTGGTGGCCGGCCAAAGAAAAACCATTGATGGTGGCTAGGCAAGAGAAAAAGAGTGAGGTATGGAAGTAGGGTGTAGTCAGAAATTCAGTTTAATGGGATAAAAAATTATAAAAATTTATAAAAAAATTTATTGACATAAAAATATGAATAGATGTAAAATTTTTGTTCAAAGTATTAAAATTGGTATAAATATGTTATTTAATTTTATTTTTCTAAATGGGCTAAAATATTGAAAATTGAATATGGACATTTTTATGAGGGCAAAAATGGACATTTTTATTGATGACTAATATAAAAATATGGTTCATATTTATCTCTTAATTATTGAAGTGATCCACAATTGCCCTTTAGAGTATTAAATAAGAGCAAATATATACCATTTTAATATTTTGAGAGGCATTTGTAAAAAAAAAAAAACATTAGAGGCAAATATGTACTATTTTTAATAATTTAAGAGCAAATTTAGTTTTTATCCCTAAAAAATAAGAAATTCATTTAAATATTTTAGAGGAGTCAATTTTAAAAAAGTTAAACTTATAGAGTATTTTTCAATTTTTTCTTAATTGAGATGGGTCATTTTTTTAAAAAAATTGAAATTATAAGAATTTTTTTTGAAACATTTTATAGTTGACTGGTGACAATTGACCCTACTTAATTTGGAGCAGCTACGGCCCTATATTTTTATGAAAGAATTATTGAGCAGAACAAGAGGGAGGAAGGGTCAAATTTGGAAATTGGTAGTATTTTTAGGTGTCTAATTTTGTAAAAAATAAATAAATAAAACAGTGATGCTCGCCGAACCCGCTTATTATTCTCGAAGGGCCCGCTTTTTGGGTCCGAGAGGATTCGCATCTAAATTTTTGGTAATGTGAGATATTATGGAATATCTACCCAATAGAACATTGAGAAGATTAATCTAATCCAATGAAACCTTTTAGGCACTTTTTAAATATTTTGGAGTCACCAACCAATTTACAAAAAATTGGTAAAATTCGTTTAATCTCGAGTGTCTAAACCAGAGAATAGTTCGAAACTTTACTTCTATTAATATCTTGGTTAATTACAAATTAATTTTTAATTATTAAATTTCTATCGTTCATCTCACACAGTCATGCATTTAAAATAAAGCGCAAATTCAAGTAACGAGGAAAGCAGTAAAAAAACAATAAATTAAATAAAATACAAAACAAATTAAAAAAAATAAAATTGGGACAAAAAATACAATCTTACAAAATAGAAAATTAAAATAAATAAATAATCATATATAAATCGGGATATTTATTTGGAATAGGAACATTGATTCTTTCATGTTTACTAAAAAAATTGAAGAGTTATTTTTGTATGAATATTGAGAAAACCGGGATGAATAATCACATTTTGAGAAAATTATTTTTTTAAAAAAGTGAATTTTTATTGGCTAAAATTAAAACATTGGTCTCATTTTATTAAAAAAAATTCCAATTTATTAATAAAAATATTTTTGTGATTTTTTTTAATGTGCATAAAATAAAAAAAATTATTACAAATTACATAGCAAAGAAAATAAAAGGAAAAATAAAGGAAAAATAATAAAAATATTAAATCAATCAGACTAAATTTCCCAGATCTCCTCCTTCGAGTATAAGGGTGCTCAAATATGACAAAAATAAGTATTGAAACAAAAAAAAAAACACAAATAAAATTGATGTTAGTAATTAAATAAAAAAAATCAATTGAACACACAAAATAATAAAAATGAATTAAAATAAATAGAAAATGAAATAAAATGTATTGTAAATGACAAATAAATTTGATAGAGTTGGGATACGCCCATGACTCTATAATTGATTGAGTTCCAATTCAGATTAAATTGAGTTATTTAATCTGATTAAAATTACCAAATTTTATCTTAGAAAGAGTTTGAGTTAAACTAGAGTTAGGTCTCTACCTTTTAGGATCTCTATAAATAGAGGTGAGATCCTCATTATATGGTAACGAGAAAACGTATACGCCGTAAGACTGCTCGTTCCCACTCACACTTGTTTTTTGTCTTAATTTTTTAGGGGCTTTTAGATTGTGGAATAGCTGCTATTATCCCACATGTGGATAAAAGTCAGGCCAGTGACCAAAAAGAAAAGAGGATCCTTGTAAACGCTTCCACAACGAGTTTTTGTGCTACAAGAGTTAGGTACGATTTATTTAATGATACCTCCATGTAAATTATATTTGTTATAATTTCCATATCCATCATTGGTATTAGAGCCGTTGTTTTTGCGTTCTAGCATGTGGCTAAATAGATCTAAAATTTTATGTGTAAAATTATTAGATCTGAGATGCAATGAACACAACAAAAATTTAATTTTTATGTGAAAAATATATATTCATGTATATTTCGGCTCAATTTCGTGTTTGTGTACACCGAAACCCGAGGGGACGAACATGAATGTTCAAAACGGCTAACTATAAGTCAGGATTTTTAATTTTTAACCTCACCATTGGATTCACAGACCCTGAAAACCTCCCATCGGCCGGAACCGGAGGGCCAGAATCTGCCGGTAAGGCGGCGCGTGGACTACACGGGCCATAATACGTTCGGCGCATGGGCGGTGGTCCACACGCCCGTCGCCACGTGTCAGCTATTATGCGTCACGCTGACACGTGGCCCAATCGCTGAACGCCACGTGGATGGCTGAAGCCATGCCACGTGGCAGATGAGAGAGGTTAACTCGTGTACCAATAATAGAGTGACACATGGATGATTGTGGTCAAGCCACGTGTCCCAATAAGATGGTACCACATGTCAGACCGAGGTCTGCCAGTGGCAATGCTGACGTGTCACGCGTAATACGTGGTCCAATGAGACACCGCCACGTGGATGACACGTGGTGGTGACGTGTACCCGTATGCCACGTGGCGCCAGGTGGACCAATAGGAATCGGACACGTGGCATGCTGTGGTGTTGACACGTGTATGGTCGAGTGGGAGGCCGCGCGTGTGGCACGTGAAGGTGCGTGAGCGCGTCTACCTCCCTCTCGTCGGTGCGTGACATGCATGAATTAAAGGACGAACTAAACTTAGCTACCTCAAAATTAATTGTTGTTAAAGCCCAACCCAAATACTAAAGTGGCTAACTCTTTTATAAAGGAGAGGCAAAAACCATTTAGGCTAAGGAAAAGTTTTAATAAAAGTAAAAGTAAAAATAAAAGAGCACACATTAAGCATAAGACTGATGAAAGCTCAAAAGGATGCAAGTGACATTGTAAATGAGGTAGGAAAGTCATTTAGTGATGAGCCCGAAAGGCCCTGCCAAAATCATTTCCAAAACTTTATCTCATCCTAAGGTTGCATTGATGGTAAGCAAAAAGATTCTAGTGATCTTACATAGTTTTATCAACCTTCTAATTACAAACTTTCTATAAAAACTTAAAAACGTTTCTCAAGTGTACAATGTGTATAAACTACATAATATAACAAAACTTTGCATGCAATTTCAAAACACAAAATAGGCAAGAGACTACAATCTCATTACACTTTACAGCAATTAAGAACAAATTTCTAAAATTAAGTTCAAAATCATTCAAGGATTTGAAGAAAACTAGACAACACTAAAAACTCAATTGAAGGAAATTAATAGAAACAACTCTTAATACATCCAAAAGTAAGCAAAACTAAACTAGACACATAAAACAACAAACAAATTGAAATTTTTTTAAAAAAGAATTACCCTAAAAATGAAAACAAAATTTTTGGTCAGTTTTATTCAAACTCTAATATACCACCCCAAACTTAAAATTTTGCATTGTCCTCAATGCAAGACAATGATATGCAGAAATTGAAGTTTCTCTCATCGAAATTTCTTGGAAATAATGAATTACTGTGTTTTTATTAAATTGTGTAATGGAAAATTTGTTTGTGTATCATGCAAAGTATAATTGAAATTGCATAAAATTCTTTTGTAAAATTTTTTTTTGTACAATATATAACAAGCATTTTGAAATTGACATGAAAATTTCAATCTCAAAACGTATATATAAAAACATCTACAAGCAAATAATAACTATTTAAAACTATAAAATATGTTCTGATTGAGGACTCCTTACTATTACTGAGGCAAAGGCGGGTCCTAATCTGGTGGTGCCATCCCCACAAGGCCTAGATATTAATGAACTGTTTCTGACATATAGGGAAGACCCTCCTCCACTCGATATGATCTCTCTACAAGGCGGTGGCTAACTCTGTGCTAGCTCTGGACACCTACTAGTGCCTTTCCTTACTCACCCTCCTCTACCTTTCCAATCGATCCTCTATGGCCTCTACTCTCCCTTATATACTCTCTGCAGTCTCATGCACATACTGCACACCCACCTCTGTGTTAGCTAACTTGCTCTGATATCATATAAACTCTTATCAAATTCGACCCATCTATCACATGACTCCTTCATAAAAGCAATAGTGTCATGGTCTATCTTAGCAATCTCTATCTAGAGGGTCTCCTGTGACTATTGTACAGCTTTAATCCTATCCAGAATCATGGTAAGCATGTCTTGATGATGAGCATCTATAGGAACAATAAGTGGAGGTGGTGCTAAAGATTATCGTCCTGCAAGTTAAGGAATAAGGGGTGTACATGGGATATATAAGAAGTTTGGTCTATAATCACCATCAATCATCTAACACCAGTGCCTCTCCCTATGAACTTGCATAAAAGCATCCACATCTACAAAGAAATCATGGAGAGGGTTTTCTCTGTTATAAAAATAAGGACCGGATTAGAGCAAAACCGCAGCTAAAATAGAAATAATAAGGAACACACAGATTTACGTGAAAAACCTCCAAACAAATCAGGGTAAAAACCACGGGCAAGAGCAACAAAGTTTTACTATAAAATAGGAGTTACAACCTCTCTATATTTTACACAAGAAAATATGAGAAATACTCTCTATTTATACTAGGAGACCTCAAGAATGAGATGATTAAACATAAAACTAATAGGTTATATTTATAACTATAACATGCCCTCCTTTTCCTTAAAAATCCCGATGTGGGATTGTATGATTTTTGACTTCATGTTTTTTTTTCTTTCTTTTTTCTTTTCCCACCTTTGCCTACTATATTTGACTACTACAATTGTTTTTTCCAAGCCAATAATATTGACTCTAACAATCTCCCACTTGAAGATTTGATTGAATATCAATCAGATCTTCACACCACTTTTCTACCTTGCCATTTACCTCGCGCTTTGTAATCTTTGAAAACTAAAAACACATCTAACTTCCTCTTGATCGAATACACTCAACATCTCTTGGAATAATTGTCTCCTAGGGATGAAACTGGTGTTTACCATACGTCAGAGTGAACCAATTCTATAACATCATTACTTTTAGAATTTTGTGTTTTAACTTCAAATAATGCTGCTTATTCATAACACATTTGCAGCTATTATTTCTCCTTTCATAAGTACAAGCGCTTCTCCTTTTTAACTTTATGATCCCATTCTCAATATATCTTGCATCTCAAACATCCATTTGTCCTGTAGACAGCAGATTTTTCTTAAACCCTCTACACACATCATAGAGCATTTCCATCATCGGAACAACTTGCCACATTTCCTTGAGAATTGGAATCCTTTAGATTCCAGTAATCATTCTTCAAGTGACCTTTCTTGCCACAGTTGTAGCATTTAATATTCTTCTTACTCCTGAATTTTGAACTACCATGATTGTAGCTCCCACTTGAGCCTCGTTCCGTTGATCTTCCTCTCATCACTGTCAAGACTTCCACATTCTGTGAACTTGCCTGCCTGTCTTCCTTGTTTTTGCGCTGATTTTCTTCTTCCAGAACAGCAGCTGCAATATCATCGAAGACTAGAGCATCCGTATTATTTGTTAAATTGATAATGAGTTAATCATATGAATCTGGTAAACTATGGAGTAGAATCTTAGCATATTCTTCTGGCTCTATTTTATAACCCAACGAAGTGAGTTGAGAAAATAAAGTATTCAGAGTATTTAAGTGCTCCGTCACTGAAGTAGATTCCGCCATACAAAGAGTATAGAGTTTTCTTTTTAGGAAAATTTTATTGTGTAGTGATTTGGCCTCGTATAATTTTGTGAGATGATCCCAAATCTCCTTTGCTATCTTTTTCTCTTCTATGCTTGACAACACCCCATCTGCTAATGTCAGATGAAGATTTGACATAGCATTCCTATCCATCTCGTTCCACTTATTATCATCTGTGAAATCAGCCGGTTTTTGACTTATAGCCGCTAAGCAATTATCTTTTCTTAAGATAGCCTTCATTTTCAATTTCCACAGTGAGAAATTACTCCCGTTGAATTTCGCAATCTCATATTTTGTTGCCATTGCTTCTATCACGAACTTTTCTGCTCAAAAATCAGCTCCCACTATTTCACGTGAATAGTAACCGTATAGATGAACAGTGATCGTATACGTGAACAATACCCAAGGAAAATCTTTTCTGATATGGAAGATCAGTCTATGCTGCAACCACAGAGCATATTAAGATAAAATCTCGGCTCTGATACCACTTGTTATAAAAATAAGGACCGAATTGGAGCAAAACCGCAACTAAAATAGAAATAATAAGGAACACACAAATTTATGTGGAAAACCCCCCAAACAAATCAGGGTAAAAACCACGGGCAAGAGCAACAAAGTTTTATTATAAAATAAGAGTTACAACCTCTCTATATTTTACACAAGAAAATATGAGAAATACTCTCTATTTATACTAGGAGATCTCAAGAATGAGATGATTAAACCTAAAACTAATAGGTTATATTTATAACTATAAAATCCCCTCCTTTTCTTTAAAAATCCCGATGTGGGATTGTATGATTTTTGACTTCATGTTTTTTTTTCTTTCTTTTTTCTTTTCCCACCTTTGCCTACTATATTTGACTACTACAATTGTTTTTTCCACGCCAACAATATTGACTCTAACATTCTCTACCTGGTTAGCATGAGAGAGAGTGTGTGAGTTTAGGACTTAGGTACAAATTTTTTTTTGTTTCAGTTAAACTGATATAAAAAATCAATTAAAAAATATATTAAAAAATAACTAAAAAAATTGTGACCAATTTTAGTTCCATCATTACCATTTTAGCAACTAACTCAATGACGAAAAAAGAGCATAAATATTGTAATTTATTTCCCGAGGCCATAATTCATTGCTAAGTCTGTACCTAAAGTTCTTACCTTTTTCACACCACTTTTAACAAACAATTCTCCAATCCATCATTAACTTTGTCGCTAAAGTAAAAGCATTCAATTTTTCCTTCTAAATAACAATGAACTTATTCTGTCACTACTGATCGAATATATAAGAAACATTTAGCAACAAATATTCGGTTACTAAAATGGTAGCCAAAGAATGGTGCCAATCACTTCCAACCATCTTTACCGACGAAATTTGCTTTCATCGCTATATTGGTTGCGTAATTGTTACTTATCCAACTTTTAACAATATATTTTAAAAATAGCTGCCAATCCATTGCTCTTCTTAACATTTAACTACCATTTTTAGCCTGTCATGCCCAAAAATTGTTTTTTTTATTAGTGATAATAAAGGAGGTCTAGTTGAGAATTGTCCTGCATCAAAAACAGTTTAATGTTAGTTAATTTTATGCAATTGATGCCTTATTGTGGATCTCTCTAGGTGGTTAAACCAATAATAAAGATACCTGCTTTGATAACAAATGTTAGTCCCAAATATAGTTTAGAGGGGGTGAATAGAGTATTAAAAATAACAGCAATTAATCAACTTAAAAACTTATTGTACTATATCTTAGAACTAATTTAGAATAAGTAAAAACAAGTTTGCAGCTTTTTTTTTGAAACGTGACTCAACCCTGCAAAAACTGGTTTGATGTGATTACCAAAACTATTTTTCTTACCAGAAAGATCTTTTTCATTACTTGGAAAATGGATTATCAAGATTAAGATAAAATTGTTCTCTTTATATAAAATAAGTTTAGAGCACACAATAGAATAGAAAGCAATAAGAACTTGAGTAGAAATAAATATATATATAAAAAGGATATAGAGAGAAGATAAGAATTAGAACACAGTGATTTATAGAGGTTCGGCTTCCTTGCCTTCATTCTTTCTCCAAGATAACTCATTTTGAGTATTTCTCTCTTCTACGTAACTCTTTTTAAGGGCAGGACTTAAACAAATTACAATTCAAAATGCTTATCTACCCTAAGCCATTTTGCCAAGTAAGAGATTCATAAACACTTGACTTTTTTCATAAGTAAAATGATCAAAACACTTTATCTTTTTTCAAAGTAAAAGAATTAATAAATACCTGCAAGACTTTTCCTTAATTCTAGCCAACATATACATCACACTTTTCTCACAAGTTGGATAATTGATTATCCTCACAAAACATACTACAAAACCCTATAATATATATTGAGAAAGATATATAATGTTGAAATGCATTAGAGAGTAATTAAAACAAGGTTTAGATCTAGAGGTTTTTTGGTTAACTCTCTTTTATCAAATTGTATATGGAACACTTTTTAGTTCACACTTTTTATAATTTTTCAAAATATAGCCGTTTAAGTGTGAAATCATTACACTTCCATTTAAAAACTTTTGACAAAATCATATTTGATATAAATCTAGTAAACTAAAGATTATTTTCTTTTCTGTTCTACTAGAAATCAAATATATTTTAGAAGAAAATGTTTTCGGTAATAAATCAATCTTTTAGTTTTAGGAAATTATCTTTTGAAAACAATTTTAATGAGGAAAGAAAATATGCATGGGTGTGTGTATAAATCCTCAATAAGGTTGTATAAAAAAATCTAAAGATACAGAAAATTAAAATCTTCTTTCTTGTACATTTTTGTTTTCTAATATATAACTCGAAAGTGTATGTTATGATCTTGTTCTAGTCGAATCTAACTTAATCCAATATATTTCCTTACGTATATAACCTACATAAAACATATTTATGTACAGATACTTCAAGTTTTTTAATATTTAAGTTATCATTAATTTTAATTGGTCGAGTTGTACCTTTTAGAACCAATACTAGATAACCGTAGTCCTAAAGGTGGTTACCAATACCGCTAGGGGTGAGCAAAAAAACCGATGGACTCGGTTAACCGAAAAAAAATTCGAAACCGAACCGATAGACTGGTTAACCGATTGTAATGGACTGGTTAATGATTAGTGTTTTGGAAAAATTGATATTAATGGACTGGTTAATGATTTTTAACTCATGTCACTGGTTAACCGAACCAAAACCGAATTTTTAGTTAATTTATTAATTTATTAATAATTTATAACAATTTATCCTAATTAAAGGTGATAATGTACTTTTTTTCATTATACTATATTATAGTGAAAAAATTTTAATTTTTAAGTATCTTGAACATTTTAATTTTATTTATAAATATATTTATAATTATAGTGGTTAACCGAAAAATATTGGGTAACCGATCCGAAAATCCGAAACCGATGGACTGGTTAACCGATGGTAATGGACTGGTTAATGGACTGAACTTTTAAAAAATCGATATTAATGGACTGGAGCTTATGGACTGGTTAACCGACCATGCTCACCCCTAAATACCGCAACGATATAATATTCAAGCAAAAAATAAGTAGCGTCATTCATGTTAAATGATTGCTAAAATTAGCAAGAAAAAACCTCCACACAAAAATTATGTAGGTTGCAATCTCTTTAGCAAAAGAGATTGGATTCTCTCCAATATTATTTAGTGATGATAGTCTGAAATTTTTGGGCTGGCGACTAGGAGAGGTCACCTGAAAACATAGAACTCGGATGGGTTTTTCGATAAAAGATACTCCGACGGTCAAATCAGGAAGATTGACGAAGGTAAGTGTATTATAATTGGAAAAGAATCAAGAAGACAAACATACCTGGATTCCTCCTTTTATAGAGTTAGGAATCAGTATTGGAATAGTAGTCCACTGCTGCATACAATAAGTATTCCAAATAGGATAGGACTTAGAAGTCCTAACTGGGATAGAACTTAAAAACCCTGACTAGATAAGGATATTTCCTGATCAGATAAGGTTAGTTCCCGATTAGATAAGCTTGATTCCTAATTAGATAAGGTTGAATACGAAGAACTCGCAATGTAATGGAATGGAAGTCTATGAAGGATTCTGACAATCTTGATAACCCACGGAGACAAACTCTTTCTGAGCTATTAGGATAGACCGAGCTGTTATTGAGAGCTTGTTCAGATAAGCTCGCTATCCGAACTTAAGAGTAAGGCGTAACCGAACTCATAGGAGAAGTGTTCAGTTATCATAAGTCCCCCCCCCCCCAAAGTATACGACATTCATGTCATTTAGTTGGTAAACCAAAAATTTTAAAAAAATAACTGCCAAGCGAACGAGTTAAAAGAGGAGAGGACAGCGCCTTATTTCTCGCGACGTGACGTCTAGGGCAGTTAATGCCATCATTGCAGTGCTTCAATTTCTACACTCCACTTAATGACCACTGACACCACCACTCAACGCTTGCCACCTGTCCCACAATTATTGGTTCATTTCGCCTATATATTTCATTTCATTTTCAGAATTTTGCTTCTTTTTGACTTTACTATTCATCTTCGTAGCTTTATCTTTCTCTATTTCCTCGCTCCAGATTCGCATATCCAGATTCACACATCCTCAGATTTACTCTTCTCACAAGCTCTCATCCTCAAGCGTTCTTCAACTCACTATTTCCAGATTCACTTCAAAGCTTTTTCTGAAATTTTAGGTTTGCACCGTTTCCCTCTTTTCTTTTTTTATCATTAGTTCCTCCGGGAGTTCTGATGAGGGTAGAGGAAGGGCTTACCAGTAACAATCCCCCAGAGTCCCCTAGCACTAGTCAACCAAGGCAAGATGGAAGAAAAGAACCGAGAAGGCTTCCTAAGGTAGGGAGTTCAATCTTTAAGGCTAGCGATATGAACGCGCTGAGCGAGAGACTAGGAATACCTTATGAGTACAGGATTCGCGCTACCGGCGCTTCCTTGAGGGCCAACGCCAAATTTCAAGGAAAAAAGACGATAATTGTCTATGAGGCAGACTTTGAAGCTGAAGTAAGTCTTCCGCTGACAGCTTTTGAGCTTGAGTTCCTAGATTTTTACGGCTTGACCATCGAACAGTTGCATCCTAATGCCTGGCAAACTCTCTCAGTGCTATAAATCTGGGCAGCCGAACATGACATAGATCTCATCATCCACACTTTTCGAGCTATACATGTGGTTGGACTCTGGGCTAATGGTGAGGACCACAATTATATCCAAGCCTGAGCTAGGTACGTAGTATTTGCTGAGAATTCGGAGTCCCTAAAGAACTGGAAGAATAGGTTCTTTATGATAGAAAGCGAGTCAGACTTTCCCTTCAAGACTCGGTGGGGCGGAATACAACCCCCATTGTAAAATAAATGTAAATCATGCATAAAACGGGGTATTTATTAAGAATGAGGACATTGGTCACATGAATAGTTAAAGAAAATAATTTTAAAATGACAATTTACTTGGATGGAAGACTAGGACATTGGTCCCACTTTATTAGAAAAATTCAATTTATTTTGTAGAAATACTTTTGTGTGATTTTAATTAAGCGTGCATAAAAAGATGATTTTATTAATAATTACATGACAAAATAAAACAAAATACAAATAAAGTAAAAAATTAAACACAATAAAAATAAATCTCCGGATCTCCTATTTCGCTCGCATGGATGCTCAAACAAGGAAAAATAAGGATTTGAAACCAAAAACAAGCACAAATAAAACTTATATTAGTAATTAAATCAAGAAAATCAATTAACACATAAAACAATAAATAATATATTAGAATAAATAAAATTTGCATTATGTACGACAAATAAATTAACTAATATAATGGAAACAAATAAATTAGCATATTGACATGTTAACACAAACTATGATGATGATGATGATGATGATAATAATAATAATAATAATAATAATAATAATAATAATAATAATAATAATAATAATAATAATAATAATAATAATAATAGAAATGAAGAATAAACATTTAAATAAAATAACATAAAAAGAATATTAAAAATGTTAAATCTATATACAAAATCACATAAAATAAATACAAACACAATAAAAATAAAAATCTATATTTTTACTAACCAAATATGAACAAAATAAATAAAAGAAAAATAAAATTAAAGGATTGAGTCTAAAATGTTTACCCTCAGATTTTGGATTCGATGGAATAGAAAAGATGATTGATTTCCTTGTTTTGATTCACAAAGTAGAAATAAAAATAATAAAAATTAGAATTTTATTCCAAAAGAAAATTGTTTAAGAAAAATAATGGAAGAAAATAAATTAATTCTCAAGAACAAAAAATAGATTTTTTTTTCTCAACTATTTTTATTGATTAAAATTGTAAAAAATGGAAGAAAATAAATTTAATTTCCAAAGAACAAAAAATTATTTTCTTTGTTTTAAAAAATTATAATTGATAATAAAAAAATAAATCTTAAGAACAAAAAATAATTTTTTTTTTTGTCTCAAGAAAAATTTTTGATTGAAAGTTGAATTTTTAACCTTAAGAATTTTATTTGGAGAAGAAAAAAAATGAAAAAAAATGTAGAGAGAATTTTTTGGAGGAGAAGAAGAAGAAGAAAAAATAAAGATTTTTGATGTAAAAATGAATTTCCCCCTAATTCCCTTTCAAATTTTCAACTTAAATGAATAAAAATGGAAAAAATAATTAATTAGGGAAGAAAATAGGATTTTTAGCTAATTTTCCTTAATTTTGGTGTTAAAACGGGAAAAAATCATTAAAATCCCGAAATAATGGTAAAAAAAAGTCAAAAAAATGAAGAAAAAACGGATTTAGAGCGAAAATAGCCATTTGCGGTGGAACTGGGCCGATCGACGCCCGTCGGTCGCGCGCCTGCTAGTGCTCCGCGCACAGCCCGTGCGCCCGCAGGCGCGCTGCCGCGACCGACACTCGCGAAAATTAATTTTTTTTCTTTTTAAATTTTAAATTTAACTAAAAAAACTATAATTTCTAAACCCCATTTTTCAAAATTAATTTTTAAAATATTTTTATTATTTTTTATTCTAAAATGCAAATTTGACAAGAAAATCATCACTTTCAACCTTTTCACCCGTGAATAGGCATTTTATCATCATGAGGTAACTCTGATCTAGGCTGACTCAGAACCCAGTGTCTACAGTAGCCTCTGCACTTTTTAACTCGAATGGCATAACTCGGTAGCAGTAAGTAGCTTGATGAGTAATAAATGTCGTTTTCTCCTCATCTTCTGGGTTCATTGGAATCTGGTGGTATCCAGACGAGGCATCCAAAAAGGCATATTCCTCAAACCCAACTGTTGAGTCAACTAGGAAATCGATGTTCGGTAATGGGTAACTATCCTTGGGGCAAGCTTTGTTCAGATCAGTGAAATCTACACACATCTTCCACTTCCCATTAGCCTTCTTTACCAAGACAATGTTGGACAACCAGTCTGGATATAAGACCTTCCGGATGAATCCATTCTTGACCAGGATATCTGTCTCTTTTGACATTGCAATCTGCCTTTTCGAAGCATGATTTCACTTTTTCTTTAGAGTCCGGTCTGATGTTCAGTGAGTGACATATGACATAAGAAGATATTTCTTTAATGTCTAAGGGCTTCCAGGCGAATACATCTGTAAAATTGATTTAAGGGCCGACACTTCTTCCCCTTTCTTGTTTGCCCTAATCTTTACTGCCTTGCCTAGAGCTATCTCAACCTCCAATAATGAATCTATTGGCTCTGCTCTCCGATCCTCACTGGTGGAAACATCCAAGGAATGCAACGGGAGAGCTTGATTTGCTTCTTTCAGCATCGTAATATATGTTTCCCGAGCTACCTTCTGATTTTCATGGAGCACCGCAATGCCCCCTAAAGTTAGAACCTTAAACAATAGCTTCCTCATCGAGATGTATGCTTCTACCCCAGCTAGCAATGGCCTTCCGAAAATGGCATTGTAGGTCAATGGAATGTCCACGACCATGAAATAGCTAGTGCAAGTTCGGACTAATTCGTCATCCCCTAGCTGTAACGATAATTTAACTGACCCTTCTACCTTGATCGGCTGGCCAGATATCCCAATGAGCGGGGCATTAACTCGTTCCATGATGTTACTAGACATTTTCAATGCCTTAAAGGCCTGTAGTGTGATGAGATTAACCGCACTACCCGTGTCCACTATAATCCGCTGGACTAAGTAATCCTGACTTAAGGCCTCCACCACCAGAGAGTCCGTGTGTGGTTGTTTGACATGATCACCATCCACATCTGAGAACTTTACCTCATAACTCGTCATAGGAGGGTTAGAATCCACGGAGAACACCTTTGCCTTCTCTTTCGGGAATCCTCAAAAATATCATAATGTTTTTCCCCCGCGATGACATGTATGATCCCATCTGGAGCTCTTTTACTTATACTAGCCCTATTGTCTTGCTTCCGAGGTGAACGAGACCGATCTCTGCCCTTATCGCTTTTAACAAATTGGGCGAGCTTACCTTTTCGAACTAGGAATTCGATCTCCCTCTTAAGATGAATGCAATCATTCATCTCATGACCCTTGTCTTTATGGAAGGCACAGTAGAGGCTTTGATCTCTATTTGAGCTATCCCTCATGGGTCTCGGCCAGTTCACCTTGTCAATCTCCTTCATCCACTTCAAAATTTATGCCATCGAGGCATTCAAAGGTGTCCAATTCTCATCACTCTGATCCCCAGACCTTGATGAGACTACATAAGCTCGATTGGATCCACCGAACCCTCGATTTCTGGACTTGGTTCTCCCACTGCCGCTCTCTTATCCTGACCTATACGAATCCCTGCCCGAATCGTCATACAGGGTGCTATTACGAAGGCGTCGAGCCTCATCCATCCTTATGTATTTATGAGCTCGGGATATTAGCTTGATAAAATCCCCAGGTGGTTTCTTGCTCAAAGAATCACTGAAATCCTGACACCGGATGTTATGTATCAGAGCATTATTGGCCGCATCTAGTTTCAGGTTCTGAATGTCCATTGCCACAGTGTTGAACCTTTCCACATACGCCCGCAATGTTTCCCCTTTATCCTGCCGAACTAGGTTGAGGTCAGCTGAGACTTTCGTAAGCCGAATAGTTACAACAAACTTTGAGATCACTACAAGAAATTGAAGATTTCCCGACGGAAAGCTAGGATTTTTCGTCGGGAAATTAAATTGCCGACGGAATCACATTCCATCGGCATTGTGAACGTAGGGAAAATTGCCGACGAAAATATTGTCCCGCGGTAATTTTGCCGACGAAATTTAATATTCCGTCGGTAATTTTTCCGACGGAAGTAAATTTTGTCGTGAATTTTCTCGACGGAAGTTAAATGCCGTTGGGAATTTACTGACGGAATATTAAATTTCGTCGATAAATTCCCGACGGAATTACTTCCGTCGGGAAATTTTGAATTTTTTTATTTTTTTTAAAAAAATTACCGACGGAATTTATATTCCGTTGGGAATTTACCAACGGAATATTAAATTCCGTCAGTAAATTCCCGACGGAATTTAACTTCCGTCGGGAAATTCTAAAATTTTTTATTTTTTTAAAAATTACCGATGGAATTTTCCGTCGGTAATTTAAAAAGTAAATAAAAAAATTACAGTGCAGCTGAAAATATAAATTTAAACTAAAATACATGCTCAATTCTAATTAATTCCAGTACATGATCAATTCCAGCTCAATTAATTATTGTCTAGTATAAATTTAACTAAAAGATACTAATCAAAATTAAATACTACATATGCATTAATAAATGCAAAATAACAAACTAAAATCTTGTAGAATGAAAGTTGTTTACATGAAAAATAAACCCAATATTTACCAATATGCTGCATCTTTTGTCTAAGTTTCTAAACTTCTTCTAATAACATAGGCAAATAATTTAATATTACACAACTTGAGCTATTCATGAAAGATGCTATAACTTATTAAGCAACAACCATATAGGAACATATCTTGCTAAGGCCAAAAGTATAAGAAAGCCCCAATTGATAAATGAATAAGAAATAAACAGCTATTGCATCACATAATCACAATAAAATAAATTATATAACTATACATGAATACCAATATATATCAGCAACACAGTTGAGTTGTGTGATAATATGATGATAGTATGGTTTTAGAAGTTGTAGAACAATCATGACAAAAGACTATACATACACACCTGATACATATAATGCAAGATACATAGACATTCATAAGAGACTTGCCTTCCTTATGATTTGAGTTGGCTCTATCAATGATTTGCTTCGATGTAAGCCTACCATGCTGAAGCAGACCCTCAACAATGTCCCACACACTGCAAAAGCCAATGAAACCAAAAAGTGAAAATACTCCAACTTATTTAGCTGTCAAAAAGTTACTATGCATCAAACGGAAACTAACACAACCAACCAATTTATCTGATTCAAATTCCTGAGAAATGATCATCAAAAATTTGGAGAACCTCAGACGATGAAGTATGTTATCAAACAAAGCCATGTACTGAGTAATTTGCTTTGATGTAGCCTGAAAGCCTCAAAATAAAGTAAGCAATATTCAAGGGCCACCAGGATTTCTCAACTTTCACATATAAACTACTTTTAATTTGGAGTGGGAAATATTCACAATTGAAGCTATTTCATTCATTCACTCAAGGCTCTTAGATTCTTTCATCCTAATTTTAATCCCAATAAACATGTTTCATCAGTTCAAAAATGCATAGTTTGTGTATAAAAGAAAATAATGCAGATAAATGCAACAAGAAAATGCATTTTACTAGAATGCTGATACCTGAGTTTGCATATCATCTCCAGTTACAATATTTCCAACTGTACGAAGGGCTGGAACAAGCACTGAGGGAGAATGATGGCTGAAGCACTGACGGCGAGGGAGGAGCGGCGACCGGCGTGTGCAAGCGAGGCGGAGCAGATCTGTCGTACGAGGGAGGTGGAGCAGATCTGACGCGCGCGAGGTAGGCGGAGCAGATCTGGTGAGCAAGGGAGGCGGAGGGGGCGGGGAAAGCGGCGGAGAGGGCCGCTGGGGCGAGGGCAGCGGTGGCGGCTGCTTGGGCGAGCAAGCGAGTGAGAGAGAGAGAGGGGCGCGCGAGAGAGAGAGTGGCGAAGGGGGCGGCGACGAGGGCGGCTGGGGCGAGGGCGACGGCGAAGGGCTAGGGCAAGGGCAGCTTGGGTGAGCTCGCGAGAGAGAGAAAGAAAGAAAGAGGAAGGAAGGAGGAAGGGAAGAAAAAAAAAGTCAAAATATTATTTTTTATATAAAATTTTTAATAAAATAAAAATTTCAATTATCTTTTTAGCGACGGAAGTTTAATTCCGTCGCTAAAAATTATTAAAAATTTTAATTAATATTTTTAAAGACGGAGTTTAGTTGCGTCGCTAAAAATAGCGACGAAAATATTTTTCCGTCGCTAAAAATATTTTAATTAATATATTTATTATTAATTAGCGACGAAATTTGTTTCCGTCGCTAATTCCCGACGGAATTATATTTCTGTTGCTAAAAATATATTAATTAATATATTTAATTTTAGTTAGCGACAGAATTGAATTTCCTTCGCTAAATTTAGCGACGAATTTTTAATTCCGTCGCTAATTCCTGACGAAATTATTTTTCGTCGCTAAAAATATTTTAATTAATATATTTAATTTTATTTCGCTACGGAATTGAATTTCCGTCGCTAAAATTAGCGATGGAATTGAATTTTCGTCGCTAATTTTCGTAGTAATGTTTGCCGCGATATTTACGCGCCAAATTTACCGACGGTTAGATTTTTTCGTTGCTAATTAACGACGAAAATTCAATTTCGTCGCTAATTACCGACGGATTTTTCGTCGGTAATTAGCGACGGATATATATATTCTAGCGACGGTAAATGCTGATTTTCTTGTAGTGGATGAACATATCGCTAAACTATTCAAAACTTGCAATGGAGTGCTCTAGCAAATTTCAAAACCAGATCTGAGCGGACTCAGTCAATGTTTGAGGAAAGATCTTAAACATAGCAGCATCATTCGAGGTATAGACGAGCATAATATGATGTAATTGGTCCAGATGGGCCCGGGGGTCCATACTGCCATTATAAGGTTTGGTAATCTGATTTTTGGGAACGGAGTAGCCAAAATCTCCCTAGCTAGCGGCGATCGAAAATTGCTTTAATACTGCAAAGTATTTTGGTTTTGGTACTTTTGCATCCGTTTCTTGAAGAGCCTCTCAAATTGATCCGAGGTAAGGGTTATGATTGAGCCTGGGGCTAATGTAGGCAGAAAAACTGGAGGGGCAGGCATTGTAGGCTGTGAAGCTGGCGAAAAAAAATTGTGTGGGGACTTGAGGAATTGGTGTTTGGGCGTGAAGTGGAGGGGCAGGTGCTTGAGCGGCCATTGCATTCAGAGAAGCCAAAAAGGCTAGAGCTGTTTGGGGAGTGAAGCCAGGGATTGCAGGAGTGGGAATGGCTTGGGGAGCTGGATTTGTGCATGGTAGTAAGGTTGAGGAGCTGGTAGCAGTGGGATTGGCTCATATGAAACCGGCGGGGGTTGTATTGTTTGTCCAAATAATTGGACGAGTGGTGGTTGGATTAATTGGGGTTCAATTTTGTGGAGGCTGAATTTGTGGGGCTGGCTGGCCGGAGGGGCGGCAGCAGCTGTTAAATCAGGGAAAAGGTCCATTGAAAAACATGAAGAGTCCACGCTCACCGCACCATATGATGACAGTTTAAAATTTTTGAGCTGATAGATTGAATCAGTCACCTGAAAATAAAGAATTCCGGCAGGTTTCCATTCTAGGATACTCCGACGGTCAAGTCAGGAAAATTGACGATAATGTGGTGTAAAAAATTGTAACAGAATCAAGAAGAAAAATATACCTGGATTCCCCCTTTTATTGAGTCAGGAATCAGTGTTGGAGTAGAAATCCTTTTCCGCGTGGAACAGGTATTCCAAACAGAGTTAGAGCTGGAAGCTGAAGCTGAGAGTCCTAAGTGGAACAGGACTCAGATTCTGAGTAGATAAGGGTATTTCCTGATCAGATAAGGATAATTTCCATTTGGATAAGGATGAACTACCAGCTAGATAAGATTAACCCATGGTTATTAAAATCGGACCGGCCGGTTCAACCGGTTGAACTGCGAACCGGTTGCTTAACCGATCGGTTCAACCTCATAAAACCAGTTTGGAAAAAAACCGGGAAGAACCAGATTGAACCGGCCAAAACCGGGTTGAACCGACCAAAACCGGGTCTACTTTAAAATAATTAATAAAATAAGTATTTTTTCATAAAAATAAAAAATAAATAATCTAATAAATTTTATTTAACAAATAATTGATTTTTTACTATTTAATCACATTTAAACTTAATTAAAACAATATAATAATTTAATAATTCAATAAAATACAATAGAATAAAAATTGAATAAATTATTAAATTTGGTGAACTTAAAGATAATTTTCTATCATTTTTTTAATTTCACCTACAGTTATTGAATTATATAATTTTTTTAATTATACAATAGAATAAAAATTAACTCGGCTGTCCGGGCTCAAGGGTAAAATAAAATCGAACTCGTTAATCATGACAAAACCGAACTTTTTGCAGGATATCCGGTTATCAGTTATACTAACAGTATACTTATAAGTTCAAATCTAAATATACTTTAGTTTTTGTTTGTGAATATTTGTTTTTTAAAAGATTGACATTTATTATGAATGAAATGTGTAATAATTAGAGTTAAGAGCGCAATGGCAAATTACTTATCAACTCAAATAAATAATTTTGCATGAAGGATAATTCAGTAAATTTGTGTTGTACATTATGAAGGGGCATCGGCTGCTGCTTTTCTCACGCTTGTGAAAATGGCGTGCCATATAACGACTGACACACTTTTGTCACGGTCCTAGAGGCTTCCACGTTAGCACTCCTTGTGGTTACTGCCTCTATCCCACTTTAAAGTTTCTCTTTTCTATTAAATGGGCCCTACTTTCCCCGTGGAGGTCACCACGTAGGACAAAAACTCGTGATGTCCTCGTGTTGTCTTGAGTACGAGACAAAAGATTATGGGTTTCCACGCGTTATGCCATGTTCCTTCGAAATTGCTTAATTTCCTAATATTGCTCTGTTATAATATTAATTACAAAAAAGAAAAATGGGAAAAGGCAAAAAGGCTAATAAGAGAGCTTTGGTTGGAGTTGCGGAATTGGCTTAGGAGCTTTATGGATGACAATTCTGAAATAATGAGTTCTGGATATGGCAAGGAAATAATTCGCATCTCCATTACAAGAATCACATGATCATTTCCTTTTTATTCCTTTTCAACATATGATTTATTTTTATTAAGGAAATAATTCACATGATTTGTTTCTTTTTAAATGAAAACGTTTACATTTCTTGATAATATCCATTATTTATTGGGTTTGATTCATTTTCAACTCAAGTTTCAACACAAGTCAAACCAATGCCTGGTCAGCCCAAGATCCAGCGCGTGACAAGCAATCTCTCTCTAATTGTCCGATCGGACTAACGAGAGTCATGTTGTGATGCGCGTCGAATCCGTTCCCGCAATTTTTTTCTTAAAACACTATAATTTAAAAACTCACTTTTTTCTAAAAATAAATTTTAAAACATTTTCAAAATATTTTTAAAACACATTTTTATTTGTTTTTAATAAATCAATTTGATAAGAAAACTATCACTTTCAATTTTCATTTTTGACTATAAACAATCACAATTAATTTTATCATTGGGCAATCCTAATTTAGGTTGGATCGGGACCCGATATGTACACATGTCCTGTTAAAATCCATTGACACACTCCACTATGCATGCTCAATCAAATCCAAGCCACCCATGCCTTCTACCTACTCCCCGCACCGGAGTAGACTCATCCTTTGCATTCGAGTGCTTATAGGTAGCTTCCCACATACACTATAAATAGATCAAAGCACATAAAAATTAGGTATTGAATTCTTGAGATATTTTTTCTTTAAAAGGATTCGAGTGCTTTGAATTCTTGAGATATTTTTTCTTTAAAAGGATTCGAGTGCTTACAAATGACTTTCCGCATACACTATAAATATCTCAAAATACATCAGAACCAAGTATTAAATTCTTGAGACATTTTCTACCTGAAAGGGAATGGTCATTACTATGTTCATTACTTATGTTCATTATTATTTCTTTGACTATACTCTAGTACTAGGGTCTCAATTACCAGCATTATTACCATTAGCAAAGTTTATATTAACATTGATCAATACTACTATTATTAATTATATTATTCTCACTACTAACATTATTTACTATTACAATTATCATTATTATCTTTTACTATTATTATTATTATTTATATTTATTGTTATTAATAATGTTAATCTTAACATTTCCTTAATTAATATTTCATTTCCATCTCTTAATTTTTATCATGATTCATGCATTTCCACGTCCTTCCTTTCTCGTGTGCACACACTTATGCTCATTAAAAACTCAACTATATTATTATTTTAACGAGCCCTTATTTTAACACATGTTCTTTACTTTATTCATTTAGAAACCTGTTTTTACACCATCAGACCCTTACGTTTTTCCATGTATACCATTCTTATTTCTTGTATATGCTACGTATAACATTTAAAACCTATCTCATCATTTCTTTACTCCCCTGCTAGTTATAATTTCCTTACTAAATTAAATTACATTGTCAATATTATTATTATTATTATTATAGACATGGTCATATTTTCTATTTCCATTATTAGTTTTAATTTATGTTTCCCATGGTTATGCTTTGCCTTGCCTACGTGAACTACTATGCTTGTCCCTATTCCATAAATTCTATGCAATACTAATTTAGCCTTTAACTAATGAATTCATTAATTTACGTTTCATCTTATAATATCATATATTATTTCCTTATTATGAAACCATTCACCTTATACATTAACTATCATTCACTTATACTTTTACTGCCATTATTATTATTATTATTAGTAGTAGTAGTAGTAGTAAACTTATTATTGCCAGTATTGTCATTCTCATAAATTTTAACATTATTATTGTCCATTTTAGGAGACTTGTTGAACTTAGAATCCCCTTTCTCATTACAAACCTTCTTTAATTTCCATTAACTTTCTATTATGTTCCCTTTATTTGTCCTTATTAATTATTATTACTACCTTGTTTATGGTTAATGTTAATTCCATTGTTAATAATAATTGTATTAACATTGTTCTTACTATCAATGTAAATTTCATTTTTATTATTGACATCAATATCATTAACATTATTTAATAACATTATTTTCATTACTATTAATATTATTATTAAAGATTATATGCACAAATCCACAATGTAACGTTCTTATTCTTATAAATTCTATACAATGGGTACCTATTAATTAATAGATTATTACTTTGTGTGTGTGTTTTCATATCATGATAATTTGAATGTATTCTTTTTCATTTCAACAGGTCACTCACGTTTCCACACACACCCATAATTAAATGTTTTTACTATTAGTATTAACCTTATGAACATTTTACTACATTCATTATTTATTAAATGCACTTAATTGCTTTAATTCAATTAATCACTATGTATTCGTTCCAAATTCCTTTTTAGCCTTCACATAACACTAATATGATTAATTTACATTTTAATCCCCATAATTTTACTAATTTACAATTTTTATCCTTTATTGTTCCGTAATTATCATTTTGCCACTACTTGTACACTTTTCACACTTAATTTGTTATTTGACATGTACAATTACTGTTTAGTCCCTAAAGCTTACTCTTATGCTAAATTACACTTTCAACCATTTAATTACTTATTCTCTTTTATTTTTACTTGTTATCCTCACTACCTTTTACAAATACTATTTTACCCTTTCTTCTTTTAAACTTTCTACAATTTAGTCCCCCATCACTTTATATTTTCTTATTAACTCTTATTGACTATTTTAATTTATTTTCTTTATTTTACCCCTAATATCAATCCGGTAGAAATTTTTAAACCGGATACACGAAACGTGGACTCCACAAGTCCAGAACATTGAGGACTGACCCCGAATGATCACTCAAATCACTATCACTAATCACTGCCACTATCACTGTATCACTCTGGTAGACCGCCGTTAGCCTACCGATGCGAGTCATTATGAGTCGCTACCACGGTATAGATGTCCCTATAATTAGCCAATTATATCTCGAGTTAAATTTAACTACCAAACTACTAAGAGCAGTAAATATGGTTACATGCAATATACATATATTTTGCTTCCAATTTATTTCCTTTTTCCACAATAACAACGTTATGTCATACACCATGCCAACTCATTAAAACTTACGTTATCTTTAGAATATCAATCATAATATATATATATACCTTTCTTATTTCTTGTATATGCTACGTATAACATTTAAAACCTATCTCATCATTTCTTTACTCCCCTGCCACTTATAATTTCCTTACTAAATTAAATTACATTGTCATTATTATTATTATTATTATTATAGACATGGTCATATTTTCTATTTCCATTATTAGTTTTAATTTATGTTTCCCATGGTTATGCTTTGACTTGCCTACGTGAACTACCATGCTTGTCCCTATTCCATAAATCTATGCAATACTATTTTAGCCTTTAACTAATGAATTCATTAATTTACGTTTCATCTTGTAATATCATATATTATTTCCTTATTATGAAACCATTCACCTTATACATTAACTATCATTCACTTATACTTTTACTGCCATTATTATTATTATTATTATTTAGACATGTCAAAATTAACCCAAACCCAACAACTCACCCAAATCCACCCAAAAAAATTGACCCAAACCCAATCCAACTAAAAAATTGACCCATTTAAACCCATCCAAAATCTACCCACATAAAATATAACCCATTTGGGTCATTCTTCCTTGACCTAATGGGTGTTTTTTCTTTTCTTTTTTTTTTTTTTCATTATTTCTTTAATATTAAAAACTTTAATGAACAAGATCTTTTGCTTAGACTATCCAGCTATATTATTATTGTGTAATGTATATGCGTATTTTATTGGTTAGACTTGTAATGACCGAGTTATCGGGTTAGTCGTGAACAGTATTTTTCGACAGTAAATAGTGCACTGGGGACAAAAATTACACTCGGAGGTAAAAAATATTTTATTTGACCATCAAAAAATACTAGTTACAAGGAGTCCGAAAGTAAAATATGGAGAAAAAATGAGCTCAAATAGATGTCTAAAAGTCAAAAGTCAAAAATAAAAAATAAAAAAGCCCGGTCCGTTTTAAAGGTTACTCGGTTTGACTAAAATTTGACTAGACCTCTAAAAATAGCAAATGACCTCTAAAAATTATTTTAATAGTATATATAGACTGAAATTAATATTTTGAAATTTTTGACAGCGAAAAATTAATTTTTTGGTAACACTGAAAGTTGTCAAAACGGACTGATTTAAATGTACCAGATCGAGAAACGGATTCTGTTTGAGCTGAAATTTTGCAGGGAGACTAATTTATATATTTTAAGAATTATAAAATTAATTTTGGGAGAAATTGAGTTTAGAAAGTGAGTGAAATAATTTAAGATTACATAATTCGCTTAAAAATAGAAAAATGGTCACTTGATTTATGAATTATTGTGTTGTTGTGCCCCCGTGTGTGACTGTGGATTGTTTGAATTGCAGGAAGGGTATGTTATATATATAGCCGTTATACTGCCAAAATTTTTTTCAAATGAATAGTAAATTAGACAGTTATAAGTCAACCGATATTACGATCCGTTTGGATCTATACCGACCCATTGGAGCCAACATTTTTATAATAATCTTTTTAGTATTCCGTTATTATATCGATAATTATTTTTTATTAAAAAAATATCAAATGGGTAGACCCAAACCCACCCAATCCATTTGGGTATTGACCCATTTATGACTCATATATTTTTGACCCATTTATGACCCAACCCAAACCCGCACAACCCGCCCATTTGCCACCTCTAAATATTATTATATATACATTAAACTTATTATTGCCAGTATTGTCATTCTCATAAATTTTAACATTATTATTGTCCATTTAAGGAGACTTGTTGAACTTAGAATCCCCTTTCTCATTACAAACCTTCTTTAATTCCCATTAACTTTCTATTATGTTCCCTTTATTTGTCCTTATTAATTATTATTACTAGTTTATATGTAATATTGTTTTAATTTTGTATTATAGTTTGTCTATATATTTATTTTTTAAGTGTGTATTGTATTTGTTATATATTATATATTTTTTTTAAACATTTGTATGATATTTGTTATATTAAATATATTATCTTTGTAGAACCAATTTAAAATTTGAAAAAATGTGCCATGAAATTAACTTTAAATTAAATATGAAATTTCAATTACAATGAGAAATTATAATGATTTTCACGTTACAGTTCATCAATTATTATCTAGTTGTGTGTGTCTAACTATGTTACAATGATCTTGACATTACAGTTTAATAATAATGAGTAATTTAGATAGAATTTGGATGTATAGACGAATAATATATGATGGTTACCTTAACCTTGAGTTTGTTGAAGGAGTTCAAGATTTTATTAATTATCTAAGGTCTCAACCTGCATACATGGACAGTCAAAAAACTAGATGTCCATGCAAAAAGTGCAAAAACAGGTGTTATCTTTCTACTTATAAATTGTATTTATATTTGTTAAAAAAGGGATTTGTACCCAATTATTTCGAGTGGACCAAAAGGAGTAAGTGTTTTCATACATACTGGAGGAACACTGTCTGATATTGGGCATGCTGATAGACCTGTAAGTATTCAAATATCGGACTTTTATGTTTAAGATTTTTCTTTTATTGTAATAAATGCTACTCTTGATAATACTCAAAATATTTGATTGAATAAAGGAAGATGGAAAAAAAATATTGTGTAAGGAGTTTGAATTTGAATTGGTTGGCAGGAAATTAGTAATATAAAAGTGTTTTTTTGAATTTTATATAGGAGCCTTGCTAAAAATTTAGGAAAAATTCTGCCAAAATTTTAGTAACCTATAAGTTGTTTGCAGAAAACATCTTTGGGCAGGAGATCTACACCACATGAGGTATTTTTGCACATCTATACACGAAACCATGATTGTGCGACGTTCGTAAACAACTGAGTTAGAAAAGTCCATGTATGTTAATCTTACCATTTATTACAATTTTTTTTAGTTCATCTTTAACTTTTGTATTAATTAACATTCGAATTAATTTTATGACAAGAGCAAGTACAGGAGACCATTCAACGTTAGACAGCTGGCGGTAGGGACCGTCGTGGATGGGTGCTTGGGCTCATTTGCGAACATTTGTTATTTGCATTCCTCCTTATGCAGTTCAGCTACTGGCAGTAGGTGGGCAGCAATAAGTGGTGAAGTCGTTGAGTTTCGTAACACAGTTGAAATGTTGATGAACCGCATTATTCACTTGGAGGGTGTCATTATCCAAAAATTACTCGATGACACGCTAGCACAACAGTCTGATCGTGTACATTCCCCCACTACTTAGTTAGTGTTTTTAATATTTTTACTACGTTTTAGTTGTATAATTGTTATATATTCAGTTAATACATTATTGTTACATTTGTATGTTAAATTTATATATTATTAAAATATTTTTATCAAATATTATAATTTTAATTAGTTTATCTCATTATGTTAATTTTACCAATTATAATTTTTATATTATTTATTATTATATATTCAAAAGAAAAAAATTATTTTGCATTTAGCGACGGATTTTGCTAAAAATAGCGATGGAATTATCTTTCTGTCGCTAAAAATAGCGACAAAATTAGCTTTCCATCGCTATTTTTGGCATCCAAACGTTTTTTGGTCTTCGATATTTGCGACGGATTCCTTTTTCCATCGCTATATTTAACGACGGAATACTTATTTTTCGTCACTAAATTTAGTGACGAAATACTTTTTTCCTTCGCTAAAATTAGCAATGAAAAATTTCAGTCTCTAATTTTAGCAACAGCTCGAATAGCGACGGATTCGTCACGCCACAAAATTTCGTCGCTATTCCTGCAGTTTCTTGTAGTGTTTTTCCACTCTAGAATTTTAGGTTCTATAGTCTAGCAAATTTGATTCAAAAAAATGCGTCAGAAAACCATGAAAGTCTTCCCATATTCATTGCTTCAATAGTTTAGATATTGCTTCTGTTTGCAATAATTTAATTTCCCCTATTTGTTTCATAGAGTGCTGATTGCTTCTGTTTCTAGATGTATTATTGCAATCTTTAAAAGGGGCAGATCTATTTAAGTCTTCTGGTGGTTTTGTTTCCAGCAGATTTGTCACAGCATGTAATTCCTAAAGGTTTTTTATTGTTCAACTCTTGATTATTTTACACATTTTATTTCTTTATGGAAGGGATTGTGATGTTGTAATCAACATGATTTTCCACCAAACATTATAGGCTCATTTGCACATGAAAATTGCATAAACTGTAAGCAGCAACTACTATTGTGAAATTGAAAGTTCTCCATCTTTTGAAATTACTGCATGCTATAATTTCGATGGTCCGTTTCTCTTTTTAGTGATCAACTTTTCTTTTTTTTCAATTGTCTCATAACATAATTTGCAGTATAATTTAACAAAAGTTAGATGGCATCTTAGTTTTAAAAATAGATTGAATGTCTTTTTCTGCTTTAAATGCTGTCTAGCTTTTTTGTTCATCCAAGCCAGTTTTAGTTTGCAAAAAAAAAAAAAAAAATCTCTTTTGTTTTTAATTTGTGGTAAATAATTCCTTCTATTGTTTAATGCTCAATAAATGGGGTGCTATAGGTATTGTGTCAAACTGCTTTCTGCAATATTATGAGTAAGTAGATTTTTCTATCTTATCTAGATGAGAAAATCTAATAAAGATGCTTTATATGCATGTGTGTTTTATGCCAGGCGAAACTTGCAAAGCTACGTAGAGAACTACTTGATGAGCCTTCAACAAAAGGAGGTGGTGGTGCTGGTCAAGGTTTTGATGTTACTGAAAGTGGAGATTCCAGAGTAGGCCTAGTGGGTTTTCCTTCAGTTGGGAAGTCTACACTGCTAAATAAGTTAACGGGGACATTTTCAGAGGTGCGAGTTATCTGTAATCCCGAAAATTTCTACCTAATTTTTTTTTACAAAGATGATTAGTGTTTTCTATATATCGGTGTTATGTAAGATTTGACATCCCACACACACCTAACACCAAATTTTTTTGACATGGTAATATGCTTGCCAATCATATTTAGGCTAAAATTTTGCAGTCGATGTATTGGATCTCCAGATTTATCAATTTGCTGGTTGTTAGATGTGGCTAATTTCTTCAGTTTGCATTCTTGGATGGGTTTAATCTGCATTTCCCTATTTGGAGCTCAGGGTTTTTTTTTAATATACTCATTTCTTCATTTCCCTTTTATTTCTTTCATTTTCTTTCTCTATTCCTGCATATCCAGATTTTTTTTTGTAAAAAAAAAAAGAATATTCTTCTCATAAAGAAGATTTATATTATAGAGGAAATATCAGTGTTATGACAGACAAGCATGTTAAATTGATCCTTTTAAATTTTTCATTACTGTTTTATTCATTTTTTTTATATATTAAATATTATAATTAACCATCATTTGCATTATGTAATAATATTAATTGTAGTCTTTTGGTAATATTTTTATTTAATTAAGCTATTTTTGTATTTTATTTAATTTTTTTCATTTATTTTTTAATTACCGACGGAATTTTCCATCGGAAAAAATATAAAATAAAAAATTCACAACTTTACAGATGGAAATTTAATTTTCGTTGGTAACATTAGCAACAGAAAAAGAATATCCGTCACTAACTTTGCTGATGGAAGTTAAATTTCCGTTAGTAAAAGTACCGAAGGAATCATGTTTTCTGTCGACAAAAATTATTGATAGCGATTTTTTTTCCATAGAATTATCAGTCGGCAAATTCCGTTGAGAAAATCATTTGCTGATGCAAATTCAGGATTTTCAATCGGTAAATTCCATCGGAAAATCTTAATTTTCTTGTAGTGTGAGGATCAACTGCTAATTAGTGGTTGGCTAAATGTTAGGAAAGATGTAGCCAGTGTCGATTAAACTTTAACTACATTTTGGAACCCGATTTATGAGTATTGGGAAGATGACATCTACTATGTCTGCAGCATAACTTGTCCTTTATGAGAAATTGATAGCAGAAGTTCTGACAACATATTTGTAATTTTTATCATTAATTTAAATAATGTTTTACTTATTTTATAATTATATTATATGTAATTATTACCCAATAATATTTTTTTAATTTGGAATTATATTCCTTCCTCATTATAAAAGACGTATATTCTTGTATGCACTCACTAAAAACTTGTCTTTGGAACCATTGAATTGGATGGAAGAGTTGTTACTGTAGAATTAGTTAATTAACTTATGTCTAGTTAAGCTAAATTAACCATAGTTAGCTTAACTACACTTTTGTTAGAGTAATCGGTTAGTTGTCATAACTGATTACAATTAGTTAATTCTCTTTTCTTTTCTTATTATTTTATGTTTTTTGTCTCTTGTATATAAGCCTTAAGGCTTTCTTGAATGAATAGATGAAAATATTCTCTTATTTAGTTCTCTGTTTTCTTTGTCGTGAAGTTCTATTCCTTTTGCTTTGATTTCTTGTAATCGATTCACATATTCAACATGGTATCAGAGCAAACAATTAGCTTGTTCTTGGTGATTCGTAACTTCTGCAGTGTTCAGATTTAATCAAAGCTTCGATCATGCTTGATAGTAGCGTTGATTTCTAATTTTGCCCTAATTTTCTTTCTCGAACTCTGTTCTTCAGTTTGCTGCTGAAATCAGTTTCTTGTTTTGTATTGGTTGAATAGCTCAAACTCAAGCTACTGGATTTGATAACCTTGAATATTGTTTAGTTTCAGTTTCTCTTACTGGAACAAATTATCGAACCTGGTACAAATCCATGAAACTAGCTTTAGCTGCAAAAAGAAAGCTAGGATTTGTCACTGGTAAGATTCCTCAACCTTCTAAAGACTCAGCTGGCTTTGAGGCTTAGTCATTTCTTGGATTTTAAACTCTCTATCAAAGGATCTTTATGATTCCTTTGTCTATGCTACCTCTGCTAAGGATCTTTGGGAGAAATTAGAAAGGAGATTTGGTGATTCAAATGGTCCAATGAGGTATCAAATTAAAAGAGAATTTGATGGGTGTCGAAGTCACCAAAAATAAATACCTAAATTAACCTATCAAATAAATTGTAAATAGGGTAAGAAAGAGTCGAATGCACAAAGACTAGCACTGAAATAATTTTGAATAACCAGAGTTTTAACAATAAAAATATAAATGGGGGATTTTCATAAAACAAAAGCTAACAATTACTAAATTTGAAGAAATAAATAAACGAACAATAAATTGATTAAAAGAAAATTCAATATGCAATAAATTTCAGTTAAAGACATTCGCAACACAGGATTAATTCAACCGATCATTGACGAAAGAATAAATCTGCAAATCATACGAAGGGCCAGTTATAGCAGTCGGCTTTGCGCTCCAAACCTAATCTTTCCGTATTATTGAATTAATCAAGTAAGACTATAATTAATTCCTAACCAATAAATAACCCTAAACACGCTCAACGATTTAATTTATTGACAGCATTAAAGAAATAGAAAGACCTAACCTAAGCCAATCGACCTCACGCGAGATTGATTTAGACCAAATCATGCATCTACTTAGTGTAACAGCTCTTGTGAGGAAGCTACAATGATTGCCACTTATTGTTAACTCTACTAAACAATTACGGATTTAGCAAATTTAACTAGCAATATGTTATTTAATTAAATGAACAACGGCGTCTCATTGAACATAAAACAAATAACAATCGAGATATGTTTTCTCTAAACATCAATAAATAATATGAACATTATATGAAATTAAGAACAATAAATAATCACAACAATCTCACGGTGAATAAATCATGGCTTTGAATTAATCCTTAAGTAGAATAAAAGTATTTAGCCACACATAATTGAAAATAAAAACAAAATAAATTTAAATTAAGAAAATAAACTCCCTGTTACAGCTTTGAGAAAAACCTAGATGAAGAAGTAGTAGAGGAGATATCACTATTCACGTTTTTCCCTAGCTATAAAGGAATAAAATTTAGATAAGTTAGGAAAGTCATCAAATCCTATCTAAACTTTGAAAATAAATTACAAATATAAAATGGAATATTATCCTACTAAAAATAATGCCTAATATCCCCTTAATTACAGCATAATTATCCCTAAAAATCTGACTGAGAAAAGCTGGCGGCTAGGGCAACTTCAAATTAAAAATATAAAAACTGCACTCTGCTGTCGCGCCTTGACTGTTAGCCTTGGGCAAGGCGGCTTCTTACCCTTGCCCCTTAGCCTTGGGCAAGGCTAAGCCCAAAATCAGTTCTCTGCTTCTAAATTCCTTGGATTTCCATGGCTGTTCCAGATTCACTCTATTTAGCTTCAATTTACTTCCTTTCCACCACTTTGACCCTACAATGACCAAAATCACAAAACAAGTGAAAAGTACTAATTTAAGTGTAGACACCGGGTCCCGAGTAGTCAAGATCAGGATTACCCAATAATGAAATTAAGTGTATAGATCTATAGGCAAAAAGAATGAAGTTGGAAGTGACGATTTCCTTGTCGATTTGTTATTTTAAAATTTAATAAAAATGTATTTCAAAAATATTTTTAAAATTTATTTTGTGATGAAAAAAAGTGAGTTTTTAAATTAAAAAAAAAAAATTTCCGAGCGAGGGACGGGTTGGCCGTCGGTCGCGCCTTTAGGCGGGCAGGCTGTCGGTCGCGCCTTCAGGCGGGCAGGCCGTCGGTCGGCCCCTCCGCACCCCTGTTCGTCCGTTTTGCCTATTTTGGCCTTTTTGGCCATAAATTCTTCATTTTAAATGCTTTTTAACTGATTTTTTTTTGCAAAATTTAATTCAAAAAGCCTTCTATCTTCCAACCCAATAAATTTAGTGGTTTTTTGTAATTATGGGAATTAAATTAATTTAATTTCTTAATTAAAAAATATGAATTTTAAGGGGAATAAAAAGAGTTTTTTAGTGGGAATTAGGGGGGATTTTCTTTAGAAAATATTTTTCTTCTTCTTTCTTCTTTCAAGAACAAATTCTCTCAATTTCTAAAGAAATTTCCAGCAATTCTTAAGGCAAAAAATAACTATTTTTGTTCTTGAAAATTTTCTTATTTTCAATCAAATAATTTTCTACTTTGAGACAAACAAATTAATTGTTTGTTCTTGAGTAAAATTCATCTTTCAATATTTTATTTTTCTAATCATATTCATCAAATCAAGATAAGGAATTGGATCATTTACCTTCATCTCTTCAAGATAAATTTGAGGGTAATTATTCTTGGCTCAATTTCTTAAATTAATTTTAATTTCATTCTTTTGTTTTTATTTAATTAGTTAATATGTAAATTCTTTTAGTTCTATCATTTTCTTCTTATTTTCTTATTCTTTTGTTTTTATTTAATTAATTGTCATATAAATTCTTTTAGATCTATTATTTAATTGTTCATATTTCTTATTTTTTATTTAATTGTTCATACTATTATTTTTTTGTTCTTATTTCTTCTTTAATTGTTCATGCTATTATTTTTGTTCATATTATTTTTATTTAATTGTTCATGTTGTTCATGTTGTTCATATTGTTCATCTTCTTCTTCTATTATTATTATTATTATTATTATTATTATTATTATTACCATGTGCTTATGTGATTGTCCATGTTATTATTGATATTATTATTATCATGCATGTTTAATTGGATTGTTCATATTCTTTGGATTTATTATTATTTTTATTTATTATTATTTATTATTATTATTATTATTATTATTATTATTATTATCATTCCTTGCATGTTTAATATGATTGTTCATCTTCTTTTATTGTTATTATTATTATTATTATTATTATTGTTATTATTATTATTATTATTATATTTGATTGTTCACATTCTTTGTTATTATTATTATTATTATTATTATATTTGATTGTTCATATTCTTTGTTATTATTGTATTATTATTATTATATTTGATTGTTCATATTCATTGTTATTTATTATGTTATTATTATTGTAGTTATTATCATCATTAGTATTATTATTATTATCCTTATTCTTGTTTAATATTATTATTATTATTATTTATTTCTTATGCATGCTGATTTTTATTATTACCTTTGCTTTTTATATATGTTGGATATTATTGTTATTATTTTATGTCTTTATGCATGTTAAATTCTATCATCATTATTTTATGCTTGCTTTTGCATGTTGAATTTTATTATTATCATGTTATTTTTTCTATGCATGTTAATTTATTAATTTGTTAAATTGCATATTTTTTTATTATGTCATTTTAATTGGCTCGTCATACATGATGCAATTTTGATTGCCTTAATTTAATTGTTTTCAAGTTACATGTTTAATTATTTTTATACTAACTTCATTTTTATTTGTTTTTTCCTATTTTTCAATACTTATTTTTCATATGTGAGTTTTTACCAAGTGGGAGCCCATGGAGATTTGAAGATCCACTTGGGAGTTGTTTATTATTTTTGTTGCTTTTTATTATTTTGGTTTAATTGATTATTATGTAATTTGTAATAATAAATTTATTTTCATGCACGTTAATTAAGAAAATCACAAAAATATTTCTATTAAACTAAATTGGATTTTATTAAACTAAAAATGGGACCAATGTCCTAGATTTTTTATCCAAAATAAATTATCACTTTAAAATTATTTTCTTTAATTATGCATGAGAGGACCAAAGTTCTCATTTTTAATAAATAGCCCGATTTATGTATGATTTGCATTTTATTTACAAATGGGGGTTGTATTCCGCCCCTAGTTTTATTATAATTTATTTTGCCTTCATTTATTTTATTTATTGCTTTTATTATATGATTGGTATGCGTTTAATTAAATTGCATTAAAATTGAATGAGAAAAGACATGAAATACTAAATTCAAAACTCGATTATAAACTTAACCAAGGTATGAATAAATGGGGAGTCCCGAATCTTCTCTGGTCTTTGGGCTCAAAGAGGCGAGAGGTTTACCCTCCAAGACACCTCTTGTGTTACGAAACTTGGCGTTAATCCTAGGCTCCTTAGGGCGAGAGGTTTACCTTCCAAGACCCCTTTGGTTGGCCCAAAATGGATAATAAGCGCAGTCTTAGACTCTCCGAGGCGAGAGAAACTTTTCCAATGTTCTATTGGGTGGCGACTCTATGAAACCTCCTTGTTGCCCAACATAGACGCACTTGCGATTTATTGCAAGCTATTAACGGACCCTCAAGTGCCCGATCGCCCTCAAGCGGGCGGTCATAGGGGCGGCCGAGTGGACATCCGGCGCGCGTCACAGTGGCGACTCTACTGGGGAACTTGAGACTTCCCTTCAAAAGTACCTTGATTAAAATTTACAATTGAGTTTTAATTTGGAAATTTCATCTCTTTTCGAAGTTGTAATGCATCCATGCTAGAGCTTTAGATTATGCTAGTTTGGTCCCTATTTTAGCCTCGGTGCGTTCCCTAAGCACGATCCTATTTTCACTCAATTTAGGAAAGTGTTAAGGATAATCACTAGCCCAAGTCTCGTACCGTCATGGTATATTAAATGGTGACCCGATCGGTCATTACGCTCGTGATGAGCTAGACCCGTCGGCAGGGATCATGCTTGGGTAGCCCTAAAGTAACACCACCCTTTGACCAAAGCTCATGTAATGGCAATAGATACTTCCCCTATGTGGAATGTACCATAATACCATGCTTGCTACGTGGGCCATCATATATTGAACAAAATCAGTTAAATTAAATGGTCTTTCATCAAAGGCTTTCATGCCCCGGTGGGCCCATCTTGATTTAATCTAGGTGTTTAAATACATAATGGCCAAACACCCATATGTATGTATATGAGATAAGAGCTGTTATGCTGCCGGTTTTCCACCGTGCACCATACGCGTCCATTGGGTCCCCTGTTGAGCCATGGGCCAATCCCACCTAGGAAAGAGACTATGACCTCGTGTGCGGGAGTGATAAGGTTGTAGAGATCTATCTGTTTGCATGTGGTTGTGGATGCTGCACAGCATGCTCATGTATCGCGTGTCATTCATGTGTGTTAATAAAAAAACAAAAATAAAAAAATATACATTTTATTTTTGTGTGTGTATATCCTTTTGTCTACATATTGTCCCTCACAATTTTTTCCATGCATCGCATCGTATTATTGTAAATTATTGATCTTTCACTCATCGAGGACCATCTGCACTAGCACGATCATACATTACATGCCATTCATGCATCATTCTAACCCCTTGGTTTTTTCAGCCACTATAGACCATTTACCTGGGAGGTTTTGGGGTCCCCGGAGTTGCTCGAGGGGCAAATAAAGTTTAAATTGGTTGGCAGAGATCTAGTATCTTTATCAGAATATACACATGCATTAGAAATGGCTGATCCATCACAACAGATTGAAGAGGTTCATGCCCTAATGACCCAAGAGATAGATGAGAGATTTAAAGAGCTAGAGAAAAAGTTATTGGCCGTGATTAAGGAGAGGATGGATGCTATGGCACTTATTCTTCAAGCTCAATTCATGATGACTTCTATTAGCCAGGTTAACTCGACCCCGACTCAGAAGGCTCATGCAACGATGGCCGTAATGTTCCCGTCCACTCCCGAGCCTAGGCACAAGGCCCCATTCGACTCACCAATCAAGCTACTGGGAAGAGCAAGGGGACTAGAGCCTTTACAGTCAATGGGCCTCCTCAGTCCCTCAAATACGGAAAAGAAGCTAACTGATCTTGAAGAAGAGATTGTGAAGTCCAAGCTTGCAACTACCCGGGCACCTCTCAATAAGACTATTGCTGGCCCCGCAAGTCCAGGAGTTGGTTACTATGATAATAGCAGCGATACCCAAAGAGCAAGAAAAGTGTCAGCAATTAAAGCGGGTCAGAGGCACTACTCTAATTTGGGTAGATCCTTATCTTGGGTACTCAACAGATTGATGAAGGAAGGTAAGCTACAGCCACTACCTGCTATGCCTGCCAGAAACCAAGGACAACCCAATCACAAAGCCGATCCGTATTGTGCCTTTCACCAGCACACTGGGCATATGACGGACAATTGTGTGAGGCTAAGGCATGAGATTCAAGATCTGATTGATAATAAACAGATTACTAATCCAGAGCGCCGCAAGAAATAGGGGAGGAAACCTTCTAGTATATATGCTTTTCATATTTGAACTCTTTTCAGTCTTGATGTATGCGGTGCTGTTTACATTATATTAATGGCTTTTTGTTTATGTTCTCATGATTTCATTATGCATGATCGCAATCACAAGTCATTTACATTTGATATTAACTTAATGAATACTCCTTCATGTAATCTCGAGATCTTGTAGCATCTGATATAACTCCTGAAGAGAGAAAATCCTGAGAGCTGAAAATAAAAATAGAATGTAGTGGAAAGGAAGAGCTAGATGCAATTAGGGGATTGGATGAAAACTCACTAAGAGCACTAGAACCTTTCTGATTACCCGTCAAAGCGACTCCTGGATAAGGCTGGATCTAGAAAATGATTTAGGCACTATTTCTTTGTATAGCTCTCTAAATGACCATTTCCTACCCTCATTTCAAAATCACTTGCTAGCCCGTTGAGCCTTTATTTTGGTATGCTAAATGCGTACTGATTTTATTGTTACACACATTAAAACTACCTTTCGCCTAAAATAATTTTGGCTTCCCCTTAGAAGAATGGCCGCTCTAGTAAGGATGGATGTACATTACGATATCCGCTTGAGCTATCCAAAAATTGCCCTAGGGAAAGTGGGTTTACACTTCTGAAAGGGATTTTTAATCATTGATGATCTTTGAGGCCTGACCATTGGCAATCCTTTGGGCCATCAAAAATTTGCCCTGATGAAAATGGATCTACATTTCGAGAAGGGAATTTCAACAATTGATAATTTTGGGTTACCAAAAATCACCCTGATAAGGATGGGTCTACCCTTTGGAAAACGAATTTGCGATCATCGATAATTTTTGGGCTACACTTCAGGAAAGGGGTTTTAAATCACCAGTAAATCTTTTGGGTAATTAGAGACATAAAGAGAGAAGGAAAAAAAGAGGAAAAAAAAGGAAGGGAAAAAAGAAAAAAAGAAAAAAGAAGAAAAATAGTAGGGCCTAATATAATACCCCTTGATGAGTTCAGTAGCTATCTTTCTTAGCTTAATTGTTACGTTGAGTTTGATAAGTCAGAGTATTACCGAGTCCAAATTCAAGAATTTCTGGACAGCATGAAATTAGTTTGAAAATGATTTCATCATCCAAATGAACGTTGCGGCCATTTTTCTCTAGAAACCTGATCCTCCTTTGATAGCCATTTACCTAAACCTAACGTTACAATCAAAGTAAAACCTTTTGATTCTTAGTTCAATCTTATCCAATTAGCGGAGATGACCTTTTAATAAGGTTTGGTACGTAGGAAGAGGCATATGGTGTTTCTTGAGCTTCAAGCGGGGAGCCACGAATGCATTTATGCATTTGAGTTGAGTCTCATCCCAACGTTGCATTTAGAATTTACTTAGAAAGAAAAAGAGTATTCGGGTAAAAATTAAGAGCAGAGAGAAAATTTTTAACCATGAAAATCAGAGAGAGCTGGTTGATAACAGGAGTTTGATGATTTTAAGATCCATTTCGAGATTAGATAAGGTCATGTATTTTTGAGATTAATGCCAAATGATGATCATGTGTGATGAAATCAGACTGAAAAATATGCATATATACAATAATATTTTAATGTAAGCAAAGCACTTTTTCTTGCATACTCAAAATGGTTTAAGTTCTAGTATAAAAAGTAGCGCATTGTTTCTCTTCGCATATGTGCAAATTACTATAAGTGGTCCTCATTGCCATTTTCATCTTGATGCTTCAAGCAGACTTGCCCCGACATTGGCTTTGAGCTATTCGTCAGCCAAAATCCACACGGCCATTATTCAAAAAGCCAAAAGAATTTTGGACAAAAAAAAAAGAGGCCGTTAGAGATGAAAACCGTAACTGGCTCTCTAAGCAAAAGTTAGGCCAAAGGGCAGGGTGAAAACCTGGAGACAGGCAGTCTGTCCTTCAAAAAAATAAATAAATAAATAAATAAAAAGCCGTTGAATTGGGTTGGGTCCATTCCAGGCAAAAAAATTAGGCATAGGGTTATGTGAAAATCCCTAAAGGGACGCATTTCCCATGAAGAAAAGCTAGTGTGAAAATCCACAAGGCACGCACTACCTTTAAAACAATGACCTCCGATGCTTGGAGCAATAAGGCAGCATATTTCGGATGATCTTCCTTTCAGCTAGATAAGGCTTAATTCAGGATATGAGTCAGAATCCCGGGCATTTGCTCATTGACCGGGGGGCAAAGATGCACACCTGACGGTTCTCTTTGAAGAGTTTACGGGTCAGGGTCCCTAAGCAAAGATGCCATTTCTAGTTCTTCAGGGGGCATGGTGGAGCGGCCAAGCCATATCCTCAACGGACCTTTAACCACTCAGCATGGTGGAGCGGCCAAGCCATATCCTCAACGGACCTTTAACCACTCAGCATGGTGGAGCGGCCAAGCCATATCCTCAACGGACCCTTAACCACTCAGGACATGGTCTATTCATTTTTGCATGCATTTCATACCATTCTTTAGCAAACATCTGCATATGGTCATTTACACTTGCATGCACAATCTATTGTATATATTCCTGTGCACACAGCTTTGCAGGAAAGTCCAAATGAAGACCACACACATAAAGCTGGCCAAGGACGGCAACGTTGGCACTCGCCCTTGTTGGGCAATCAGGTCAAGATAGAATCTATGCCGGCAAATCTTCGAGACTTCTTAAGAGGTAATTCTCCGAGGTCTCTTAGGAGACTAATCTCTTTAACTCTTGCACTTTTCGCAGTCTGTAGCAGACTCGGTGCAGTCCTCTAAGAGGGCATCTCTTGCGCTTTTGGGAGTCTGTAGCAGACTCGGTGCAGTCCTCTAAGAGGGCATCTCTTGCGCTTTTGGTAGTCTGTAGCAGACTCGGTGCAGTCCTCTAAGAGGGCATCTCTTGCGCTTTTGGTTGTCTGTAGCAGACTCGGTGCAGTCCTCTAAGAGGGCATCTCTTGCACTTTTGGTAGTCTGTAGCAGACTCGGTGCGGTCCTTTAAGAGGGCATCTCTTACACTTTTGGTAGTCTGTAGCAGACTCGGTGCGGTCCTCTAAGAGGGCATCTCTTGCGCTTTTGGTAGTCTGTAGCAGACTCGGTGCAGTCCTCTAAGAGGGCATCTCTTGCGCTTTTGGTAGTCTGTAGCAGACTCGGTGCAGTCCTCTAAGAGGGCATCTCTTGCGCTTTTAGTAGTCTGTAGCAGACTTGGTGTAGTATCTTCCTTTTGCGTTTTTTGTAGCCTGTAGCAGGCTCGGCGCATCGTCATCTACGGATGGCAGCTGTACTTTTAGTAGTCTGTAGCAGACTTGGTACAGTTCTCTTTTTGCACTTTTTGTAGTCTGTAGCAGACTCGGTGCAATCTTCCTTTTGCGTTTTTTGTAGCCTATAGCAGGCTCGGCGCATCGTCATCTATGGATGGCAGCTGCACTTTTGGTAGCCTTTGTAGTGGCACGGTGTAGTTCTTTCGTGCACTTTTGGTAGTCTTGGTAGTGACTCGGTGCATCTCTCTTGTGCGTTTTTAGTAGCCTTGGTAGTGGCTCAGCGCATCACCGTCTTAGGATGGAACCCTGCACGTTTAGTAGTCTTGTCAGTGACTCCGTGCAGTGCGCTTTTTGTAGCCTTGTCAGCGGCTCGGTGCGTTTTTTCGTTCTGCGCTTTTAGTAGTCTTGGTAGTGACTCGGCGCATCGCTATCTGCAGATGGCACCTGTACGTTTAGTAGTCTTGTCAGCGACTTCGTGCAGCGCACTTTTAGTAGCCTTGTCAGTGGCTCGGTGCGATTTATCTTTCGCGTTTTGTAGTCTTGGTAGCGACTCGGCGCATCACCGTCTTAGGATGGTTCTTTGGCACTTTGTAGTCTTGTCAGTGACTCAGTGCAACACAAGAGGATGAATCACAGCACTGTTCCCGAGGGAGTAGCTGGAAGGAGGTAGCCTCAGGTACGCGCTTCTTTTCCTTTTCCTGAATTTTGGCTCACCTAGGCACCCACACACTAGCCTCCCCAAAATTGGGGGCAACTGTAGACACCGGGTCCCGAGTAGCCAAGATCAGGATTACCCAATGATGAAATTAAGTGTGCCGATCTATAGGCAGAAAGAATGAAGTTGGAAGTGACAATTTCTTTGTCGATTTGTTGTTTTAAAATTTAATAAAAATGTATTTCAAAAATATTTTTAAAATTTATTTTGTGATGAAAAAAAGTGCGTTTTTAAATTAAAAAAAATAAATTCCGAGCGAGGGACGGGCTGGCCGTCGGTCGCGCCTTCAGGCGGGCGGGCCGTCGGTCGGCCCCTCCGCACCCCTGTTCGTCCGTTTTGCCTATTTTGGCCTTTTTGGCCATAAATTCTTCATTTTAAATGCTTTTTAACTGATTTTTTTTTGCAAAATTTAATTCAAAAAGCCTTCTATCTTCCAACCCAATAAATTCAGTGGTTTTTTGTAATTATGGGAATTAAATTAATTTAATTTCTTAATTAAAAAATATGAATTTTAAGGGGAATAAAAAGAGTTTTTTAGTCGGAATTAGGGGGGATTTTCTTTAGAAAATATTTTTCTTCTTCTTTCTTCTTTCAAGAACAAATTCTCTCAATTTCTAAAGAAATTTCCAGCAATTCTTAAGGCAAAAAATAACTATTTTTGTTCTTGAGAATTTTCTTATTTTCAATCAAATAATTTTCTATTTTGAGACAAACAAATTAATTGTTTGTTCTTGAGTAAAATTCATCTTTCAATATTTTATTTTTCTAATCATATTCATCAAATCAAGATAAGGAATTGGATCATCTACCTTCATCTCTTCAAGATAAATTTGAGGGTAATTATTCTTGGCTCAATTTCTTAAATTAATTTTAATTTCATTCTTTTGTTTTTATTTAATTAGTTAATATGTAAATTCTTTTAGTTCTATCATTTTCTTCTTATTTTCATATTCTTTTGTTTTTATTTAATTAATTGTCATGTAAATTCTTTTAGATCTATTATTTAATTGTTCATATTTATTATTTTTTATTTAATTGTTCATACTATTATTTTTTTGTTCTTATTTCTTCTTTAATCACTACAAGAATTTTGTGAAATAGCAACGGAAAAATAGCAACGGAATTTTTTCCGTTGATATTCCGTTGCTATTTAGCAACGGAAAAATTATTCCGTTGCTATTTTTGGTTACGTTTTACACATATAACAACGGAAATTTTTTCCAATATTTTCGATCGCTAAAAAAGGAGGGAAAGTTTGGCGCGTAAATTTAGCAACGGTTATTAGCAATGGAATAAAAATACCGTTGCTAAATATCGCGCGAATAAAATGCGGGAGAATTTGGAGCGAAAAATAGCAACGGAAATGTGTTTCCGTTGCTAATTTAGCAACGGAAATATGGTTCCGTTGCTAAATTAGCAACGGAAAATTTATTCCGTTGCTATATTTTTCATAATAAAAAAATGGGTCCTAAATAGCAACGGAATTTTTTTTCCGTTGCTAAATAGCAACGGAAAATAATTCCGCTGCTATATTTTTCCTAAATTGCAACGGAAAAATAATTCCGTTGCTATTTAGCAACGGAATTCTTTTTCCGTTGCTAATTTAGCAACGGAATATTTATTCCGTTGCTATATTTTTCATAATAGAAAAAAGGGGTCCTAAATAGCAACGGAATTTATTTTCCGTTGCTATTTAGCAACGGAAAATTTATTCCGTTGCTATATTTTTCATGATAGAAAAAATGGGTCCTAAATTGCAACGGAAAAATATTTCCGTTGCTATTTAGCAACGGAATTAGTTTTCCGTTGCTATGTTTTTCATAATAGAAAAAAGGGGTCCTAAATAGCAACGGAATAAATTTTCCGTTGCTAAATAGCAATGGAAAATTTATTCCGTTGCTATAGTTTTAGTTATAAGTCTAAAATTATATAGGTGATGGAGATTTAGCAAAATTATGTGGGAAATGTGAGGAGTAGAAAAAACAATAAAAGAAAGAGTAAGAGGGGGAAAGAAGGAACAGGGAGATCGAGAAAGTCACGAAGAGGGGAGATCGGGAAAGAGAGACCGAGAGAGAGAGACGACGGGGCGAGCGGTCGGCGGCGAGCAACGGACTTCTCGCCGTTGCTGATCACGGCGATTCCTCCGTCGTAACGGCGTCGCTATTCCAGCGGATCGAGAGGAACCCGTAAGCTCCTCTTGTGTTTTTCGGCCAGCTTCGGTGGCGGATGAGGATGCGAACGGCACCGGGGGACTCACGGCAGACGGACGAACATCGCGGTGCCCGTGGATCTCCCTCAATCGCCGGCAACAACCAGATCGGAGGAGGAGAAGACCGAAGCTTCAGACGGTGATTCCGGCTAAACGGCGCCGCGGATGGGCGCGTGATCACCGGAAACGGAACCCCGAGGCGTCGAGCTTCCTTCCGATGGTCTGGGTGCCTCAGGTGGAGCTCCGGCGAGCCGTGGGCGAGGCTCCGGCGACAGTAAACGGGGCCAAAACTTTCGAAAAACTGGTAAGTGGCCACCAAACTCACTTTTTCAAGTGATTTTTACAAGAATTAAATTTATTAATGTGTGATTTTATAGTCACAGTGTGTGTGTTGTTATGGTTTATGGAATTGATTGATAAATTGGTTGTGTTAATTGAGTAATTGGTTTAATTAAATTAAATTTGATCAATTATTTGAGTTGTTTTAACTAGATTTGTTTACTTAGGCTTACGAAAGGGGATGAAAACCGTGACATACAATTCAATTGAATTAAAATAATAGAATTGGGTAGTATATCGTGTAACATAAGTGAGGAACTTAGAAATTGGCTGAATGCTTTGAATGACTACTTAAACATGCGATTAAAACATAAAATGAAGAGAGGACCCAACTCATCTGAGAAGTAAAGTGTGAGAGGATGACAAGTTGTTAGTTATGTAGGTTAAGGCTTATGTTTGCTTACTTTATGGAATCTCCGCATCAAATTAACATGTAAGTGATTGTATAGTGAACAAACAACATTAATAATTTATGTCAAGGTAGGCAGCATTGTAGAAATTGAGAATGCTTAGCTGACCCAGTTAATTTGTGCCCTGGGTATGTTAAGTGAGATGCTTGATTTGCAACTAAAATGAAGCTGTTAGGTAGCCACTCTGTTGTGATTTGTTAATGTCAGATGCTTTCTATGCTTGAAAACGGATGGAATGAAATGCATCACGTTTAAGACTGATAAATGCTTGAAAGCATATAGAATAAAGGGGAAAAGTTGTATCTGCCATTTGCATTGGCTTCCCCAATTTGGATACCAAGATAATAATATTTTAATTGCTTTCTGCTGGTCCTAGTTACACTATAAGCACAACAGCAGATAGCTGGCAGGCAATCATGGATCGGCTTCTAACACTGGGGGATGACAGGAATGATGAGAGAGAAGCCATGAAGAGGAACATGAACCAGTTAATTGATATATACTATGATGCAATTGATGCACCCAAGAGAGGTGGAGAAAAGGTTGGTTTTGCAATTTTTTCTTTCTTGATTTGGTTTTGCAACTTATTTTGTACATAACCATGTGTTAAAGATGCTACTTATTGCTAATTTGTTTTCCATATTTTTCTTATTACATAATTGATTTATTGAGGCTTACAACAATTGAGCTTGTATCAAAGTTTTTGCTGTTGCATTTCATCTGTCAAAAATTCAGTTTTACTACATAGGTTATGTTCAAAGAATAATAGATTTTGAATTCTTTTAAGCTATGCACTAACTTTTGGGCAATCATATCTTAAAAATTGGAATTTTTGGACTTAGTCTGGGTTGTGTTGTAGATTAAATGATTCATTAACATTTTAATAGCGCATAATATATTGATGACAGCTGCTCTAAAGCAATCAGGCCATAAAGATGCAAATAATGAAGCTGCTGATGAGGTAATAAAAAAATACAAGGAGGTGACGTCTTGGACACAGTTTGCTTATGTTCTGAAACTAATTCTTCAGTTAAAAATTCTTCCTTTTCTAACTCTCAATGCTGATGTAGATATTGTACGGGGCTCCAAGTTTTGAGGATAGGAGGAGGTGTAGGGATGACATATTCGAAGAGGCTTGTGCTATATATGAGGTCTGTTATGACTATGCTATGAGCCATGATGCTGCAAAGTGTGGCTTTGCTTGGAAAGTAGCAGGCCCAGCTCTCTGCAATTACTTCATCAAAATTAAAGGCGAAACGCAAATAACCTGTTCTACTCATATTTTAAAGAAGATATTTGGTTAGAACTGTTACATAATAGGATATGTATAGAATAGGAAATATTTAGAATAGGAAATGTATATTCCTAATTAGGCTATTGTTTCACTAGTTTTTACTTTACAGTGATGTTATACTGAATTTATTTTTGTGATGTTTTTTCGGATTTTTATTTTATAATATTATAATATATTTTCAGGATTTTAATTATTGTGTATTACAATTTTTATATGAGATTATTTTATCGATAAGCATACATTATTAATATATACAAGATTTGAATTGAATTAATTTAAAAAATAATTTTTTTCACTGTTGTAAATAGCAACGGAATATCAATTCCGTTGCTAAAAATAGCAACGGAATAACAATTCCGTTGCTAAAAATAGCAACGGAATTGAGATTCCGTTGCTAATTGCACTATATTTATTTAAAAATATAATTCGTATACTTTTAAAGATAGCAACGGAAAAGAAGTTCCGTTGCTAAAAATAGCAACGGAAATGCTTTTCCGTTGCTACGTGAATTATAATTATTTTAATAAAATACGGAAAATAGCAACGGAATACTGATTCCGTTGCTAAATTTAGCTATTTTTAGCAACGGAAAATTTTTTCCGTTGCTAAATTTAGCAACGGAAGTCAATTCCGTTGCTAAATTTAGCATCGGCCGAAATTGCAACGGATTTTTCCGTTGCTATTTTCCGTTGCTAATTTTGAATAGCAACGGAAAATTAGCAAATTCCGTTGCTATTTTCCGTTGCTATTTCCTAATTTTCTTGTAGTGAATTGTTCATGCTATTATTTTTGTTCATATTATTTTTATTTAATTGTTCATGTTGTTCATATTGTTCATCTTCTTCTTCTATTATTATTATTATTATTATTATTATTATTATTATTATTATTACCATGTGCTTATGTGATTGTCCATGTTATTATTGATATTATTATTATCATGCATGTTTAATTGGATTGTTCATATTCTTTGGATTTATTATTATTTTTATTTATTATTATTTTTATTATTATTATTTATTATTATTATTATTATTATTAATTATCATTCCTTGCATGTTTAATATGATTGTTTATCTTCTTTTTTTGTTATTATTATTATTATTATTATTATTATTGTTATTATTATTATTATTATTATTATTATATTTGATTGTTCACATTCTTTGTTATTATTATTATTATTATTATATTTGATTGTTCATATTCTTTGTTATTATTGTATTATTATTATTATATTTGATTGTTCATATTCATTGTTATTTATTATGTTATTATTATTGTAGTTATTATCATCATTAGTATTATTATTATTATCCTTATTCTTGTTTAATATTATTATTATTATTATTTATTTCTTATGCATGCTGATTTTTATTATTACCTTTGCTTTTTATATATGTTGGATATTATTGTTATTATTTTATGTCTTTATGCATGTTAAATTCTATCATCATTATTTTATGCTTGCTTTTGCATGTTGAATTTTATTATTATCATGTTATTTTTTCTATGCATGTTAATTTATTAATTTGTTAAATTGCATATTTTTTTATTATGTCATTTTAATTGGCTCGTCATACATGATGCAATTTTGATTGCCTTAATTTAATTGTTTTCAAGTTACATGTTTAATTATTTTTATACTAACTTCATTTTTATTTGTTTTTTCCTATTTTTCAATACTTATTTTTCATATGTGAGTTTTTACCAAGTGGGAGCCCATGGAGATTTGAAGATCCACTTGGGAGTTGTTTATTATTTTTGTTGCTTTTTATTATTTTGGTTTAATTGATTATTATGTAATTTGTAATAATAAATTTATTTTCATGCACGTTAATTAAGAAAATCACAAAAATATTTCTATTAAACTAAATTGGATTTTATTAAACTAAAAATGGGACCAATGTCCTAGATTTTTTATCCAAAATAAATTATCACTTTAAAATTATTTTCTTTAATTATGCATGAGAGGACCAAAGTTCTCATTTTTAATAAATAGCCCGATTTATGTATGATTTGCATTTTATTTACAAATGGGGGTTGTATTCCGCCCCTAGTTTTATTATAATTTATTTTGCCTTCATTTATTTTATTTATCGCTTTTATTATATGATTGATATGCGTTTAATTAAATTGCATTAAAATTGAATGAGAAAAGGCATGAAATACTAAATTCAAAACTCGATTATAAACTTAACCAAGGTATGAATAAATGGGGAGTCCTGAATCTTCTCTGGTGTTTGGGCTCAAAGAGGCGAGAGGTTTACCCTCCAAGACACCTCTTGTGTTACGAAACTTGGCGTTAATCCTAGGCTCCTTAGGGCGAGAGGTTTACCTTCCAAGACCCCTTTGGTTGGCCTAAAATGGATAATAAGCGCAGTCTTAGGCTCTCCGAGACGAGAGAAACTTTCCCAATGTTCTATTGGGTGGCGACTCCATGAAACCTCCTTGTTGCCCAACATAGACGCACTTGCGATTTATTGCAAGCTGTTAACGGACCCTCAAGTGCCCGATCGCCCTCAAGCGGGCGGTCATAGGGGCGGCCGAGTGGACATCCGGCGCGCGTCACATTAAGCCAAAATAAAGTGCAATAAAATGATGAAAAACATGTTAAAATATGCAACATTAAGCACTTAACAAATTCCCCCACACTTATTTCATGCTTGTCCTCAAGCATAAATTAAACCTCAATCACAATCCTTTCAAAAGTTCATTTACCCAAAAATCAAATTTCCAAACCAAAAAGTTCCAAATAAATCAAAATACAAGGCAAGTTAGAAATAGAAGTCCAAAATAGTTTACCACAAAATCATAACAAAATATGGGTTTCTCAACTACCTTTTTAAATTAGATACAGCAAGGTTCATGAACATTAAGCACACAAAAATTTATATCTCGATTCAAGATTAAATCAATGCATAAAAAAAACTTATCAAACCAAATCAGACACTTTAATTTCTCATTTTTCAATAGATCAAGGAACAAAGATACCTAGGAAAATTATCTTTCAGATTTATTTATTTATTTATTTTTATTTATTTATTTTTTTTAACTCTCTTGGACTATAATGGACGTGAGGGCACTCGGTTCTGACCCACATACACCCAGTTTTTCTAGTCAAAGAAAAGATTAAAATGTTTACAATGAATGTAGAGATCCTTTTTATGCGAGGGTGTCCGGTTCTGACCCACACACACATTTCCAAGCGGCTACTAGCTCTATTCTTAACCTCTTTTTTTTTAGCAGACAGCAGAGTAAAATTTATTTTATTTTATTTTTTCTTTTCCTGGTAACCAAGTTCATCAATCTAAAAGCATACATACCAAACAAGTGTCCAAAATAATTTTAACAAGTTTCTAAAATACAAAAAATCCAATTTAAACACATGCAAAAGTTTATGTTCCACCTTAAAAATTGAACCTTGACATCTCCCATTCAAAAGGTAATTAAGACCACCATAAATTGCATGAAAATGGGTAAATAATCATGAACACTACTCAAACTTGCCCAACAAATTAATGAATCAAAAACTAAATGATTTTGGAATTGATTTAGACAAACACTTTTCCCTAGGATTGTGAATGAAACTTAACAAATATTGATAAACAAGAGGGATGTAACATTGAACAAGGGGACAAGCGCTAAAATCCTTATAAAAATGACAATCTAATGCATCAATTAAGCCAAACATTTCCAGAAAAAGTCAGACTACTCCAAATTAAACTCTAACTAAAGCTTATGCATAATTCTGTTTAAGATGACCCAAAAATACTTGATAGAAATAGATATATCAAAATTTTTTGCACAGAATTAGCCAAACAAACAAGACTAAGCATAAGAATTTAACAATTAAGCACTAAAGTAGCATGACAACTCAAGATTTGCATAATAATCAGCAACCAATTACCATCAAAGTGGCAAACCAACCTCTAAATGCACACATTTTTTTTTGCACAGAAATCACAGCCAAAACATCAAACTAGCAAAGGTCAAACACCAACAACAACTTTTGTGCAAATTTACTCAAAATGGTTACAGAAATAATACTCTATAGAAGCAGAAGCATCTAGAGTTTTCACCAAATTTAACCAAGTTAACAGAATTTCAGCAAAAGAATTCAACATTGGAATTTTAAAACCAAAGTGCCATTCATTCATATCATCCACCAGAAAATTTTTTTCTTCAAAAATTAGCACAAAATGCATCAAATATTTGCATAAATTTAGCTAAGTAATACAATGTCAACAACAAAGATCTAGGCTGCATCATTTCAAATCAAAAATCAACAAAAATTTTCCACTCAATAATCAGTAAAAATGACATCAAAGTGGCCACATTACAGCATTCAAAATCAATATAAACACACAGCACAAAGCACACAACACTTCTAATTTAACCCCTCCCCCACACTTTCTCCTCGCATTGTCCCCAATGCGGAATAGTACACAATCGTGGGGTGAAGGGCAACCAGAAATAAATAAATAGAGAAAGAGGAAGAATACTGCCTTGGTGGAGGAGGGGAGCATCGACAACAGTGAAGCGAGGGATGGGGTGGTGTGAACCCCACATGTCTGAAGTATGCTTGTATTTTCTCTAGTAAGTGCTGGACTGTGGCTGTTAGCTAAAGCAATGAGGTCTCCACTCTATGCAATCGCTCTAAAGTGTTCAAAGGCAACGTGGAGGGTGTTGCTGCACGAGGGTAGCGATCGAGATGTAGAGGCACCAGGTGTAGGCTTGCTTTGTTTCTTGAAAACTCTCTCCTCAAAACTAGCCAGCCTACCTGCATCCACAAATAAAATGGCTCCACCCTTCCTGCACTTAAGCAGGCGTTATTTATCAAGAAAAATCAAATCCATGGGAGGCATATCACATGATTTATGCATGTTGGTGGTGCTCAAGTCAACCAAATCATTGTTAATAGCTAGTGAGGTGATCAAAGACCCTAGGAATAATTTTTTTGGTGTTTTGGTTAACTTCTCAAACTTAATGGCAAGCCAATAACCCAAGTTCACCTTTTTCTGGTGGATCATGCACCACATAAAAACAATTCAGCCTTTGTAACACTATTGTATCATCACTGCGTGCAGAATAATTGAAGGCTAAAAACTTATGAATGAAACGCAAGGTAGGACTCTGAATCAAATATACCTTAGACTTACCAGGTGAAAATGCAATGTCAGATATGCCAGTCAATGTGCGATAAACCTCAATATCATCGAAATCAGATGGGTAGTCACAAAGCATATCTAAATATTCATGTGATTTGGAATTTTCGTCATCGATAAATCCTAACTGAATGTTGAACCCAGTGACAGAACAATATTAAATTTGACCCATCAAATAATAAAAAATCGTAAATGGTTTATTTAAACTAAATGTATTCCCTTGATGATCAAACTCAAATGTGCTATAAAATTCTCGAACTAAGGCATCATAAGCAAGGTAATTCAACAGGAAAAATTTATGCCAGCCAATTCCATCAATTAAATCAAATACCTCTTCATGAATATTTAAGGCATACAAAGTGGGTTCATCAATGCATTTACCAGCAATAATATCATTATGCTCAAGCAAATAAAAGCGAGTACGGTTTATTTCTTTGTCAAAAGCAAAATTACCTTCTAGGTCGCTCATTGTTGGTGGGAATTTGCTTTTACCTTCTGCCATACGTGCGCGCTTCTGTGGGCAAATAGGTGAGCCTTCTTCGCCTTCATTTCTCGTTGGTTCGGCTGGTGGTGGTGACTAGGGAAGATCGTTGCCATCATCGTCATCACTGCTTGCTTCAAGAGTCTCAATTTGTCTAGATTTATACGTGACAAGTCCTTTGCGCTTCAAAACGGCTAAGGAAGATGGTTGCTGTTGGCGACGACATGGGGCCATGGTTGGTGTTGGGCTTGCGTCGCTTGGTGGCTGTGTAGTGGGATCAGATGGCAATGACAGAGGAGAGGTGGCGGGAACTGGTGGGTCACTATCGTGATCGTCTATGCTCACGGATCTGCCTCGTCGTGGCCTAGGGGGAGCAATGTGCTTCAATCGGACCATAGGGCTTGAGATGGTGGAGACCTGCGTGTGTTGTGGGTGTATTTGAGGTTTGGCTTAGTTGTACGTTGTAGTGACTCGTGCTGGGAGATCTGATGAGCTATGGGGATCTGCGAGCTGTGGAGATCGGCGACGGCAGGTGGATCGGCGGCGTCGGTGGCATGGGTTTCAGCCGTGTGAAGAGGGGCTGCAATTGGTGAGCTATCTGAGGCGCGCGGTGTAGGCCGAGGATCGATGGTGAGGGGAGCGCGATGTCGTGGATCGGGGTGGTGATTGGTGTGTGGTGGTGGTCGGCGTAGGGAGATTGGTGGCATCAGAGGTTGGACGGGTGGACGGTGGCTCTTGGTGACAGATCGGAGTGGTGATTGGAGCAGCTTGTGGGATTACGGTGGCTTGGGTGGTTGGTGGTCAGCGTTTGGGAGCTTGTGAGTTGTAAAGTAAAAGTAAAAAGAAAGATGTAAATTTATTTTGTTAGAGTAAAAGAAAATAATGGCAAATGGGTAAAAGAAATTAACTCAAATGAATTAAAATAATACAATTGAACTTAAATTAAAAGTTAAAACCCATTGGAAGATAAAAGCCCATGAATTAAAACACAATAACCCAACAAACCTATTAAACCTAGAATAAACTTAAAATAGGCTGCAATGGAAAAGATTAAGTCAAGATCCAGCCACAATCCCATTAAAATCACCATGAACTGCTTATTTCTCAGGAACATGTCATTAGATTGCCTTAACCAGTAAATCCTATATTCCCAAAAATAAATGTCCAACGCTACCATTCTAAATTGCCAATTTGTTACCAACATACCAGTGAATAAAGAAAAATAAATAAAGTTAACCATGAGAAGGTAAACAAGGAGAAGAAGGCAGTAAAGTAAACTAAAATGAATAAAATTACAATTAAATTTAAATAGTATCTGTTTAGCCTTGAACAAGGCTAAGAAATGGGTTGCCTCCCAAAAGCGCCTTTCTTTAACGTCTTTGATTAGACGTTCCTGGGTCAATCTTTTTCAACAGGCAAAGTCAACTGTGTCTCCTCATGTCCTTCAGCTACAAACCCATCATAGAAAGGTTTAAGGCAATGACCATTAACTTTAAAAATTTTTCCATTCTCCATACTTTGTATTTCAACTGCACTATAAGCAAAAACTTTAATAACAACAAAAGGTCCTAACCATCTGGACCTCAATTTCCCTGGAAATAATTTCAAACATGAATGAAATAATAAAACTTTCTGTCCTATTTGAAATTCTTTCCTAGAGATCATCTTGTCATGGAACCTTTTTGTTTTCTCCTTGTAAATTTTGGAACTTTCATAAGCTTCATTTCTTAATTCTTCAAGTTCCTGGAGCTCTAATTTGCGGTTCTCGCATGCTGCTTTTAACTCCATGTTGCATCGCTTTATAGCCCAATATGCTTTGTGCTCCAGCTCTACTGGTAAGTGACATGGTTTGCCATACACCAATTGATACGGGGACATGCCAATAGGTGTCGTGTAAGCAGTCCTGTAAGCCCAGAGAGCATCTTACAGCTTTAAACGCCAGTCCTTTCTATTTAGATTCACTGTCTTTGCCAGTATAGATTTGACTTCCCTATTGGAAATTTCAGCTTGTCCACTGGTCTAGGGGTGGTAGGCAGTCGATAAGCGATGTGTAACTCCATACTTCTTCAATAATGCATCCATGATTTTGTTACAAAAATGTGTCCCTCTATCACTTATGAGCACCCTTGGGGTGCCAAACCTGCAAAATATATTATTTTTGATAAAATTCACCTCAATTTTTGCATCATCAGTTCTTGTGGCCTTAGCTTCAACTCATTTAGAAACATAATCTACTGCAAGTAAAATATAAGTATTTCCATAAGAAGATGGAAAAGGCCCCATGAAATCAATACCCCACACATCAAATATTTCACAGATTAACATAGGTGCGAGTGGCATTTGATCTCGGTGTCCGAGATTACTAGTTTTTTGACATTTGTCACAAGACTTACAGTATAAATACGGGTCTTTGAATAATTGAGACCAAAACAAACCACATTCTAACACCTTCCTGGCTGTTCTTTTGGGACCAAAATGACCTCCACATGCCTCAGAGTGACAGAATTTCAAGATAGAATGCACTTCACTGTCAGGGACACATCGTCGAATAATTTGGTTGGAATAGTATTTCCACAAGTAAGGTTCATCCCAAGCATAATATTTGGCATCTCTTTTCAACTTATCCTTCTCAAATCTGGAAAAATCTTCAGGGACAGTACCTGTAACCAAGAAATTCATGATATTAGCATACTAGGGGCTATTAGTTACTATGGCAAATAAATGTTCATCCAAAAAATCATCATTTATAGGCAATGCATCATCATTTAACAACAATCTGCTAAGATGATCAACCACCAAATTTTTAGACCCCTTTTTGTCTCTAATTTCAAGATTAAATTCCTGCAGTAAGAGAATCACCGGGTTAAACGTGGTTTAACTTCCTTCTTTTTCAGCAAATATCTCAAAGCTGAATGATCAGAGAAAACAATTACTTTAGTACCCAACAAATATTGCCGAAATTTTTCTAAAGCAAAAACAATAGCTAAAAGTTCTTTCTCTATTGTTGAATAGTTACTTTGGGCACTATCTAATGTCCGTGAAGCTTAATAAATCACATGTGGATTTTTGTCAATTCTTTGGCCAAGAACAGCCCCTATTGCATGATTACTGGCATCGCACATTATTTCAAAAGGGAAATCCCAGTTTGGGGGCTAGATAATTGGTGCAGAGATCAGTCTCTCTTTTAGTGCATCAAAGGCATCCTTGCAGGCTTGATCGAACTCGAAAGTCACATCTTTTTGCAACAATTTACACAGCGATTGGGTGATTTTGGAGAAATCTTTGATGAAACGTCTATAAAAACCTGCATGTCCAAGAAAAGAACGAACTTTCTGCACACTTGCAGGGTAAGGAAGAGATTGTATAACATCTATTGTAGCCTTGTCTACCTCTATACCTTTTGAAGACACAATGTGACCCAAAATTAACCCCTGGTCTACCATAAAATGGCATTTCTCATAATTAAGGACCAGATTTGACTCTAAACACCTTTTCAAAATCTTGATTAAATTAGATAGACATTCATGAAAGGAATTACAATAGACCGTAAAATCATCCATAAAGACTTCTATTATTTTCTCAACATAATCTGAAAAGATGCTTACCATACATTGTTGGAAAGTCGCTGGAGCGTTGCAAAGTCCAAATGGCATTCTTCGATAGGCAAATGTACCAAAGGGGCAGGTGAATGTGGTTTTCTCCTGGTCTTCGGGTGCCACCAGTATTTGATAAAAACCTGTATAACCATCAAGACAACAGTAGAAAGATATTCCAGCAAGTCTTTCTAGCATTTGATCAATAAAATGAAGTGGAAAATGATCTTTTCTAGTGGAGGCATTTAATTTTCGGTAGTCTATACAAACCCTCCACCCGTTTTGGATGCGGGTGGGCACCATCTCTCCATTCTCATTTTCCACAACTGTGATGCCCGTCTTTTTGGGCACAACTTGGACTGGACTCACCCAATTACTATCTGAAATTGGGTAGATCACTCCTGCATCCAGCATCTTTTGTATTTCCTTCTTCACCACTTCCATCATTGGTGGGTTCAATCTTCTTTGTGCTTGCCTGCTAGGCTTAATGTCTTCTTTTAAATGAATCATGTGCATGCAAGTAGAGGGACTTATGCCTTTTATATCGGCAATAGTCCATCCAATTGCCTCCTTATGCTCTCTCAAAGCTTGGATCAGTAGTTCTTCTTCCCCAGGTTGCAGCTTATTGGAAATTATCACTGGGAGTGTTTTCTCCTCACCCAAATAAACATACTTCAAATGGTCAGGCAGCACCTTAAGTTCCAATTCTGGTGCCTGCAACACAGATGGTAAAAACGTTTTGTTAGTGCTAGTTAATTCCAAAGGATTAGACGCACTTATCACCGGTTTCAAAGCCTCTAACTCCATCACTACTTCCTGTAGCTCATCTTCAATACTCAGTTCTTCTTGCACTGTATCAAATCTATCCCCATCAATATTTTCAGTTAAAGCAACCTGCAACTTGTAAGACCCACTTATTTCAAATACTTTCTGAGTCAGTGGTTCAATAACATCAATTCCACAAACAGAAGCCATCTCATATGGATATTTTATAGCATCATACATATTGAATTGAACTATCTCACCATCAAATTCCATTGTAAGAGTACCTTTGTATACATCAATTTTAGTTCTGGTTGTTTGACGAAATGGCCTACCTAACAAAATGTCAGCTGAATCACCTGAATTTTCTTCATCATCCATGTCAATCACATAAAAATTAGCAGGAAAAATCAAACCATTCACCTGAACTAACACATCTTCTAATAATCCCTCAGGATAAACTATTGACCTATTTGCCAGTTGAATGACTATTCCCGTTTCTTCTAAGGGTCTAGCATTTAAAGAGGTATAAATAGACTTAGGCATGACATTTATAGACGCACCTAAATCACACATAGCTCTTTTAATAATTAAATCACCAATTTTACAGGAAATAGCAAACATACCTTTATTCTTGCAATTTTTTGGCATTTTTCTTTGAATAACAGCTGAAATATGTTCATTACAGCAGCTCTGGATGCTGGAAAAAACTTATCCAGGAATATTCTCAACATATCAGTCCACGTTGTGATTGTTCCTGACAGTAAATTCAATAACTACTCCTTTACTGAATCAGCTAATGAGAATGGAAAGGCCCTTAATTTCACTTGTTCTTCAGTAACTCCTCGTGGTCTCATACCGGAACAAACCATATGAAATGATTTCAGATGCTTCTGAGGATCTTCATTCTCTAAGCCACGAAAAGTGGGTAATAAGTGAATCAGCCCCGATTTTAGTTCAAAAGCGGTGTCCAAGGCTGGATAAGTTACGCACAGGGGCTGCTGGTTCAAAGGGGGCACATTTAATCCTCTCAAAGTCTGTTTCGCCATTCTTTTCTCTTCTATTTCGACTGAAAATTCAATAAAATCAGTTTCCTCTTCTTCTTGTTGCTGTTGGGAAGAAGTTCCAGCAAGTTTCTTGCATAACTTTATCTCTTTCCTTAGTCTCCGGGCTATTTTTTCAATCTCCAAATCAAACAAAATTTCTACCGAAATTTCAGACCTGGTCATTAACAAATTAAATCAAGTTAGACTAGTCCCCGGCAACGGCACCAAAATTTGATGGGTATCGAAGCCACCAAAAATAAATATCTAAATTAGCCTATCAAATAAATTGTAAATAGGGTAAGAAAGGGTCGAATCCATAGAGTCTAGCACTGAAATAATTTTGAATAATCAGATTTTTAACAATAAAAATATAAAAGGGGGAATTTCATAAAACAAAAGCTAACAATTACTAAATTTGAAGAAATAAATAAACGAACAATAAATTGATTAAAAGAAAATTCAATATGCAATAAATTTCAGTTAAAGACATTAGCAGCACAGGATTAATTTAACCGATCATTGACAAAAGAATAAATCTACAAATCATATAAAGGGCCAGTTATAACTGTCATTATTGAATTAATCAAGTAAGACTATAATTAATTCATAACCAATAAATAACCCTAAACACGTGCAAGGATTTAATTTATTGACAGCATTAAAGAAATAGAAAGACCTAACCTAAGCCAATCGAGCTCACGCGAGATTGATTTAGATCCAATCATACATCTACTCAGTGTAATAGCCCTTGTAAGGAAGCTATAATGATTGCCACTTGTTGTTAACTCTACTAAGCAATTACGGATTTAGCAAATTTAACTAGCAATATGTTATTTAATTAAATGAACAGCGGCGCCTCATTGAACATAAAATAAATAACAATCGAGATATGGTTTCTCTAAAAATCAGTAAATAACATGAACATTATATGAAATTAAGAATAATAAATAATCACAACAATCTCACGGTGAATAAAACATGGCTTTGAATTAATCCTTAGCTAGAATAAAAGTATTTAGCCACTCATAATTGAAAATAAAAATAAAAATAAATTAAATTAAGAAAATAAGCTCCCTGTTACAGCTTTGAGAAAAACCTAGATGAAGAAGAAATAGAGGAGATGTCACAATTCACGTTTTTCCCTTTACATCCCTAGCTATAAAGGAATAAAATTTAGATAAGTTAGGAAAGTCATCAAATCCTATATAAATTTTGAAAATAAATTACAAATATAAAATGAAATATTATCCCACTAAAAATACTGCATAATATCCCCTTAATTACAGCATAATTATCCCTAAAAATCTAACTGAGAAAAGCTGGCGGCTAGGGCAATTTCAGATTAAAAATATGAAAACTGCACTCTGCTGTCGCGCCTTGACTGTTAGCCTTGGGTAAGGAAGCTCCTTACCCTTGCCCCTTAGTCTTGGGCAAGGCTAAGCCCAAAATCAGTTCTCTACTTCTAAATTCCTTGGATTTCCATGGCTATTCCAGATTCACTCTATTTAGCTTCAATTTACTTCCTTTCCACCACTTTGACACTACAATTACCAAAATTACAAAACAAGTGAAAAGTACTAATTTAAGCCAAAATAAAGTGCAATAAAGTGATGAAAAACATGTTAAAATATGCAACATTAAGCACTTAACAGAATTAAATGCTATTACTCAAGGAAATGATTCTGTATCTGCTTATTTTACTAAGCTTAGCAGATTGTGGGATGAATTGCATTGCATTGTGCCTTTGCCTCAGTGCTCTTGTGGATGTAAATGCGGAGCTTTTAAGGAGCTAATGCTCTTCACGAATCTGAGATGATTCTTTAATTTTTGTTAGGATTGAATGATATTTACAGTAATGTGGTCAATCAAATCATGCTTCTCGATCCGTTACCTAATATTGACAAAGTCTATTCTATGATCTCCAATGTTGAAAAGCAATTGCAGATCAGTATGTCTGTTAATGTTAGAGTTAAACACGACATAAAAATAGTATTAACATTTGATGTTGCCTAACATAATTTAACCAAAATTGGGGTGTTCAAAAAAATCGATGGACTCAATTAACTGGAAAATCGATTCGAAATCGAATTAATTTTTCTGTAAATTGAACCAATCAATTTCGTTTATAGTTAATAAAATTTTAATTTTTCAGTTTCGTTTCGATTTTGGTTTATAGTTTAAAAAACCATCGATTTTGATTAACTGACCGGTATAATTATATATATATATATATATATATATATATATATATATATATATCAAAAACTTAAAATACATAAATAAAAAAAACCCTAATTTGCCTCCCTCTCGCTAGCTGTCTCTCACCATTTCGCTGTCATCAGTGTCGCTCTGACAGGAATGTGTAGACAACGAGAAAGATAACCCTCGCACGAAAGCTTTGAGGCTGAGATTCATCTCCCTCTCGCCAATCCATCTTCCCCTTGCCAGATCCATCATCAATCTACCGATGAGCGAATTGGGGAAATCCAAAAAGACATAATAAATTTGTCAGAAAAATAACAGAACCCAGATATGAAAAGAAGAAGAAGACGAGAGAAAGAAATAGTGTTGTGTTTTAATTACTGGATCTGATTCAGCCTTCACCGAGTGGGCAGCAAAAGGCATCGGAGCTTATAATGGTGGTTATTACGGCAGAGAATAGGTGGCGATGAAGCAGGAAAGGCAATTAGTCAGGTGAAAGTGTGGAGCTAGAAAGGGTTTTTCGTTTGATTTGGTGTTGGTGAAGAGTTAGGGTTTGTAAAGTAGTGTGTCTTGAGGAAACAATGAAGCTTTTATTTCTGGTAAATTTGGATAGCACGAACCAGGCTTTTATATAGATAGTAATGTTTTCTAATAGAGAAGCCCAAGGTTGGATTTAGGAATTATTTCTTTTAATAATTAATTAATAAACCTCATAATCTAGGTTTTTTTTTTTCTTTTTGGTGTAAAAACCAAAAAAAATTAGAAAAGTGGGACTACAGTAATTTTATTTAGGAAAATAGTGTGTCAGAAAACGGCAACCTAGCAAGCAGAGACCTATTCCATATGAGCTAGCTAACCATTGAGTGAAAGCCATGTCCCTATCCTATGTTCCCAGCCCCTACCTTTCTTTCAGTATTTCGGATGGGTCCTTCGAGTTTAGATTCGCAATTACTAAATCTCCATTTTTCCTCCACCACCAAGTCTAGGTTATTGAGAAAATGCTCAGCTCAGCAAGTAGGTGATCGAGAACGCACAGCACTAATTGAAGCTGGTTCTATCCCTGCCAAGCCAGTAAAGCCAGAGGAATATATATTAGAGACAAAGGGACGGATCGGATAAACTAAATGGATGTTATTAGCTTTTAGAAGTTATAGGAAAATGGTAACTAAATATAGAGAGAAGAAAATCCTTAGGTTGACCAAGGATAGGAAATCTACTCTATCTACTGATGCGGGAAAGGTTGTTGAGAAGGGGACATGTGATCAATTTGTTCTCCTTTCTAACCGATCCATTGCGTGTCACGTCGCCCTATCCATAGAGGATGAAGGTGTATGCTCAAGTCTAAAATCTTTCCTACCAATCGTATAGTCAAGCTTGAGTGCCCCCCTTTTTGATGATCTTGTCACTTCTCTTAAACTATAGCTTCAAGCTACTATTGATGCAGGAACAAACCACTATAAATAGGTATCTCTACGCGTAAGAATGAATATATGATTAATTCAAATACATATACATTAACCTGGCAAGAGTTGACCATGCAGGGGAAGTGACTAATGAGCGGGTTACCTTAGCTTATGCCAGGTTGAAACCTTCCTTTAATAAGTCCCCCAAAAAAGCAAAAGAAGAAAGAAAAGAATTTCCTAGTTCTTTGACCCCATACCTGCTGAATGTGGGAATTATTTGACGGCTTGATGAAGATATGCTTGTGGTCGAAACTAAGCGAGTCCCACGGAAGAAAGACCTTGGGTTGCCAGAAAACGGCAACCTAGATTGCTGTTTTCTAACATCAAGGTGCACTACTGAGACCTACTTGTCAGAAAACGGCAACTTAGGTTGCCGTTTTCTGACATATAAATATTTTTTTTAAATAGTAAAAGGCTATGGTAACATAAAATTACTCCAACTGTTACTTGCAGGTGGTCAAATTGAGAGATTATTTGTTGTTCATAGCACAAATACAATATAAATTATTATTATTATTTTAAATCTCAATGATATTAATAAATTAACCTCATTAAAATTTAAATTTGCATAAGCAGTGGATATAACCTTTTAATTGCAAAGGACAACATCTTTTGCTTGGTCACTTTGCTTTGTTCCAAATTTATTATTCTTCATTTATGCTGCGGTATTCCATTTTTTTCTTTTATATATATATATATAGAGAGAGAGAGAGAGAGAGAGTGATGCCATAGTTTTATACATTTTTTCTTTTAATAATTTAGAGTTGTATTTTTGATAAAGAAAAAGGAGAAGAATGAGTTCAAACTCGAGATCATCCAATATATTTAAGATGTCTTCCTAAGAATAATAATTTAGATTTGTTATATATATATATATATATATATATAATATTACGCCATAATTTTATGTGTTTTTTTCTTTTAATAATTTAAATTTGTATTTTTAATAGAAATAAATGAAAAATATGAGCTCAAACTCGGAAACCTCCACTATATTTGAGATGTATTATTAGCAGTAAGAATTTAGATTTGTTACCAATATTCTGTATGCGAATAGTTTAAGCTAAATAATTGTAGATTCTTGGAAAGAAGAATCCTTGAGTTTTGAATGGAGTTTACTATTATTTACTACATATATATTCCTCTTGAAAAATAATTTACTAATATAACTTATCTACTAGTGATTAAGATCATAGTTACATGTTAAATGGTTGCATGGATGGTTTGAGATACTCTTAAGTATCTCAAGTTAGCTAATTATAAAACTATAAATATAAATACTATACTTTATAAAAATTTGGATAATTTTTACTTTACAAGTTAATTTTTGATATAAAGTTAGATTCAAATTCATTTTTTTCACATGATATAAGAGCCAATAGTTTTTGATATTGGGCTACTTGTAAATATTTAGTTATGCAAATTTTACATTTCAAATTTCTCGCAATATGTGTTAAGTATCTCATATCATCTAATTATAAAATTGTATTACACTTTATAAATATTTGAATAATTATCATTTCATAAGTTGGTTTTTGAGATGTAACTAGGTCCAAATCTTTTTTTTTTTTCAGGTGATATAAAAGCCACTAATTTTTAATATGTTCTGCCACCTGCAGATTGCTAAGGCTACTAATATTCCAAGGCTCAAATCCGGCAATGATCAAGGATAATAATTCAAATAATATTTGTTATATCTTTTAGCTTTAAATGTTTTAATTTTATATTACCAACAGTTGGGGTAATTTTGTATTACCATAGCCTTTTACCATTTATAAAATATATATATATATATATATATATATATATATATTTACATGTCAGAAAACGGCAACCTGGGTTGCCGTTTTCTGACAAGTGGGTCCCATCCAGTCTCCCAATCAAGGCGCAAAACAGTGAGCCTTGATGTCAGAAAATGGCAACCTAGGTTGCCGTTTTCTGACAACCGGGTCCCACCCGATCTTCCAATCAAGGCGCAAAACGGTGCTGTTTTACGCCTGGACAAAAATAAAATAAAATAGCCAGAAAACGGCAACTTAGGTTGCCGTTTTCTGGCAACCCAGGGTCCTTTTTTCTTGGGACCCACCGTGTCAGAAAAATGGCAATCTAGATTGTCTTTTTTCATACAACATTTTCCTAAATAAAATTAGTATAACCCCACTTTTCTAATTTTTTTTTTGGTTTTTACACCAAAAAGAAAAAAATCCCCATAATCTAATTATCATAAAAGAACAAATTTGATATCTTTTACGTCTAATAATTTAGAATTTTTTTTTATCAAAAATATAATTTAAAACTTCTTGCAATACTTTTCCAAATGTAATTTCACACACACAAATTGCTATAATATAAGCATATATATTAATATATTTATTTTACTTACTAATTTGATGTAAATGATAGTACCACTTACTTACTTTGACACTAATAAGCAAATATATAATCATTTCAATTTGAAAAATATTTATGAAACTTCGTTTATAACTTAAAAGTTCAAAATACTAATTTTAACATTATATTTAATTGTTATGTTGAATTATATTTGTTTTTAAATTTTTATTTTTTAAGTATATTCAATAATTTAATTTTTTATAAATGTATTTTATAATTGTAGTAGTCTGAAAATTTAAAATCGATAAATTAATTAACAGATAGTAATAAACAGGTTAATAAACTGAGATTTTAAATTGACTGATTTTTTTAGAGTTTAACCGGTCCATAAACACTCTTAATCAAAACTAAGCTAACATTGTCTCCAAAACAACTATGAGCTTCTTCACTGGACAGGCGATCACAGTTCTCAATACATGCATTTGTTGAAAGCAATATATAAGCCTTTGGCCTCAAATTCGGCTCCAAGCCAATCCCATATACTAGTGCCCAAATCTGCTCTGGTAGAATTGGTAAAATTATAACAAACTTATAAAAAATTCATTTACATATAAACTGAGTTAAAAATTACAATATCTTATAATTAAGAAATTTATTTATATAAAAATATGAAGTGCAAAATTTTTATTCAAAAAATTGAAACTGGTACGAATTTATTATTTAAATTTATTTTTTAAAAATGTGTTCAACTATTAAAAATTGTACATAATTACTATTATGAAGACAAATATGAATATTTTTATTGATAGCTAATATGAAAATATGATTTGCATTTATTTTAAATTATTAAAATAGTTCACATTTGACCCTCAAAGTATTAAATAAAAGCAAATTTATACCATTTTAATATTTTGATGGGCTTTTCTTAAAAAAAAAATAGAGATAAATATGTACTGTTTTTAATAATTTAAGAGCAAATTTAGAGTTTATCACTAAAAAATAAGGAATTTATTTAAATATTTTAGTGGAGTCAATTTTAAAAAAAGTTAAATTTATAGAGTAATTTTTAATTTTCATGATTAAGTGGAATTATTTTTAAAAAATTGAAATTATAAGGGTTATTTTGAATTTTTTTTATATTTGAAAATGGGGTAGCTACGCCCTGGTGATATATTGGCCATATGGGTAAGGGCAGTGGCCAACTCTCCGTATGACCTGTACCCTATTTAGCAGCAACCTCCATGCTAACTAAGCTTGATGTCCTAGACCTTTTACAACTGTACGGTGCTTCAGAACGGGAATTTGATTGTGATGTATCAGGAGTTGGTTGTTTGGGATAATCTCCCTCAAACTCACCATCATTGTTCACAGAAGCAGTATGTTGGTTATACATTTCATCATTCTCATCAATCAATAGACTGCTTCCAGCACTCCTCAAATTGATTTCAGCAACCCTTCTCCTCTTAGCATTTTCCGTCTCAACGTGCCTGCCAGTTGCCCGATCCCTTCCACAAAGTATCATCAATTTATCATAATTTCTAACTTGTCTTTCCATTCAGCAGCTTCATGTTTGGACTACATATTACAGATAATTGTTCTTATTATTGTTGAGAATGAGTCAATTGAAAATCAATAAAGATTAGGTCAAAAATTGGAGGAGAATTAGGATTTTTTATGTTTAAATTTGATTTTGATTTTATTGTTTTAGATTCATATTTTCAGAAATCATTTTGATTATGTTTGTTAGAATTTTACTATAAATATGTAAGGTCTATGATTAATTGAAATGCAAAGTTTTTGAGTGATAAAATTCTCTATTTTTTCATTTCTTTCTCTTCTAAATAAAAAAAATATCCAACATTTGGTATCAGAGCCTTTCTTCCTTGAAGATCAAAAAATACACACAAAAATCTACACATAGAAGGGCAAACAAATTTTCTACAAATGCAACTACCAAAATTTGATGGAACAAACTTTCAAACTTGGTCAGTACAAATGACAGTTCATCTTGAAGCTTTGGATCTTTGGGATGCTGTAGAAGAAGATTTTGAAGTTCCTCCACTAGGAGCCAATCCAACAGTAGCTCAAATCAAAACACACACAAAGAAAAAAAAAAGCAAAGAAAACTAGAGCCAGAGCATGCTTATACTCGGTCGTTTCACCTTCAATCCTTCCCAAAATTATACAAATCGAGTCTGCTGTAGAAATTTGGAAGCATCTTGAAAAGGAATATCAAGGTCAGTACAAATGACAGTTCATCTTGAAGCTTTGGATCTTTGGGATGCTGTAGAAAAAGATTTTGAAGTTCCTCCACTAGGAGCCAATCCAATAGTAGCTCAAATCAAAATGCACAAAGAAAGAAAAAGCAAAGAAAACTAGAGCCAAAGCATGCTTATACTCAGTCATTTCACCTTTAATCCTTCCCAAAATTATACAAATCAAGTCTGCTGCAGAAATTTGGAAGCATCTTGAAAAGGAATATCAAGGTAATGAGAGTTTAAAACACATGTGAGTTATAAATTTATTACGCAAGCTTGAAATACAGAAAATGAAAAAGTCTAAGACAATCAAAGAGTATGTTGATAAGCTCCTTAGCATAGTCGACAAGATGAGATTACTTGGTAAGATCTGTCAAGTATTACTTTGGCAGAACTTTTAAATGCATTGCAGCATTTGAACAAAAAAAATCTATGAGAGAAGAAGGTGTTGTGGAATGAGCTCTCCCAGTAATGTCAATGAAGAAACGAAATAATGAGAGAAACAATTTACCATGTCCTCACTGCAAGAAAACAAATCATCCACAATACAAGTGTTGGTGGAGACCAGATATCAAATGCAACAAATGTGGTCAAATGGGTCATATAGAGAAAATATGCAAAAATAAATAAGAAAATGAAGCAAAATTTGTAGTGAATGAAGAACATGAGGATGATCATTTATTTTAAAACAAAATACATATGTCATGCCTATGCCCTACAACAACAAAAGTATGCCATGCCCATGTCCCCACAACTATGAACCATAAGAAATCATATGCCATGTTTATGCCCCATGACCATGATCAATGAAAACCCATATCCATTTCAAGTTAAGCATTTGCAGCAATTGACTCAAGGAGGAGTGTTGAGAACGAGTCAATTGAAAATCAATAAAGATTAGGTCAAAGATTGAAGGGGGAGAATTAGGATTTTTTATGTTTAAATTTGATTTTGATTTTATTGTTTTATATTCATATTTTTATGAATCATTTTGATTTGCTAGGAATTTTACTATAAATATGTAAGGTCTATGATTAATTGAAATGCCAAGTTTTTGAGTGATAAAATTCTCTATTTCTTCATTTCTTTCTCTCCTAAATAAAGAAAAATATCCAACAATTGTATTGCACAATCATTATAATAATAATAATAATAATAATAATTATATACAATTAAAAAACTACAATACAAACTGAATTTACCTGAATTAATTCATCCCATACTGCAGTCTCTGCACTCCACATTTCTGTTTCAAGATTCCATGCAAAACCATTTGCAATTTTGGAAAATGTCATGGCATTTGTTAAAATGTCTTTTGATTATCCTAATATATAGGATTATGCACCCTTTCCTTATTACTTGGCCTATTAGGAAACTTTAAGTGCAATTCTGCCACAATATTGTTCATTGCATGAGATGTAAAAGTGCCAGAAATCATATTCCTTGTATATGTTCATTGTGAAGGGCATCTATTAAAGCATCATCCGTAACAGTTGTCCATGTACACTGAACATGGTGATCAGAACCACCCAAACTACTTGAGGATATGTTTTTGGCATTTTCAAAATTACAAATAAAAAAATATATATTAAACATAGTATGGACTCAAGAAGAGATCTCTATTATTGTATAATATTTGAAAAAGGAATTTGAAATGAAAGATCTTGGAAAAAAAATTCTGTCTTGAGTTTCAAGTTGAATATTTGCTAAAACTAATTTTTATGCATCAATCAACCTATATGGAGAAAATCTTAAAACAATTTTATATGGATAAATTCTATCCATTAAATATTCCAATGGTTGTTCGTTCTCTTAACGTCAAGAAATATTTTTTTTGTCCACAAGATAACGAAGAGATTCTTGATCCTAAATACCATATCTTGGTGCAATAAGTGCACTTTTATATCTTGAAAATAACGCTAGACCAGATATAAATTTTGCAGTTAATTTGTTAGCAAGATTTAGTTCTGCATCAACTTGAAGACACTGGAATGGTATAAAACATATTCTATGTTATCTTTGTGGCGCTTTTGACATGAGTTTATTTTTCCCAAAAAGAGCAAAGTCAGAACTGACAGGATATGCTGATGTCGGGTACCTATCAGATCCTCATAAAACTCGATCATAAATAGGTTATGTCTTCATATGGCGACACTGCTATCTCTTGGTGATTTGTAAAGCAAACAATCACTCCTATTTCCTCCAATCATTTAGAAATATTGGCCATTCATGAATCAAGTCATGAATGTATGTGGTTGAGATCCATGACTTAACACATTAAAAGAGCAAGCGGATTACTGGTGGAGAAGAAGCCAACGAAATTATATGAGGATAATACAACACGTATGTCATAACTCAAAAGTTGGCGAGATTAAAGGATCGATAGAACCAATCATATCTTACCAAAATTCTTCTACACTCATAACTTATGAAGAAAGGACAAATTGATGTTTGCAAAGTTCACTTAAGTGACAATCCAACAGATTTGCTCACGAAGGCCCTACCAAGATCAATTTTCAATAAGCATGTGTATAATATTGTAATGCGATAATTGGAAGATTTAGTGTAATTCATTTCATTTTGATGATGAGAAGTACCTATGAATATTGTATTCTTTTTCCTTGGATTTTTCTTAGCAAAATTTTTACGAGACATGTTCATAGTATATAGTCATCCAAGGGAAAGTGTTGTGAAATATTTCTGTTTGGATGACTACCTATATTCCCATATTAGTTATTTCTTATATAACTTGATTTTATTTTTATATTTATTTGTTTCTTATATAGGCTAAATCTTCCTATTTGAACTTAGTTTCAGTATCTATAAATACTTTCATTATTATTGTTTGAGGTACACAATAAAATGCTAGAGAATACATATTTCTCATTCTTCTATATATTTCTGTTTTGATTTTAAGTTTTATTTATAACAGTTTTGTTAATTTGTTATTTTGATTTTATGGATTATCCGTCTTTAATAAATCAATGAATTAATACAACAAATAAAAATATTACATTTTTAAATAACTAAACTAAGATAATTATAACTGGGAAATAAAAAATGTGTGCATTTAACATGTATTTTTTACAATATAATTTTAACATTGTATAATTTTTTAGATATATCAACTAATACTAGGGGTGAGTATGGACCGGTTAATTGGTTCATCAGTAAAAATTAACCAATCTATTAACATCAATAGATCGTTACATCCAGTTAATCAGTCAATTGGTTTCAATTTTTCAGTTTGGTTAACCATTATTTTTCGGTTAACCATTAACATTTATAACTTACAATTATAAAAAAATAAAATTAGACAAAGTTCAATTCAATTTCAAATGTGCAAAGTAATCAAAAATAAAAATTACAAAACAAATATAATATACTTGCCAAAATTCATGTTTAACAATTTAATAGCTAATATTATAAAATAGATTTGATATTTATTAGAAATTAGCATGCTTACTTCTAAGTCAAAAATTTTTTGGACAGTATTAATTGTTAAAGCATAGATTCTAAAACATTAGAAAATGTAATTAGATGTTATTATTTAAAATATGGACACCAATATATATGATAAAAAATAACGTATATAAAAGTTAATCGGTTATTTTATATAAATATTATTCTATATAATTAAAAAGAATAACATAATTTAAATATAATTTAAATTATTATATAAATTTTATAGAAAAGTACAAAAAAATGAAGGTATAAAAATAAAAATATAATTTAAGTGCATTTTAAAATATTACTCTATATAAGTTTTAGAAAGAAATAAAAAAATAAAAACTTTTAAGGTATATAAATAAAAATCTAATAAATATATATTAATGATGAGTGCCTAACGTTGCATGTTTTGGTCTGTTTTTTCTCACTTTATTGCACTTAATTTTGACTTAAATTTGTACTTTTTACTTGTTTTGTAATTTTGGTCATTGTAGGGTCAAAGTGATAGAAAGGAAACAAATTGAAGCTAAATTGAGTGAATTTGGAACAGGCATGAAAGTTCAAGGAATTTAGAAGCAAAAAGCTGATTTTGGGCATAGCCTTGCCAAAAGCTAAGGGGTAAGGGTAAGGAGCTGCCTTGCCCAAAGCTAAGGGCCAAGACACGACAGCAGAGTGCAGATGTAGGTTTTTAATTTAAAAGTTAACCTAGCCGCCAGCTGAATTGTATCAGATTTTTAGGGATAATTAAGCTGTAATTAAGGAGATAATTGTCAGTATTTTTAGAAAGATAATATTACATTTAATATTTGTAATTTATTTTCAAAGTTTGGATAGTAATTAATCACATTCCTAACTTATCTAGGTTTTATTCCTATTTAGCTAGGGAAAAACGTGAATAGTGACATCTTTTCTGCTTCTTCTTCATCTAGGTTTTTCTCAAGGCTGTAACAGGGAGTTTATTTTCTCAATTTAATTTTATTTTTTTTTACTTCAATGATGTGTAGCTAAAAACTCTTATTTCAATTAAAGATCAATTCAAGGACAGGTTTTAATTTACCGTGAGATTATTGCATTGATTTATTATTCTTAATCTCATTAAATATTCATGTTATTTACTAAAATTTAGAGAAACCATATCTCGATTATTATTTATTTTATGTTCAATGAGGCGCCGTTATTCATTTAAATAAATAAAATAATGCTAGTTGAGTTTTCTAAATCCATAATTGTCTTGTAAAGTTAACAATAAGTGCCAAGCAGTATATCTTCCTCATAAGGGCTGTCATATTGAGTAAATGCATGATTTGGTCTAAATCAGTCTCTCGTGAGGTCGGTTGGCTTAGTTCAGGTCTTTCTATTTCTTAATGCTGTCAATAAATTAAATTCTTACGCGTGTTTAGGGTTATTTATTGGCTAGGAATCAATCACAGTCATACTTGATTGATTCATTAATATACGAAAAGATTAGGTCGGAAGCGCAAAACTGATGGCTATAATTGCCTCATTATTTGGTTTTTAGAATTATTCTATCGTCAATGATCGATTGAGTTAATCCTATGCTAAGAATATCTTTAACTGGAATTTTTCATCTATTGGATTTCTTTTGATCAATTTACTGCTTATTTATTTATTTCTTTAAATTCAGCATTTGTTAGCTTTTATTTTATGAAAACCCCCCTTTTATATTTTTATTGTTAAAAATCTGGTTATTTAAAATTATTTCGGTGCTAGTTTCTGTGGATTCGACCATTTCTTGCCTTATTTATAATTTAATTGATAGGATAATTGAGGTATTTATTTTTGGTGGCTTCGACACCCATCAAATTTTGGCGCCGTTGTCGGGAACTAGTCTAACTTGATTTAATTTGTTAATGACCAGGTCTGAAATTCTGGGAAAAATTTTATTCGATTCGAAAATTGAAAAAACAGCCCGGAGACTAAGGAAAGAGACAAGGTTACACAAGGAACTTGCTGGAACTTCTTCCCAACAGTAGTAAGAGAAAGAGGAAACTGATTTTACTGAATTTCCAGCCAAAATAGAAGAGAAAAGAATGGCGAAACAGACTTTGAGAGAGCTTAATGCACCCCCTTTAAACCAACAACCCTTGTGCATAACTTATCCAGCCTTGGACACTGCTTTTGAACTAAAATCGGGGCTGATTTACTTATTACCTACTTTTTGGGGCTTAGAAAATGAAGATCCTCACAAGCATTTGAAAGAATTTCATATGGTTTGTTTAGGTATGCGACCACAAGGAGTTATTGAAGAACAAGTGAAATTGAGGGCCTTTCCATTTTCATTAGCTGATTTGGCAAATGAATGGTTGTTGAATTTACCATCTGAAACAATCACAACATGGACTGATATGTTGAGAATATTTTTATATAAGTTTTTTTTAGCCTCTTGAGCTGCTGTAATTCGGAGAGAAATAAGTGGAATCAGACAAAAGGATGTAGAGTCACTCCACGACTATTGGGAAAGATTCAAGAAATTATGTGCAAGCTGCCCTCAACATAGAATTACTGATTAGTCCCTTATTTAGTATTTTTATGAAGGTATATTGAGCATGGAAAGGAGGATGACAGATGCATCAAGTGGGGGAAGTCTTAATAATAAAATCCTAGCACAAGCACCCGAGTTAATACAAAATATGGCAGCCATTTCTCAACAGTTTAGAAGATATCAAGACCCCCTAAGAAGAGTACATGAGGTAAATTCTTCTTTTATTGAATATAAACTTAATGCTCTAACTGTTCTTGTGCAAAATATGGCTTCAGGTACATCTTCACAAGCAAGGGTGTGTGGAATATGTGCATACGCTGGACATCCAATAGATATGTGTCCTACACTTTAAGATGACTCACAAGAGCAAGCAAATGCGATGGGAAGATATTCTGGACAGCCCTATAGGAAATATGATCCATATTCCAACATATATAATCCGGGGTGGCGAGATCATCCCAACTTCAGTTATGGAGCGAGGCAGCAAAATTCACAGCAACAATTTCAACCAAGGCAACCACAACAGCCCTCTCAACCAGCTCCTAAACAAGGTATGAGTCTTGAAGAAATTGTTCATTCTTTAGCTAATAATGTGCAAGATATTCAGCAGCAGGCAAAGAAATCAGATTCAAGAATTCAGAATTTGGAGACACAAATGAATCAAATCGCACAATCTTTGAGTAGAATAGAGTCCCAAGGACGTTTTCCCTAATAAACCATAGAAAATCCGAGGTAATATGCGAGTTCTATCGTTCTAAGGAGTGAAAAAGAGCTGGAATAGCCCCTACCCAAAGGAGAAAATCAGAAAAAGCAAAAGGGAGTAGAGAGAGAAGCGAAAATTGAGCAAAAAGTGCAGTCCACATGTTAAAATACAAAGCAGCCCCCTGTTTTAGTTGTGCAGCCCCCATTTCCTGAAAGATTAGCTAAATCTAAAAAGGAAAAAGAGGAAAAAGACATCTTTGAGACATTTCGTAAGGTCGAGGTAAATATTTCTCTGATTGATGCTATTAAACAAATACCAAAATATGCGAAATTTCTTAAAGATCTTTGTATTAACAAGAAAAAATAGGTTGGCTATGAGAAAATTACTGTGAATGAAAATGTTTCAGCTATTATTCAAAGAAAAATGCCAAAAAAATTCAAGGATAAAGGTATACTTGCTATTTCCTATAAAATTGGTGATTTAATTATTAAAAGAGTTGTGTGTGATTTGGGTGCGTCTATAAATGTCATGCTTAAGTCTATTTATACCTCTTTAAATGCTAGACCGTTAGAAGAAACAGGAATAGTCATTCAATTGGCAAACAGGTCGATAGTCTATCCTGAGGGATTATTAGAAGATGTGTTAGTTCAGGTGAATGGTTTGATTTTTCCTGCTGATTTTTATGTGATCGACTTGGATGATGGAGACAATTCAGGTGATTCAGCTGACATTTTGTTAGGTAGGCCATTTTTTCAAACAGCTAGAACTAAAATTGATGTATACAAAGGTACTCTTACAATGGAATTTGATGGTAAAATAGTGCAATTCAATATGTATGATGCTATGAAATATCCATATGAGATGGCTTCTGTATGTGGAATTGATGTTATTAAACCGTTGACTCAAAAAGTGTTTGAAATGAGTGGGACTGACAAGTTGCAGGTTGCTTTAAATGAAAATGTTCATAAAGACAGGTTTGATGTAGTGGAAGAAGAGCTGAGTATTAAAGATGAGTTATAGGAAGTAGCGATGGAGTTAGAAGCGTTGAAACCGATGGTACGTGATTCTAATCCTTTGGAATTAACCAGCACTAACAAAACGCTTTAGCCATCTGTGTTGCAGGCACCAGAATTAGAACTTAAGGTGTTGCCCGATCATTTGAAGTACGTTTATTTGGGCGAGGAGAAAACACTCCCAGTGATAATTTCCAATAAGCTATAGCCTAAGGAAGAGAAGTTACTGATCCAAGCTTTGAGAGAGCATAAAGAGGCAATTAGATGGACCATTGCCGATATAAAAGGCATAAATCCCTCTACTTGCATGCACAGGATCCATTTGGAAGAAGATATTAAGCCCAGCAGGCAAGCACAAAGAAGGTTGAACCCACCAATGATGGAAGTGGTGAAAAAAGAAATACAAAAGATGCTGGATGCAGGAGTGATATACCCGATTTCAGACAGTAATTGGGTGAGTCCAGTCCAAGTTGTACCCAAAAAGACAAAAATTACGGTTGTGGAGAATGAGAATGGGGAAATGGTGCCCACCCGCGTCCAAAATGGGTGGAGGGTTTGTATAGACTACCAGAAGTTAAATACCTCTACTAGAAAAGATTATTTTTCACTCCCTTTTATTGATCAAATGCTAGAAAGACTCGCTGGAAAATATTTTTACTGTTGTCTTGATGATTATACAGGTTTTTATCAAATACCAGTGGCCCCCGAAGACCAGGAGAAAACCACTTTCACCTGCTCCTTTGGCACATTTGCCTACCAAAGGATGCCATTTGGACTTTGCAATGCTCCAGCGACTTTCCAACAATGTATGGTAAGCATCTTTTCATATTATGTTGAGAAAATAATAGAAGTGTTTATGGATGATTTTACGATTTACGGTAATTCATTTTATGAATATCTGTATAATTTAATCAAGATTTTGAAGAGATGTTTAGAGTCTAATCTGGTCCTTAATTATGAGAAATGCCATTTTATGGTAGACCAGGGGTTGATTTTGGGTCATATTGTGTCTTCAAAAGGTATAGAGGTAGATAAGGCTAAAATAGATGTTATACAATCTCTTCCTTGCCCTGCAAGTATGCTGGAAGTTCGTTATTTTCTTGGACATGCAGGTTTTTATAGACGCTTCATTAAAGATTTCTCCAAAATCACCCAACCGTTGTGTAAATTGTTGCAAAAGGATGTGGCATTCGACTTTGATCAAGCCTGCAAGGATGCATTTGATGCAATAAAAGAAAGACTGATCTCTGCACCCATTATCCAGCCCCCTAACTGGGATTTTCCCTTTGAAATTATGTGTGATGCCAGTAATCATGCAGTAGGGGCTGTTCTTGGCCAAAGAATTGAAAAAAATCCACATTTGATTTATTATGCTTCAAGAACATTGGATAGTGCCCAAATCAACTACACAACAACAGAGAAAGAACTTTTAGCTATTGTTTTTGCTTTAGAAAAATTTAGACAATATTTGTTGGCCACTAAAGAAATTGTTTTCTCTGATCATGCAGCTTTAAGATATTTGCTGAAAAAGAAGGAAGCTAAATGCCTTTTAATCTGGTGGATTCTCTTACTACAAGAACTCAATATTGAAATTAGAGACAAAAAGGGGTCTAAAAATTTGGTGGCAGATCATCTCAGTAGATTGTTGTTAAATGAGGACGCATTGCCTATAAATGATGATTTTTCGGATGAACATTTATTTGCCATAGCAACTAACAGCCCCTAGTATGCTGATATCGTGAATTTCTTGGTTACAGGTGTTGTCCTTGAAGATTTTTCCAGATTTGAGAAGGACAAGTTGAAGAGAGATGCCAAATATTATGCTTGGGATGAACCTTACTTGTGGAAATACTGTTCCGACCAAATTATTGGACGATGTGTCCCTGACAGTAAAGTGCAGTCTATCTTATAATTCTGCCACTCTGAGGCATGTGGAGGTCATTTTGGTCCCAAAAGAACAGCCAAAAAGGTGTTAGAATGTGATTTGTTTTGGCCTCATTTATTTCAAGACGCATATTTATACTGTAAGTCTTGTGACAAATGTCAAAGAACAGGTAATCTTGGACACCGAAATCAAATGCCACTCGCACCTATATTAATGTGTGAAATATTTGACGTATGGGGTATTGATTTCATGGGGCCTTTTCCATCTTCTTTTGAAAATACTTATATTTTACTTATAGTAGATTATGTTTCTAAATGGGTTGAAGCTAAGGCCACAAGAACTCATGATGCCAAAACTGTGGTAAATTTTATCAAAAATAATATATTTTGCAGGTTTGGCACCCCTAGAGTGCTCATAAGTGACAGAGGGACACATTTTTGTAACAAAATTATGGATGCATTGTTGAAGAAGTATGGAGTTACACATCGATTATCGACTGCCTATCACCCCCAGACCAGTGGACAAGCTGAAATTTTCAACTGAGAAGTAAAATCTATACTAGAGAAGACGATGAATCCGAATAGAAAGGACTGGAGTTTGAAGCTGGAAGACGCTCTTTGGGCTTACAGGACTGTTTACAAGACACCTATCGGTATGTCCCCGTATCGACTGGTGTATGGCAAACCATGTCACTTACTGATAGAGCTAGCACACAGAGCATATCGGGCTATAAAGAGATGCAACATGGATTTAAATGCAACAGGTAAGAAACGTAAATTGGAGCTCCAGGAACTGGAAGAATTAAGAAATGAAGCATATGAGAGTTCCAAAATTTACAAGGAGAAAACAAAAAGGTTCCATGACAAAATGATTTCTAGGAAAGAATTTCACATAGGACAGAAAGTTCTATTATTTCATTCACGTTTGAAATTATTTCCAGGGAAATTAAGGTCCAGATGGTTAGGACCTTTTGTTGTTATTAATGTTTTTGCTCATGGTGCAGTTGAAATACAGAGTTTGGAGAATGAAAAAATTTTTAAGGTTAATGGTCATCGCCTCAAACCCTTTTATGATGGATTTGTAGCTGAAGGACATGAGGAAACTCAGCTGGCTTTACCTATGGGAGAGGATTGGCCCAGGAACGTCTAGCCAAATAAGTTAAAGAAAGGTACTTTTGGGAGGCAACCCACTGCTTAGCCTTGTTCAAGGCTAAGCACATACTATTTAGATATAATTTCAGTTTTATTCATTTTATTTTAATTTATTGCCTTCTTCTTCCTATTTTCCTTCTCATGGTTACCTTAATTTATCCTTGAATTCACAGGTATTGGTAAGCAATTGGCAATTTTAAGGATGGTAGCGTTGGACAATTTATTGGGCATAAAGAATCTACTGGTCAAGGAAATCTAATGTCAATTTCATGAGAAATAAGACATTCATGGTGGTTTTAATGGAAATTAAATTGGATCTTGAATTGTTTCTTTTCCATGGCAGGCTCTTTTCAATTTATTCTGGGTTTTTAAATGAGTTTATTAGGTTATTTTGTTCTACTTTATGGGCCTTTAACTTCAAATGGGTTTTCATTTTCACTAAATTGCATTATTTTAATTCACTTATGTTATTTTCTTTTAACCCATTTACTATTTTTCCTTTTAACCTAATAGATTTACTAACTCCTTTTTAATTTTCATTACACAGACCACAAAAGCAGCCGCCCACCACCGATTACCGCCGACCCCAACCCATCGCCGACCACCATCGTGCCAACCTCCGCCCCGCTCCACCAGCCCGTCACCCTGCTACGTCAGCCCGTCGTCATGCGACCAATGGCCACGATCTCCTCCGTGGCCAGCCACCATCGCGCACCAACTAGTCAACCAATCTCCTAGCCGACAGACACCCATCGTGCATTAGACCTCCCCGCGTGCAGACCCACCTGCCGTCGCCGATCTCCACAGCTCACAGATCTCCATTGCTCATCAGATCTCCCTGCGCGAGTCACCACAATGCGCAGCTGAGCCTAACCGCAAAGACACCCACGACTGACGGCGATCTCCACAAAACCACCATGGTCCGCTTGAAGAGTCGCGCTCCTCTGAAGCCACAACGCGGAAGATCCGCGAGCTCAGACACCCCCGATGGTGCTTCATGACCTTCATCCCCCTCTCTACCACCACCGTATGCCGATCTCCATAGCGCGTAACCCAGGGCTGCTCAACAGCTCGTCGCACCAAGCGCTCCACGTAGCACATCCACCATGGCACCACGTCGAACCCAACGACCAATGTTTTCCTCAGCAGCTCCAAAGCGCAAGGCACCAATCACGTATAAATCCCGACAAATGGAGCTTCCTGAATCAAGCAGCAATGATGATGATGACAATGATGTTCCCCAATCGCCTCAACCAGCACCACAAGCAGCACCAACGAAAAAGTCTAGCGACGAAGGTTCACCTATTCGCCCACAAAAGCGAGCTCGCATGGTAGAAGGCAAGAGGAAATTTCCACCGACTATAAGCGACCTCGAAGGTAATTTAGCTTTTGACAAAGAAATCCATCGCACTCGATTTTATTTGCTTGAATACAATGAGATTATACCTGGTAAATGTATTGATGAACCCACTTTGCATGCATTAAATATTCATGATGAAGTATTTGATCTAATTAATGGAATCGGGCGGCGTAAATTATTTCTATTGAATTATTCTTCTTATGATGCTTTAGTTAGGGAGTTTTATAGCACTTTTGAATTTGATCATCAGGGAAACACATTTAGTTTAACTTCTCCCTTTGCAATCTCTTATAGTTTCATGGGCCAATTTACTTCTTGTTCTGTCACTGGGTTTAACATTATGTTAGGGTTCATCGATGAGGAATATTCCAAAACACATGAATATCTTAACATGCTTTGTGATTACCCACCTGATTTTGATGATGTGGAAGTCTATAGATCATTAACAGGGATGTTTGACATTGCATTTTCACCTGGGAAATCAAAGGCTTATTTAATTCAGAGTCCTGCTTTGCGTCTCATTCATCGGTTTTTAGCATTCAATTATTCTGCACGCAATGATGATACCATAGTTGTTACTAAGGCTGAGTTGTTCTTTATGTGGTGTATGCTCCACCAAAAAAAGGTGAATTTAGGATATTGGCTTGCACTTAAGTTTGAGAAGCTCACTCTTAGACCAAAGAAATTATTTTTAGGGTCTTTGATCACTTCCTTAGCTACCAGAATCGATTAGTTGACTTAACCACCACCAACATGCATAAATCATGTGATATGCCTCCCATGGATTTAATTTTTCTGGATAAATCACGCCTGCTTAAGTGCGGGAAAGGTGGAGCCATTTTCTTTGTGGATGCAGGTAGGCTGGCTAGTTTTGAGGAGAGCATTTTCAAGAAGCAAAGCAAGACGACACTACATCTCGCGACCCTGCAGCCGCATCGTGCTCCACATTGCCTTTGGATGCTATGGAGCGATTGTCCAGATTGGAGACAACACTGGTACAGCTGACCACCACTGTACAACACTTGCACGAGAACATACAAGCCTACTTCCGACATGTGGGGTTCACACCACCCCACCCAGCACTTTACTGGTTGACGACTGATTCCCTCCTCCACCAGGGCAGTATTCCTCCTCTTCCTTTACTTTTTGTTGCCCTTTGCCACACGTTTGTGTGAAATTCCGCATTGAGGACAATACGAGGAGAAAGTGTGGGGGAGGGGTTGAATTAGAAGTGCTGTGTGCTTATATTGATATTGATTTTGGATGCTGTGTTTATAATTGTTGGTGTGGTGCTGTGATGCTTCTTTGAATGTCAGTTTGGTTGTTGCTGGAGTAACGAATTTTTGCTGAATTTTTAACATAAATTGATGTTGTTTTGTTGTTGATGATTTTGGCTAAATTTGAACTAAACTTTGTTGCTGAAATTGTGTTTAATTGGCTGAATTTATGCAAGAATTTTATGAATTTTGTGCCAATTTTTATTTAACAAGTGAAGACTCTGAATTGTTCAAAACTTTGTGAAAGAAAATTCTGTAGGTTAATTTGAATGATTTGACCCTTTAGTTTTAATACTCCAATGTTGAATTCTTATGATGCAATCCTGTTTAATAGGTTAATTTTGTACAAATTCTAGATACATCTGCTCCTATGGAGTATTTTTTATAGCCATTTTTAGCAGAATTGCATATAAGTTTTGGTTGGCGTGTAACTTGAAATATTTTGGCTTTGCTAAATTGATGTATTGGGCATGATTTCTGTGCAAAAATGTTGTCATTCTTAGCAGACTTTTCTAACTTGTCCCCCTTGTTCAAGTATACATCCCTCTTGTTTTTTAATATTTATTAAGCTTCATTTACAATCCTAGGGAAAAGTATTTGTCTAAAATCAATTCCAAAATCATTTAGTTTTTGATTCATTAATTTATTAGGCAAGTTTGAGTAGTGTTCATAATTATTTAACCATTTTCATGCAATTTGGTAGTCTTAATTACCTTTTGAATTAGGAATGTCAAGGTTTAATTTTTAAAATGGAATATAATTTTTGCATGATCTAAAAATTGATTCTTTGCATTTAAGAAACTTGTTAAAACCTTGTTGGATACTTGTTTGATATTGCAATTATTTTAGATTGAAGGAACAGGTTATCAGGAATAAAAAAAAGGGAAAGAAAGAAGTGAAATTGCAATAAATTTTACTCCCTTGTCCGCTTAAAAAGTGGTTAAGAGTAGAGTTAGTAGCCGTTTTGAATTGTGTGATCTGAGTAACCGAATGTATGCGGGTCAGAACCGAATACCTTCGCGTAAAAAGGATCTCTATATTCATTGTAAGCAGTTTTATCTTTCTTAGGCTGGAAAAATCGGGTGTATGCGGGTCAGAACCGGATACTCTCGCGTCTATTATAGTCTAAGTTAAGAAAATATATAAATGTTTAAATGTAATAAATTTCCTGATTTCTCTTGTTCCTCCATCTAATACAAATGTGAAGTTTGGTATCTAATTTTGGTTTGATGATTTCTCTTTTATGCACTGATACTAATTTTAAAGTGAGACAAATTGCCTGCATGACTTAATGTTTATAAGCCTTGATGTTTCTAATTTAAAAAGGTAGTTGAGAAACTTGTGTTTTTATATGATAATGTGGTAAACTATTTTGGACTTCTATTTATATCTTGCCTTACATTTTGGTTTATTTGGAACTTATGGGATTGGAATTTGATTTTTGGGTGAATGAACTTTTGAAAGGATTGTGATTGAGGTTTAATTTATGCTTGAGTACAAGCTTGGGATAAGTGTGGGAGAATTTGATGAGTGCCTAATGTTGCATGTTTTGGTCTATTTTTCCTCACTTTATTACACTTAATTTTGGCTTAAATTAGTACTTTTTACTTGTTTTGTAATTTTGGTCATTGTAGGGTCAAAGTGGTAGAAAGGAAACAAATTGAAGCTAAATGGAGTGAATTTGGAACAGGCATGAAAGTTCAAGGAATTTAGAAGCAAAAAGCTGATTTTGGGTTTAGCCTTGCCCAAGGGTAAGGGGCAAGGATGAGGAGCTGCCTTGTCTAAGGTTAAGGGCCAAGACGTGACAGTAGAGTGCAGATGTAGGTTTTTAATTTAAAAGTTGACCTAGCTGCCAGCTGGACTTAATCAGATTTTTAGAGATAATTAAGCAGTAATTAAGGAGATAATAGGTAGTATTTTTAGGAAGATAATATTACATTTAATATTTTTAATTTATTTTCAAAGTTTGGATAGGAATTAATCATATTCCTAACTTATCTAGGTTTTATTCCTATTTAGCTAGGGAAAAATATAAATAGTGACATCTCTTCTACTTCTTCTTCATCTAGGTTTTTCTCAAGGCTGTAACAGGGAGTTTATTTTCGTAATTTAATTTTATTTTGTTTTTACTTCAATGATGTGTGGCTAAAAACTTTTATTTCAGTTAAAGATCAATTCAAGGCCAGGTTTTAATTCACCGTGAGATTGTTGCATTGATTTGTTATTCTTAATCTCATTTAATGTTCATGTTATTTACTGAAATTTAGAGAAACCATATCTCGATTATTATTTATGTTATGTTCAATGAGGCGCCGTTGTTCATTTAAATAAATAAAATAATGCTAGTTGAGTTTGCTCAATCCGTAATTGTCTTGTAAAGTTAACAATAAGTGGCAATCAGTATATCTTCCTCACAAGGGCTGTTATATTGAGTAAATGCATGATTTGGTCTAAATCGGTCTCCCGTGAGGTCGGTTGGCTTAGGTCAGTTCTTTATATTTCTTAATGCTGTCAATAAATAAAATTCTTGCGCATGTTTAGGGTTATTTATTGGCTAGGAATCAATCACAGTCTTACTTGATTGATTCATTAATACGAAAAGATTAGGTCGGGAGCGCGAAACCGACGGCTATAACTGCCTTATTATTTGGTTTTTAGAATTATTCTGTTCTCAATGATCGGTTGAGTTAATCCTATGCTAAGAATATTTTTAACTGGAATTTATCATCTATTGGATTTCTTTTGATCAATTTACTGCTTGTTTATTTATTTCTTTAAATTCAGCATGTGTTAGCTTTTATTTTATGAAAACCCCCCTTTTATATTTTTATTGTTAAAAATCTGGTTATTTAAAATTATTTCGGTGCTAGTTTCTGTGGATTCGACCCTTTCTTGCCCTATTTACAATTTTATTGATAGGATAATTGAGATATTTATTTTTGGTGGCTTCGACACCCATCAATGAATCGGTTAGCCATTATGAACCGGTTAACCATTAACTGGCAGTCAATTGATATCCAAATCACGAAATCAAAAACCGAAAGTAATAGTTAAACAGTAAGAGCCGTATGTATGTATGTATGTATATGTATGTTGATGTACAGCTTAG